>QUSF01000024.1:2071461-2275027 GCA_003676055.1 Chloebia gouldiae
CTATTCTATTCTATTCTATTCTATTCTATTCTATTCTATTCTATTCTATTCTATTCTATTCTATTCTATTCTATTTCATGTTGAATTTATAGCTACACTTTGGAGTAGGATGCTTTTAATGATTCTTTTTAGCCAAAAAGGAAAATACAATTAAACCAGGAAGAAGTGGCAGGCCCTGATCTGCTGCACATTTGAGGGAACATTAAACTTTGCTGAAGAAAAAGACCCTCCTCATCTCTACCAAATCAAACATGCAAGAGTCTTCTTCCCTTATAGGCTTTCTATGGCCACCCCACATTTTCCCTCATCAGATGAGGGCTTGTGCTGCAGTCATAGCCTCTGATCTATTCTCTGCTTGGTAAAGCAAAGGGCCAGCCCTGGTAGAGCCCCAGCAAACTGCTTCAGGACATCTGTGCTCTCTCTGTGCCTGAAGTCCCCTGGGGAAATCCACAAGCACATCTCATACTTCCATTGAGCATTTACCAAGTTGCTGCTGCCTGCAAGTTAATAGTAGTCTCTTATCCACTTGGTGCTCTTCTGTAGGATCCCCTTTTCATGGTGCAGCTCCCATTTCCAATATAAGTTATTTCAGCTTTTGGGTACAGCTGTTTGGGAAGGGTGCATTTTATTAAAACTATATGTATGAATAAAATCTGGCACAGTTGTATTCTGAGCCCTAGAGAAGACAAATGCCCTAATTATAAGAAAATCTTCTAGCTCATCTTTGCTATGTTTGGCTGTCTGAACAAATGTTACTCCAAAGGGATGAAAATGCTCTCACATTTCCCTTCATATTCAGGATTTCAGTATCTCCAGCTATGCCATTGATGGCAAATCTCAAAGTATCCTGTTCTCACCAGAAGAACCCTTTGCAGATAAGGCCTTGTGCCATTCAGTGACTTACTTCCCTGACTCCTCTCATTCCATGATGGCTGCCATGGCTGTTTTTACTTGTGTGAAAGTCCTGTCCTAAATTGCATATTTTCCTATATGTACCTCCCTATAAGCAGACAGACTGTAACTTTCTTTTAGAATTGGTTTGTTGTAGATAATAATTTTTAGTCAATGACAATCTGAATAGACTAATAGATATTTAGAACAGTTAGGGCTGGAAGGGGCCTCCAAAGCTGGTCCAATCCCACCCACCACTGGGTCAATCTGGGTCAGCCAGAGCCAGCTGACTGCCCACCTAGCTGGGCTTCCAGTATTTCCAGAGATGGGGATGCCTCAACTTCTCTGGGTAACCTGTTCCCGTGTTTGACCATCCTCACAAGATGAAGATTTTTTCTTATGCTTAAAGGGAATTTCATATGTTCAAGTATTTCAAATAGTGTTCCTGAAACACGTTGCTTTCAGTCGTCAGCAGTATCAGGTGGAAAGGGAGACACACCCTGCAAAGCACAGCTGTGATTCACTCAGTGATACTGAGTGAAATATAAAAGCTTTACTACTGAGAGCTTTCCAAATTGAATGTGGTACATTCATTCAAAAGTTCTTTGTGTACATAGGTCAAGAGGAGGATATTTTCTTTACTCTGTCTTTTGTCCTTTATATAATTCCCAATGCTCCCAGCAGCTCAAAATGATCTTTAGGTTAGATACAGTTTCTGCTTGTTATCAGGCCATTACCTTGTCATTCTGTCACAGTGGCAGCTGAATAACTTCAACATGCCTGGTACAGTGCTATAAATATGAACATATTTTAAAACATTCCACAAGTTCACTACTTGCATGACATCCTGTTTCTTTTTTCCACTACAGATTTCATAACAATTTTAGAAAAAAACACACATTATTTCTGTCAACCAAACTGGCAGAAATTACCTGATCTACCATAAAATACAGATCTCAGCTAGTTCAGAGGTCCTTAATTTTCCTTTTAGATAAATCTTACACTATTTTATCTCTTTCCTGATCATCACCAAGAACCCTGCAGATGGATCAGACCCACTAATTCCACCAGAGAGGCTGTGCCATGGCTGTGTCCAGCCACAGCTGTCCTAACGCACAGAGTCGAGAGCATCTGATTACTTTGTTTCGCTAGGCAGGTTAATAAAGCTTTCCTGAGCAGCAGTGTTTACAGCAAGTGAACTATGCAAAATCTCTCCCCTCAACTGCTATTACACAGCTTGCAACCTTTCGTTCAGGAGATTAAGTTTGCATCTCTTCAAATTATCTCTTTGTAATTGGAAAACTTTCGTTTTGACAGAGACAATGTGGCAGCCTCCCTGCGAGCCTCGCTACAAGCCAGTGCTGAGTGCCATCTGGAGAACTGATGCCGAAGTCAAGCAACAACATCCTGTCATATTTTATCTGGAACTTTGGAACAGAACAACTAATAACATCTTAAGCTTCATTTGTCTGGCTCTCTCATGCTCTTGGCAGAGGTCATAACCAATGGTGGCTTTGCTGATTTGCTGCATCAAAACTAATTAGGTTACAGTGCTCACTGACAGAGCCTCTCATAATGGCATAAAAACCTCAGGCTTTAACTTTGCTCATTATGTCAAGGTAAAGTTTCACACTCCTAAAACTTGCACCTGTATCATCTTCTCAGACATAATTTTAACTTCCATTAACAGTGCTTATTCAGCTTGAAAGACTCCTATGTTTCACTTATCGACTCCTATATTTCACTTTTCTCTTCCCTCTTTAAAAATGCTGCTGGTGAGAAGTGAGGCTCATGGCATGAAGGCTCGTGCCTGATGTTGCAGATGCAGAATTCCAAGCACAGCCTCTTTGCCTTTTACATTCTTTACAGCAGCAAGAATGCCCCAGTCTGACTAGATGGGGTTTGTATGTCAGTGCACTGACTCACTCCTGCTTCCTCTGAAGAAAGCCTGGTAAGATGACCTTTTTACCGAGCTTATAGGAAATCTATTCTTTTACCAGACACTTTCAGTTTGTCTTATTGAATGAGTCAGTTCCAAAAACCTGAGTAAAATTAAGATAACCGTTGCACAAGGTTAAAGTTAGGGCAATGCTCAGGGTAAAAGTCAGGGCACATCTTAACGGCTCTTAGTTCAAGCGAGAAACCAGCAGGAAAGAAGATTTCTGTCTGCGCTGAGGGAAAAGAGAGAAGTAAGGTTTAACAGTTTCCTTCTTAAATGTTGTAAAACATGTCAGCAGGGGGCTGTGGCAGTAAGAGGAATTGTGCTTTCTCACAGCAGGGAAGTGGCACTTCACTAGACTGGCTACATTGATTATCAAGATGAGGCCGTCTTAAAGAGCAAGCACAGTGCTTAAATGTATTATAATGTGTGGAAAAATCATTATTAAAAAAGACAGCACTGTGTATTTGCTCTAAGACTCCACCTGCTACTGCTTGCAGAGGCTACAGTAGTGGGAAGAGCCCATGCAGCTGTCTCTTTTACTTGTCTGGTAAAAATATCAGCTAAATACCAGGGAGAGCTGACAATTTGGCACAGCCTGGATTTTGCTGGACATTAATGCCGGATCCTCTGTATTTGAGAAAGACATTAGAAGTGTGTAAGAATGAGGGTTAAATAAGGATTTATTTACATATTTCTCTTTTCAAAGTGATTGCCATGCTGTTACTTAATATTCGTGCACTTCCTATTTATTTATTTATTTACTTATTCCTTATGCCTTTTTTCTTCATGTGGAAACACCACAAAACCCTTAAACTTCTAGTACTCTTAATTTCCTTTTGCTTGAGAAAAAGGTTCTGAATTACATTAAATTAATAATTGCAGTTTAGAGCATTTTAGATAGCATTGCACCTTTAGACCTGTCTGATTCATCTTAATAGAGAATGCTCTGGGTCTATGAAATCTTCATATTCTTTCTGTCCTATTTAATGTATTTTATTAAAAAAAAAAAGTATGGAAAATTTTTGAGCAACATACATTCCAGTCTCATAAAATGGAACATATGCTGTTCACGCCCAGGAGCATTTCAAGTTGGGAGCTGCATCTTTATGAACAGAGATGTACATCAATGGTTGTGACCAACCATGTGAATGAGTGCTATATGATAATGAGCAGATGCAAAGAAATCGGATGTGGAATACTCTGTACATATTAGGATACCTGATTAACTGAAGAGACAGGATATTTAACAGGGAAAAATCAGTATATGATTAATGATGTGGATGGATTGCTTTCAGAAAGGAGACCAATGCAGGCAAAACATGTAGGCTGGCAATGCACCATTTAAGGAGATTTTAGCCATCAGAGTGAGGAGATATTTGAGGATATTTAGATCCCCGACAGTCTATACACATAAACACACTCATTGCTTTACTACCTTTATCTCGTATGCCTTGTGATAACAAAGTTAATTGTATGCATAAATATGTGCAGGACCACATCCACATAATGGAGAGAATGTAGTCAGCATGACACACACAACTCCAATGAAGAAGTAGAAATTAAGGAATGAAAATTAAGACTGAAAATCAAGAGAGCTCTTGTCACTGAAATGCCCGGTTGTGGACTGTTTTCCATGGTTGATGGATAAGTTTCATTGTTTGGCTTTGAAAACCAAAACAAAGCAACCAATTTCTTGATAAAAACAAAACAGCAACCAACACACCCTAACCAAGTCAGGCATTTACCAATTGTAACATCTGCATCCATGTGTGTGCCTCCACACTGATATTTTGCACAATCAGAACAAAAGCAATACCTTATCACAGATGCTTGGTAGGATCTACAGGTACAGATCATTTAGTCCTTTGGGAATATTCTAAGTGTTATGTTGCAACAGGACAGTACAGCACCTGGCACTTGTGATTAGGGAACTTAGCATGAACTGGCAATCCTCACTGTCTCTAGTGTGAAGTTTTTTATTTACTATTATTTGATTTAGGAAACTTAAAATTCCAAAGCTCTCTTGGGACAGAAAAAATGAGCTGAGAGACTGCACTGTGGACTAATAAATATGGCCTTATTTGCATACATACAGTAATATCACTGTGAACTTGGGGGAAGAAAAAACCTCAAGCGGTTGTTTTATATTTATTTTGTGGATTTTTAAAATGGAATTTTAAACTAGAATGATATAATATTGACAAAAATAGATACAGTTTAGATTTCAAAAATATGCTTTCAGAAGAAAGGCGTACTTCATTTCCTTTTTTTTCTTAAACCGCTAAGCTGAAATACAAACTTTAAATCTGCTTACCTCAGGAAAATGGGTGTTGTCTAAATTTTTTACCACATTAGAGGGGTTTGTTGTGACAACACATAACAGAGGCTGAGTGAGACTACTGCTCATTACTCAAGCCTGCCTCCAGTGCAGGAGTGCTGTGAGGACCATGTGTTACAGCTGCTTTGTCCTATGAGGTAACTTAAAGAGGGACATAATCCAGCCATAAATGCACAACATAAATTCCCTGCTGTAGAGTAGCACTGCTGGATATAAATGTGCCACAGTCAATCTGTGCAAAGGCATAAAAACGTATTGGAGAAGTGGGAACAGGACGGAGGCACAGTGAGATTGTGCTGCACCTCATCTTTGCTGCTGTGTGAGCACCAGGGTTTTCCCTCTGCCTGTGTGCCTGGGACCACACCATAGCCCATCCCACCCAGAGCTGCCCTCTGCTCTCCAGTGGGCAGAAATGACCATGTGAAAGAATGGCCCTCTGAGGATTAAAGGTCTGGAAACCGAGAGGCTCCTACTCCAATTGTCTTTACCCTTGAGTTCTCATGTTACACGGGAACAACTCTTCCCATCATTAATGTAGTACATGCTAATGATGTGTGCTAAAACTTGCCTCTTGCAGTCAAGGCTTTGTATCTCCCAGGTGCTACAAATCTGTAGAAAAGCTGAGCTCTTCATATTGTCCTTCATGGTGGCAGGATTCAATTCTAAAATACAACTTCAAATTAAAAACGCCCAAAGATTAAGAAGCTGACAGTGGTTACAATTTTTAGACCACTAATAAAATCCAGAGAGTAGTTGCTGTCACTGACAGAACAGCACAGGGCAATAAAAATGGAACTGAGAAACAGAGATGTGACTTAGACCTCAGCCTTTGGGGATGGAGATCATCAGGTTCTCTGCATGACAGCTGCAGTCACCTTCTGTTTCTTATTTTGCTAAGTTGTTTTTCTGCAGTTGGAGATGGGTGCTGAAGAGACATTGCCAGTATCCAGCTTTTCTGCCAAAAGTGAAACTGTCACCAGCATTGTGCAAACTTGATTTGGCCTCTGAGCATGTTAAATCATGTTTGTTCTACATTGATAACATTCAGCTTATTTAACTGCCTTCAGAAGTCTGTCTAGATTGCATTCTGTTGAGGGATATCTCTGTGTGTGAGAGTGATAGGAAATCGATAGTCAACAATCCAGGGTTCAGTGCTGGAGAAAGAGAGGCCCTTGTTCCCCTAGAATTCATGACATGCTCAGACACCCTAGGTTAATATTGGAATTTCATGCTTATAGGACTTAGTTGCAGCTGCAGTGAGTTTTCTAAACCCACTCAGTTGCCACCACTACAAAATGAAGAACATTATAACCTAGAAAACATACTAATAATCTCCTTAAATAAAACACATTTTGTTTGCAAATATGTTACTTCTATAGGCTGCTAGCCTGGCTTAGCATCTTGTAGGCTGCATTCAGAGTTTGGTATTTTCCCATGCTGAGCAAGAACAAGTTTTTTTTCAGCTAGTAAGTTAGTATGTTTCAGAGATACGTTCTGTTAAACAAAGACCATGCTCCCACACTCTGTGAGGAGAGGCAGTTCAGATTGCTAGCAGTGCCAGAAAGGTAGAGATATATCTGCTGCATGTCTTCTAAAGAGATCTGAAATAAGCATCATCAAAGCCAGCCCAACTCTTTTGCTAGGAGGGAATGTGATGTCTCCATCTGTTTTTATGTTCCAAAAACAGTGCTGAAGCCTGTAAGACTTATTTGACTAAATAAGATCCTGTGGCTGCAGTAGGAGACCCAGTCATTTTGTGAAGGGAGATTTAGCTCCTGGCATTTCCCATAAAGACCCAATTGTTTCAAAACCTCCATCTTTGGAGGAGATTTCCTCTTCTGTAGATCAGCTGCCAGCAAGCTCCTAGGCCTGTGAAGAGTCAGAGTTCAGTCAGTTCACAGTATGGAAAGTCATTGGCAAGGCAGTGAGGATGCTGTTGAGAGCACAGCACCCTCTGCCCATAGAACCAACCGTCGCTCTTATCAGGGGCAAGCATTAGTTCCTTTATTTTTGCAGTGCAATGTGCATTTTCAAAGGTCTTGTTCTGAGAAGCTGGAGGGTAAATGAAAAGTCCTTTTCTCTTCGTCTCTGCCTTCTGATTTAAAAAGTAACTTGCACCCTTTTTGAACCTTTGGCTGCTTTTAGCTGCTCCCCATCTCTGTAAATAGTTGACAAGGTCTAGAAACAAAGGCCATTGTGAATGTTGTTGCTGTTCTTTCTGCCTGCATGAGAGGAGGCAGGAGAGAGAGGCAGCTCTGAAGTCATCACGGTTTCTCCTTTAATTTTTTGTTGCACTGAAGAAGATTCAGAAGACTAAACAAATAAATCTGTCTTAGGGGAACACATAGGTAAATCCATACTAGACCCACTTAAATGCCCTTTATGTTGATAAATGAAGTTTCAGTCTGCTGCTGAAGCTTTATCTGCAATTGCCTCCATTCCCCTGTGTGTCCCTCTAACACAAGAGCTGACAAAAATATGCTAGAAAGCCACATATTTTGCCTTCAAAAGGCAAGTGTAAATGTCTCCATAGCAACACAGAAAAGGAGAATGCTACTTTTAAAAAGTGGTGGTGGGGAAATGAGGAAAAGATAAACGGAGGGAGAATTAGGGGTTTACAGAACACACAAAAAGAGACAGTTCTAGGATGACTAAATTAACAGAAATTTGCCATGAGACACCTGAAGCTACTTGCAGGAAAGTTTGTCTGAAATACAAGCAACTCCAGTAAACTAGGTAACATATCTAAAAAAAAAAATCAGAATTGTTTCATCTCCTGTGCCTTATATGACAGAAAATCTGATTAACCAGGGGTCAAACAGACCTTGGGCTTACCCAGGTCTGTTACTGGAAAAAGAAACTGCTAACTAACAGGATCTTTCATTTTTATAAGCAGCTTGGGACATCCCACAGCACTGTCAAGGTTTGAAAGTTTCCACTGAAACTGCTAGACATTAAATATTATGAACAAATCCAGGAGAGCAGATGCTAGCATATCTATCTCACACTAGACCCTTTGGTTTAAGAAGCTTTTTCTTCTGCTTGTATCTTCTCTGGTGAGGCAAAAGATGTCCTATTATGCTGTCCCAATGATAGGTTTTCAGTGGTTTTAACAGTGAACTGGATAAAAATGGTTTCGGTAAGAAAAAGGAAAATTGAGAAGAAGCCATTAAAGAAACATACTTGTAACTGCATTAAAAATACTCCACAACGATTTTGTTCTCATCTCATAAGAAAAAGACGTGCTAATTTCCAAACCACTGTTGAAGGCATTTTACTTAAAATGTTTTGTGCACATCTGTTTGTGTAGGTGGTGAATCTGGGTGCTGCAGACTTGAGAAGCTGCTATCAACAAACCCAAGGAGACAAGAAAGAGCCCAGGGCCTTTTGGTGATTGGCAGATTCAGTCACTTAAATGCCCAAAGCTGAAGCCTGAGCAGAGTCTGTTTCACAGAACTATGTGAATGCCATGGGAAACTTTTTATTTTAGCTTGTTGTTTCAGCTAAAATATCAGCCATCTGAGGACAATTCATTTCCAGGACTTTATATAACATGTAAAATACTGTAAGGGGATATTTTTAATGTATTTGCACTTTGCTCTAGTGTCACAGAACAGGGAGAATGTCTTAGCTTGTTTTTTTTTTTTCCATTCCTTTAGCCTGTAGTATAGATACAGGTAATACCATTAAAGAGGGAACAGAAGGTTGCATTTTCATTTGGAGTTGACAAGTGGCACATTAGTTCCCAATTCATGAATGTGAAAAGCTACATAGAAATAGAAAAATTTCTGGCTGCCACATTTACAGAACTAAAATGTTATTGCTAAAAGCCTTAAAAAAAGTGAAAGAAATATCTATATAAAGAAATCTTTCAGGCAGCTTTTGCATCTACCCATATTTCTGTCTTTCTGGTGGATTTCTGCAGATCATCTGAATGACCCACAAGAATCTTTCTAGTCCATCCTCTTGTTGTCATCTACAAAAGTTCATCTCCCCCTAAGTAACAGATACCCATAAATGTAGGGAAAGGAAGTTGCTAGCAGCCACAAATGCAGGTATTTTGGCTAGAACAACTCACCATTTCTTCCCTCACTCTGCAACTATTGGTCTATGGTAAGAATGGCTGGAAATCACAAAACTAAGATCGAAACAAAACTAATACAATGAAAGTTAAGCACAAAAAGTCATAGCACAGTGTTCTTAGTCCCTTTCATAAACATGCTGGTGGTTTTAGCACTACACATTGGGTAAAAAGTCAGGAGCTTTGTTCACTTAGCAGGAAAGAGCTGTTACCCAGTTCCCTATAAAGTCAAGAATTTACTGACCCATCCTACTTTCCTTATATAAACAAATTGATTTTTCACCAGCAGCAAAATAGCTTGAGGCAATTAATTTTTACTTAATTATTTTCTAGTGTGGAGAGATGCCAATTTGCAAACCTGTCCTGTATCCTAATCACAAAATAGGCATTAGTATCACATCCACTTGCTGTATTTCTAACCACAGAACCCTTAAGAGTGCCTTATTTGCCATGCTCAGTGGTACTGGATGCAAACAAGCTGTGGTTTTCTGGGGAGCAAGCAGACTTAGTGACAGGAACTGCAGCTCTAAGCTGGTTTTTAGAGCACAACACAGTCCTGAAAATCCTTTTCCATGTAAGTCACCCTATCCCAACAATGTTGCTGGGTTCCCAAGTCAATCATAAATGATTTCCTGTACACATAAATAAGCTGTAACCAGTGTTCCCTTTCTCATCAGGACATTCCCCATCCTGGAATGTAGTTGTAGTTATTTCCAGCGAGAAACCTTGCTCACACTTCTAACACTTGCCAGCCCCTTTGGGTAAGTGCAGATCTGGAGCATCTGGGGCACGGTGCCTGCTCAGGAAAGTCAGTCATGATGCCCCACAGCCTCAGGGGAGGCTTTCTGACTACTTTCACAGGTAGAAAGCACTAAAAGTAAACCAAGGAGAAGTGAAAAACAAAACAATCCTGTGTTGCTTCCTCTGCCTTAGCCTCAGATTGTGACACTTGACTTCCATTTTAATATTGGGAAGGCTGTGGATACATTTTTTACTATGAACTATTTATTTCCCCAGACTTTACCATATTGTACTTGCAACCACAAATTTCAACTGGGGTTTGTATAATTTTATTCTTAATTCTAGGTCCAGTGAGGGGAAGTAGATTATTTTAAAAGACCTTTATGAAAAAGAAAGGGTTTATTTTAAGAGCACTGGAAATGGAATCACAGGAATCTAAGGATATTTTTGAGAATGTCACCTTGGTTTCACAATATACAGCTATGTGCTGAGGGGTGTCTATGGCAAGTAGGTGAATACAGAAAACAAACTGTACATGGACATATCTGTATGCATGTTTGTTTAAGGCTTTGGAAATATGACCATGTCAAGACAATGTGTCTCTTCAAATCTAAAAATGTCACTAAGAAAATGAATCTTTGAACCAAAATTTTGAAGATGAAGCAGAGAAAGGAAAGTAAGATTGTATTGTACAGCCCCCTATGGAGGGGTATATTCCCAGGCAGTGTAGAGAAAACATATTTTAATGCTGCTCATTACTTTGTGGCACATGAGTGCTCTGGCCACTCCAGCAGACTGTGCTGTCATGTGCTCCCATACTTCTCACTGCCACGTGCTCCCACGGTCCATCTGGGGTACCAGCACAGCACAGGGCAATGCAAAACCACTGGGAGCCTGGTACAATGCAGAGAGACAGAGCACTGAAAAAACCACAGCAGGGTTTGCAGCAGCTCCTGCAACCCCCAAACAGCTTCACTGGGCAGAATGAGTGAGAGAAAATACACTCCTGCTCCATTAGCTACATGAATCTTAATTGCTTTCTCTTGTAGAGATACCAAATATCTTTGCAAGCAGTATGTTCAAACTGTTACATGCAAACGTACATGTGATACCTTATGAAATATGCAAATATGACGTGCTGGGCTATGTTCTGATCTGCTTGTGTATTTGAAAGCCTTTCCCATACTTTGGTTCGTGTACTGAAAATTTCTGACAGTTTGTTTAAGGTAAACAGAGCCAATCTGTCAGCATGATTCATTACTAGCACATCTGATAAGTATGACTTAACTTGCAGTAGCCTTGTATGTTTTTGAGGCACTTGCCTGCTTTGCAGTTAGCAAATTACCACGAGGCAAAGCAAACACAAAAGGAGATAACAAAAGGAATGATGGATTCGATCACATTACAGAGGAAGTGAGATGATGAAGAAATTGCTTTACCGAGCTCAGACACCTGGAAAAGCAGAGTGTGTGTCTCAGCTGCTCAGAAGTAGTGTGATGCAGAAGCCTCATGCTGTGCACAGGCATGGCGACAAGAGGCTGTCATCACATACTGTCCCACATTCCCTTTTATATGTATTTCCTGATTAAGTTTCTGTTGTGACAGCTTTTGAACAGTAGCACCTTTCTCTTTTTTGCCTCTGAATTGTCTCCTTCAAAAGGTGCAAATTATGGTTTTACTGTGGCCTGATAGAGGTGCAAATAAGCACACCATAGCCAAATTGGGACAATCTTGAAGTAGTAAAGTATCAGGGCTGAATCCTGGTGAAAGCTAATATGTATGTATTGATACACTGGGGCTAAATGGTGGGAAATATGTGTGTGAACTTCTTCATGTAGTGTGAAGCTCTGTATTTGTACAGCTTGGGATATTGGTAAAGCCAGCAACAAGGGAGACACAAGCAATGTAAGGATGGTTAAATCCTGGGAGCAAAGCAATTTTGGATGCAATTGCTACAAGGCAGTTATATTTATGTCCTTTCTTCACTTGGGTAGGTCCAAGTGTGCCTTGCAGAGTAAAAGGTGTAACTCTCATTACTTGCTTCTGAACTTATTTTGACTTCTTGTTCTTAGTACTACAGAAATTCTGTGCCTGACTCAAGCAGCCACTCAAGTACCACTTGTACCTGCTGTTGTACAGAACAGAAACCACTTCCTCAACCACAGCTTATCACTAGTTGTTTTGTCACACAAACACATGAAGCTCTCATTATTGTATTGCAACTTCTTGGTGTTGAGTGCAGCAAGAGAGAAACAGAACCACATTTACTTCTGTATTTTCTTTCTATTCATGGAAATAGGCTAAAATAAATTTATGAGTTTGTATGGCTTTGTTTCTATATCTTCACATTGTCAAAACTAAATCAATAATGGTTAGAATTCAATAAGAACACATGTTTCCTGATCTGCACTGTATGTCCTATTTTCACTTGCATAAAGACAGAAAAAATCTTCAGGATTAAACTCTTGATGTTTAACTGCTAGTGAGAAGGAGCATTTTTTTGGACTGAATGAAAGGAACATATCTTTCAATTCCACACCAAGATCAGCAAAAGTCTCTTCTACTACAGGATTAAAAAAGCCTATTTCACCCACAACTTGAAAAAGTAGAGCCTTTTCTAATGTGCATTCTGGCAGAGATGGAGAAGGGAACTTAATCAGCCAATTAATGTTTTTCAGATCATTGAAATATGCATTTTTCCTTGATTGTTTTTAGTTTATCAGGATGTGAACCCTTCTCTGAGCCCGGTTAACCTCATGTTTTTATGCCTGAACACAGATGCATTCCCATTTTCCTTTTTTGGTTAGTCTAACAAAAGATACCAGCTCTCCCTGCAAACGATCCCCACTTCTCCTAAATTAGCAAGTGTCCTGGCTGTTGCCATTACCACTTCAGGAGTCTTATTACAGAGCTATAAAGTTCTTTCTGTGGCATCAGGCTGCCTTTTATTCTTACACCAAGTGGGAAGCCCACAGGGCTTCTGCTGAGCTACTTGTGTGCAGATTGCTAAGCTTCCAGTGTAACCACTCCTGGAGTCTTTGCAAGTAACAACTGCTTGAAGCTTAGCCAAATAAAGATGTGAGTGAAGGAAGAAAAAATCCACGGTGTATTTTAAGAGTTCCTTCCCATTTTTAGTGTATACATGATATAGAAGATCTATTGAACTTTCTTTCAAAAGAAGGATGTGTTTTTGCCACTTAACAGTCACAAATATAACTCAGCCATAATATATTGCTCTTTACTTCCGTGATTTAATTTTGCAACTGTTCTGCATATTTCTGTATCCAGTCATTTCAGTGAGATATGAGCTTTTGTGGTTAACTGGATCTTCTAGATATTTCTAAGATTCTTTTTCTTTTACAAAATGTTGAATGGAAAAACAAACATCATTCTTGTCTGAATTCAAGTTTTAAAATCTAAACAATATAAAGTAAATTAAATTAAAAGTTAGCATTTTAACACTCTACACTCAATAGTATAAATTTAACATTATTTCAGCAGTAATGAAGTATGAAAGAATAACTCTGCAGAAACATGCATTTATAGTCATGTGAGGCAGCCAAATGAACAATTTGCAGTTGCAAGCCTCATACATCACAAATCTTTTGAATTAGCAAAGTATTCGTTCTGACTGATTGCTATTCTCTTCCCTTGCTTAATAAAGTTTAGCTCATCACTTCATAGATATTAGATAAAACTGAGGGAAAATAGCTGGTGGTTTTGCTCAGGATGCATTTCTGTGAACAGAGAAGTCTCAACTGGCATGATTTCATAGACTAAAGTGCAAATTCTGCTGGGTCCCTTGCCTTGGAAACTGTTATTGAGTTTTTCTCTCTTGTTTATATTAAATCTGTCTTGAGTAAGCTACTTCTGCAGCCTGACACACATTTTCAGTGCCACCAGGTTACAGAGCATCATGTGACGTAATACATTTTGACACATGCAGGTGTAACGTGATGCACGTCACAAGAAATAACACAAGGCAAAGGCATATAATTTTTCTTCTCCTCAGTGGTCTTGTAATATCCACAGGTGGTTGAATTTTTCCTCATCTATGCCCCAGTTCTCATTAAAGGACTAGAGTAGCGGAGGGCAGCCCTGAGCAATGGCAGAATGTAGGACATCCTGGGTGACTGCTGTGTTTTCACACTGTCCCACATGTTTAACTGGGTGCCACCCAGCTGTTTGCAGTGTGTTAGACTGAAGTTCCATCAGGGGAGTTTTCCTCCTTTGCTCGGCAGAGAAGTCAGAGAGGCCATGTCCACACTGCTTTTCAGCTCCCCTCTGTAGACAGCTGTGGCTGCAGAAAGGCCAAGGGGACGCTGCCACAGCCAGCAGCTGACAGACAAGGTGCTGCTGGCCTTGCTGGGTGCACTGAACCTTTGGGCTGCCTGTGCTGGAGGTGTCCTGAGGGGTGCCATGGGACTGGCACCACTCAGTTGCTCTCCAGTCTATGCTGCCTGAAGCAATAAAGATGTAGTCTCAGCATTGTGTGTCACTTCCTGACATGAGGCAAAAGCAGTAGGAGTGTTCTCAGATTGAAAGATTTCTAAGCACTTTTCTTCCTTCAGGTACCAAGTATTACTTAAAGCTGAGAGCCAGAGGTGAGAACTGCCAGATAGATACACTGTAGTATTCTTCTCTTTAGTACAAAACATGAGGCAAAAAACCATTTTGTCAGCATTTGAAACTGGTTACTGACTTCCCTGGTGTTGGCAATGCAATACAAATTATCTTGTAAAGGGTGAATTTGCTATATTTGTTTCTTATTGAACACACTAACATCTGTGGGAGAAGAAGGAACCTTTTCTTTATATATGCAGGTGGGTAATGCAACTAACAACATGACCAGTAGCCAAGTGGTTTACTGTCTTTTCCTTTTTCTATCTGAGCACTGAGACACAAAGTTGAATTTATCAGCAAGTGAGGCCACCAACTTTTGTTTTTATTCAGATATCTGCAGTGGGGAAGCAGTCCCTGCCACAATGCCTCCTCTCATCCTCTCCAGTAATCTCAGCAGTGCCTACATAACTAGATAGCTAGTTTTTCTAACTACTTCCCTCAAAAAGGTTTTGATATTTTTATCAAAAATTTTAATGACTTGATCTTGTTGTACATTTGGCAAAAAAGTTCACACATATGCATATGTAAGTGTAAGCAAGCACTGCGCCTGTGTGTTTGCTCTTCCTGAACAAAGGGCATTGTCCTGAAGTAAATGGAGTCTCAGTCCTTCCCTCAGATTTTATCAGCTCCACCACAGGTATTTGGGTTGCAGGGACAGAGATGTGATGCTCCTCTCCTGAGAGCTCAGATATCCAAGCCTCTGGCTCACCTCTCCTGCTGGTTGGTGGTGCTCAGCTTATCCACACACATAAGCTCGTCTGTCTGGGCTCAGTGACATTATTAAACATCCACTCCTGAATTGCTCAGCGTTGGCAGGTTTTCATACACGTGTTTGTATGTACTTGTGAAATGTACTTGTGAAATAAGTTCTAGCACGGTTAGGATAAACTTTAGTCTCTAGTCTGTTGTTGATTTGAGTTAGATAAACAGTTTTACTCTACATGATTAAACATTTCAAAGAGATTGTATGTGAAGGAAGAAAAAAACTCATAGAACCATTAGGGTTGGAAAAGACCTCTAAGATCATTGAGTCCAGCCATCATACAATTTGAAGATAACTTTTGTAAGAAATGCAAACCAGCCCAAACAATTTCACTGAAGAAAGAATTAGCTAACAGAAATGCTACAATCAGTATGAAAGACAAATGTAGAATCATTAAACACTGAAAAAACTTACTCAGCCATGTATACAATTTTGGAAACAAATTTTGGAAATAGACAGGATAAGATCAATTCCGGTAGAGTTTTCTATTCCCACAGGAAGTAACACCAGCCTGCAAATCACTTCTCTACTCTCAGAGATGTTTCCCATATGGATCTGAAGACATTTTCATTTCCATATGTCCTGAGATAATTTCTCAGCCTCTCATCCTGTGGTAATCCAGGATATCAGATACAATACAGCCAAATGTTAGATGGGATGTTTGTACAGTTCTGTCTTGTGAAATTCAAGGGAGCTTTTATCTAAACATTAAAATGTATTCCTTTGCTCCCAAAGCAGTTCCATTTAATTTAGCATACCAACTTCTTTCTGGTTTGAAATCTTTTCTATGTTACTCAAGGAACAATTTCAAGCCTCACAAATGAAGGTTTTTGAAATATGTACTTTCAAAAGTATAGGAAGCTCCAGAATTTTGGTGGGAAATTAATTATCTTAAATAATCTTAGAACATTCTTCTGGATAAATATGTTTTGAGTGAGGAAAAATGAACACCAATGCTACGAATTTCAGTCATATGGAAGATAACCTTCATAAGATGTTGTAAGAAATCAATGTCTGCCAAATTTTAAATTAAGTACCCAATTCACTGTGCTTGATCTACAGAGCTAGGATGTGCAGGTCCAGTTCATAAAATTTTAAAAAGACATTTTAATTTTTTTTTTCTAAAAGAGATTCTGGGTGGATACAAGAAATTTTAAATTATAGCAGATTTGAGCTATTCCTGGGAGTCTGTTTCAGGAAAAGAGTTTTATATTTTGATGGACAATGTCACATCTGTTGAGATAAAACTATAAAAATCTTACACATCCAGCTCTAGAAATTTGTCCAATAGAAACCACAAAGATGGGATGGAGGTCAAATATTTTTAGGATATGGGTCTTCCTCATAATCTGAGACCTCTTGATAGACATATGAGAGCATGAGTTATCAGAGGATAGTGGGGAAAGTGACATTTAAACAAATGGAGATGAATTATTGTTTTGATCTCAGTTTCCCACTAGGCAGCTGTAGAAACCTATTGGAAAGCATATGGTGGAAAAAGATGAATTTGAATTTTTACCATTCAAAATTAAAGCAAACTCAAAGGCAAAAATTAACATTATACACATTTAAAGTATAGGTGGTTTTCCATTCTGAAATCTGGAGGAAACTCTTACTTTCACCAGCGCTCTTCTCAAGAACCTAGGAATCATCCTCATCTTGTAAGACATTCACAGACATAAAGAAATCACCACAAAACCTAATAATCAAATGGAAATTAAAACCAAACTATGATAAAATTCTCCACTAATCAAGGAGTGACCTTCTCACTAGTGGTCTTTTAGAAGGAATCAGAGCATGACCAAATATTTCCTGGAACCTTTGCATGCTCTATATGCTGTTTTTAGTTTGAGAGGAGTCTGTCATGTCCGGTGCCTTTTATTTAGCTAGTCATTGACAAAATGAGAGAAGCTACTCCAAAATCAATTTCATTTTTCAGTCACTGATCCATTTACTCATTTATTTGCTGCTCCTGAATGTTAACAACATAAGAGATACCTTTTAACGACATCAGTTTTTTAAAAGAAGGACGCTGCAAGTGGACTCGTACAAGTGCAGATTCCTCTCCAAGCACAGAAAAGTCTCAGGGGCAGAAATGGCAAATATTTCTCCTTTATATAGATGCACCTAGTTTCTCCACAGGTTCTGAGGCAGCTCTGTTGGTGGCTCTGAAACTGCCATTGTGCTTCCTGTCTGATTGAGCTACAGATGGTTGTTGGGGCTCATTTAGCTCCTGTGGGCCAGCTAGTTAAAATTGCTAGTTAGTGTATCCCAGATTCACTAAAACTTAAACACTTTGGAAATGAAGATATGGTTCAATTTTCCTTCAAGAAATCTATCTTGTTCAAAGAAATTTATAAACTAAAGGCTTTAGTTGTATTCTTGGCAGTTCAGGAGCTGGCCCACAGAAGCCACAGGTGGTAGAGACACATTTTACACCCAGAAGGAATCACATCAACAGGTAAAGTTAAGTCAGATTCATGTCCAAATTCTGTGTGATCCCCTTTGGGTCAGGTATGTGATATATGATATATACCCTGTCCAAACTGTGCTGTGCAGAAGAGTTAGGGGGTTGGGGGCTCACACACAGTGAGTACCAGTGGTACCTCTGCAATTCCAGGGTCTCAGTCTTCATAAAGAGTGTGATAAAGGCTAACAGAAAGGAGCAGTTCAACTTTAGAAAAGACAGCTGGACTTTTCCAAAACCTCAGGAAATGTTTGCTTGAGTTTTCCTTATTAGGCTTTGAGTTGCAACACCAGAGTTGCTGCTGAAAAAGAAGCTCAACACATTCATTATGCCATTGTACACTGTGCTGATAAATATGCAGTAAATATGATAAATATGCAGAAAAATGCTCTCTATTTAATCTGTGTGGGCATTCAAATCTTCTGTAATACTTGCGAGAAATACTGGGCTGAATAATAATTTGCAGCACAGGAAAATAAAGTAATTCTCACAGCAGCTGTTGCAATCTTCATAGTAAAAGCAGAAGAGTTTGTGCAGGTGCTCCAGCCTTAGGAGCCATAGAGGTGGATGTATCAGAGGAAATACCAACACATGGTTTTGCATATTTTCTTCTCACTTAATCACAGCTACAGTAGCATCAGTTTTCTGTCCATCACCCTTTTCTTGTTTCCTGTAGTGTATCAACACCACCCAGCTTCTCCCTATCATTTAGCTGACAACAATGTACAAAAAATAGCAGCATTTAAATACATCCACATCATTCCAAAAAGTGAATTTTGCTAATTAATCTGTATTCCCATAAATAGGACACCAGTAGTTCCTCAGTCTTCTGCACTGGGTTCATATCTCAGCTAAAGAAATATGTTGCATATACTTGTTGCTTTGCTAGAGCAAGGAGGACAGAAGTAGCTTGCTCTTGCTGGAAGAGAAAAAAATCTCCTCAAAAGTGCATGGGTGGCATTTGTTTCACAGGTCTGGGCAAAGGTGTCAATATCAAGAACCTCCAAATGGTGATGTGAGCTGGTTTAGAAATGTGCATATCAATGACTATTAATTTCTTCAACATAGGAAGTTAATATATTTATTATTATCTTCCTGTAAGCAGACAAGTAAAGCAGGCAACTAAATAATCAGCAAAATATCATTCCCTAGTGGAGCAAGACTCAATTGATTCTTCTTATCTACATGATAACTCATGAAAATTACCTATTGTCAAATACTTTCTGCTCTTTTATGCCGATACATCTTCTCGTGATTTCCCATTTGAAAGCATCTCACAAAAAATGTATTTCAAGAGAAGATATTTGAGGATGATGATCTAAGTTAACTCAAATCTCCAGGAGAGGGAGGAATTGTTAAACAAGATATGTATGTTGGAATTCAAAACAAGAGAACAGTAGGAGAGTAGGAAGTGGGGTAGGAAGAACAGAACAAGAAAGATCAGGAGGAGGGAGGACAGCTGATCCTTGCCAGTGGATAGAAATTATTGCCATGATCTTCTCTTGGTCCAAGTTTCCATTGCACTCCTGTTATGCCTTCTCACACACTGTGTCTCATTCACACATTTTGTAAATAGAAAGAGCACTTAACACACTTACCGGAAAATGTTATCAGAAAAAACATTTCTGTGTCCATTTTCTCTTATGAGGTGAATTTGCAAAACAGATGACACAAGCTTTAACACAAATTCTTGCCATCACATTAAATAGAAAAGTCAGATTTTAGTTTATTTTTTTCCCTTTTAAATAACAGAGGTCTGTCCTACTGCACCTGTATGAAAAAAGAGAGATCACACAGCAGGAATGTCTGAAGTGGTTGTTCTGTTTCATGCAGATTTGTTCTTTAGTCTGAGATTATTCCAGCAAAGCTCTGTCTTCTACATAAGTGAAGTTTTGCCCTATGGTAAGGATTTCTTCTGCCAGCCTTAAACCTCTTCCTAAGTTTTACACACAGGAGGAAGAGAAGGTGGAGATACAGGGAAGGGCTTCATGGGAGACAAGTGTTAGGGGCCCATGCTCCTCTGCTCTCTATCAGTGCCTTCTAAAGACTCAGTTTTATGGCCAGATGTGCTGCTACTTTCCATGAAGCAAGAGAAGAGACATGTGAGAGATGAAGCCACCATCTGCCAGGAAGGGACACATTCCACTACCAGTCTGATACAGCAGAGCACCTCACTTGGATGACTTTTACAATGGTCTATTAACCACTTAGTCACACAAGTGTACTTGTATTAAAAGGACTGCAGCATGTCTGCAAAAAAATCTTTGAGTATTTCCTTCACAGTTCAGCATCGCCTCCCTTTGTGAGGTTCATTTTCAAGAAGTCATTATCTTCTTCATTCATTCATTGATCTTGTCCAAAGACTGAGATTGACTGTAATTACTGGTATGTGATCTCTTCTTGTCAAATTGTGTTTACAGGAATATTGCCAGTGCTTGCTGTCATAGCACATCATGAGCTGTCTTAGGGGCTGCTTGAAGATGTTGATATAGAATGGAGAGATCACTGATCACTGTAAAAGTTTGTAAAAATACTCATGCCACTATAGTTCTTGGTGATGGTGAGAAGTATATTGAAAAAAGAAACTCCTAGGTCACCTGCAATCACCTAAGATTGGTTTGCTTATTCACTAGATTGAATTAAAGGATTCTTAAAAGTGAAATTCAGCATAGAATATAGGCTTGGAAAACCATTAACTGTGAACTAGTCACAGAGAAAATAATGTCATTGTCCTTGATCCCACTCCTGGCTCATACTCTTTTCACTTGGGAGATCCCCAGTTCTCCCAGGCAGGGAAGCATTAATGCAGCAGAGGTTGATGAATTGGAAAGCACTCTTTCCTTCCTTGTCTCCACTGGATAAACTTGCCTAATACCACTGTTTTTTCATAAGAAAGCCTAAACTTCTTCCATTTCCCGTGTTCAAATTAGTTCTCAAATAAAATTGCTGATAATAAGTATTTCTTAGTTTTTTTTTTTCATATATGTTACTCTACTGCTTAGCACTAAATATAGGGAAGAGAGCACAGGCTGCACCTAAGGGTTACACCGTTACATGAAATGACTGCCAGAAATCAGGGCTTCCTGTAAAAAGATTAAGAAGCGTGCCAGTTTTTCAACTGTTTGGATCCACATGTTTTGTCTGTGGTATGTTGGCTAGTCAATGACCAAAGAGTCAAAAAAGTAGTAATCATTGGAAGATGGTCCATTAAAAAGGGGTTTTAGTTAATAAAAAAAAAAATTGTAGTTTTCTTGCATTCTTTTAAAATATTTTCTTAAATAAGAATACTGTAATTACGTAAGTTAACATAATAAAATGTACTGAGTAAAATGCCTTAACGGCTCACAGCTAAAATCTAAAGTCATATACTGTATCTATTTTTATTTCAGAAATGACTAAGAGCTCAGTTCATGTCTTTACCAGCTGTAGTTGTGCAGCAGAATGGGAAAAAAAACAGATGTTCACAATATGCAAACTTCCTCTCATAGTTCATGAACTCACAAATGTGTATGGTAGGAAAGTTGTCTGTTTCTATCACAAATGGGAAACATAACCATCAAATACAGCTTGAGATCCAGGCCAGAATGTTTTTACAGCAGAACTGCACTAGGGGCACTTCCCAGGACACAGACAAAACCCAAGATATAGGATAGTATATTTTCATTGACATTGAAGCTGGTATGATTTTCATTTACAAAAATGTATGTGTAAATGCCAGTTTCTCATAAACACATCATTAAAATGTCTGTGAAAGGGTTTTTAAAAACAGATTATACAATTATCATCTTTTCTATTATGGTTCAGGGGCAAAAAAAGGAATTGGAATTAAAATAACTCCCCTTCCAAAAGTTTACTGCTTGTATGTACTGTGGTCACTTGTGTGTAATAGTGACCTGAGAATTCACAAAAATGGGCTGCTAACAATATCTAAATAATATCAGCTCAGATGGTTACTCTTCCTACACAGGGTGCTTACTCTTCTAATTTGAAAGTAAAATAACCACAAAATACAGAGATTGTGTCTGTTCTCATGTATTTGCACAGAAACTTTTCCAACAATAACATTTTGTTGATTCCACCACAGCAAAATCAGGGACTTTCCTGGGCAGGAGCTGTGGATCTCCTACCCCAGCTGCCCATGGCCAGAGACTTTCTTCTCTGTTTCTTCCAGCACCATCAAAATAAGGCTCTGTCATCACAGGGATGCCACAGGTGGACCATTGCTTCTGATGGGGTGGAGATGTTCCCCAGGGGCCTGCATCCTCTTCACAGCAGGCTAATCTCTGTTCTCCTGCAGAATCTCCAGACAACCCTCTGCTAGGTTTTTCATGCCACAGACACTGCCACAGACACTGGACCCAAAATGAAATATCCTACACTTGAGTTACCCCTTTCCACTTTAGGTGGGTATGGGCCTGCTTTTCTGTTTCCTTTACCACATTAACCTCAGTGCCAATTCTGGGTCACTTCTTTCTTCAGTTCCCCTGGTTCCCCTCTTATTACAGACCAATTGAATATTTTCCCCAAGTATAAAACTTGTAATGCTTTACTTAAATGTTTTAACTTCCAACTTTCTAACTTTCCTGCACTGAAGACTTTGCTGCAGGCTGCAATCACATGATAGTAATGATTGCATGTCCTACAAATCCTTGACTGAAGACCGAAGAATGCAGAGACAGTTAAGCTCCCACTGGATCTGGAAGGTGATTCAAGTTCCTTCCATATTTCTCTGAGTTTAGTTTTTTGGGAAAGTTCTCACACAGCAATAAATCATCTGTACTTCTATTAGGACTGGATAAATTTCCATCCCTCCAAATGAGTTAGATTAAAAATGGGCTTCATAATATATCACCCAGTATGAGAGATTTACATTAGTAGGAAACTAGAATAAACTTAAAAATAAATACACAAAACAAGAAAGCAATTTTCAACACAGACTAACATCTGCTACAGTTTTATCTGATTAAAGGAAAATGAGAAATCAAGGTTTTAAACATGTTTTGCACATGCAAAAAGCACTGCCTTTAGATACGTTTTGGTTTGGAACAACAGAAGTTCTGGCCCATTATTGCCTATCTGACCTGGTTTGTCTATTTTGTATTTAGTATTTGTCTTAAAAATTTTTCTAATCAGGTAATTGCTAGTTCGTCATGCAGAAAATATAGCCTTGAAAGGACAGTAATTACATTATTATCATCCACAGTGGGCTATAAAAGAACTTTACAAAATGAATAGGCAGTGTTTCAACCAAAGTATCTATGAAAGTTCCTTTATTTACAGAGAAAAATACCCAGAAGTTTTAATGTTTATTTTCTCTCTGTCAGCCTAAATATAATTTAAGTGGGTGTCAGTTTAAAAGAACCACAGGAGACAGGACACTGGTTTCCCTACACAGATGTCCCTTAATCCCTGAAGTTTTTCTGTGGGAACTGGAGGAACAGGGTCTTGCTCTCCACCCACATTATATTAGTAATTTTCAGAATAAGAAATTTTTCAAAATAAGGAAACAAATGCCTAAACCAAACCAAAACTCCAACAAAAGCCTAGTGAAACACACAAAGAAACTTTCCAAGTTAGGAGAGTAATACTTGGCTTGACTTCGTAAAGTGCTATTTGAGTTTACCTTATTTGTACATTGCACACAGAGTAAAAACGCTTATATTGACTTAGTTTTTATGCATTATAAAACAGGTGATACTGCTTGATTTGTTAAACAAATATTCTCTTTAAAAGGTTTTCTTATTTAAACATCTTAGGACTTCATAGTATTGTCATTCAAATTTAAATGTTTGCAAGGCTTGTCTGTTTATTTTTAAATATATTTTTAACATCACTCTTTTATTATTTGTGGCTAGTATTGAAATTTTCTGAACAATATGTGAGTAAATGATCATATTGTGAGTTGAGGTACACTCATCTATATGCACACAAGTATTTACGATTTCACATCTGAGGAAAACAAAAAAAGAGGAGAAACATTTATTCAAAGAAAATGAAAATACAGCATTTGCTTTACTGCGTGAATTAAAAATTGAAAATATCTTTTTAAAAAGGCAATTAAAAAATAATATTTATGGAGTTTGAAAACAATAGCAGAATCAAAAAAGCTAGCAAGCTGGGAAATGTTCAAAAGGGGCAGAAACAAGAATAATCTCTCTTGCCAGATTACCCAAAGTAGGCAGGAAAACTTAGTAAAAATTATTCAGGAAAAGCAGAGCTTGACAAATCATTCTGTAACAACATAGATGTAACAAGATTTGCTCAGACAGTTGATGTACTTTTCCTATTGACAGGTATTTGTTTAGGCTTGTCTAATAAAATAATTTGAGATTTATTGATATGATGTAGTGCTAACTTTTCACTTGGGACTAATGCAGAAGGTTTTTATGCAGTCATTTCAGGGAGTTGCAGCCATCCTGCCTAGTACTAAATATTCACATCAATGAACTGGAAAAATTACAGTAAATAAAATTTGCAGACGACAATAGGCAGCATAGTTAAACTGGGAAAGTTGAAACAAAGTGTATTCAGATAGAGTTAAATGCAAAATATGTCTAGAGACTAGGAATGCAAACCCCAGACCAGAATACTAAACTAAATCTTGGAAAGCAGTGACACTCAAGAAGAATGTATATTTTAAAAAAGTTTTTGAATTAGAGAGGCAATGAATTCAGTTTGTTCACTGCAAAGAGGTGACTTGAATACCATGCACAAATATGTGCCACATAAAAGGAAGAAATGCATATTGCAGATTCTTTAACCTTGTGGAAAATCCATGAGAATAAGTCCCTGGAAGCTGAAGCCAGGGAAATTTAAATGAGGCAAACTAGAGCAACCTTAGATGAACATTAAATGAACAAATAAAATGAGCTGCTTTTGAAGGTCATGGTCTACTTATGGTCACAGTTTTCCTTCAAATAAAGAACTGATGATCTGCAGCAGATCAAGACAGACATTAATAATTGTCAGAACACTGGGCTAACAGGTGTTTAGCAGGTCAGGAGACAGCAGAATCTGATGGTCCTTTTCCTTTCTGATTTAAACTCCATGAATACATACACAAAGTTGAACACAGTGGCTTGCTTTTTAAAGTCCAGTTTCCAGTAATTTTTAACTGTTCTATCTTGAAGTATTTTTCCACAGTGGTACAGCAGTATGCAGATACTACCTGAATATATAATTAATGTGTAGGTGCCAAAAAATTCTTGCATATTTCAAGGTCCAGACATAATTAAAAGATCTTTAGAGAAGGAATAGTACCAGAAATATGACATGTAATCATTAATTCTGAATTTCTCTGGCTTGTCACACACATAGAAACACCTCTCAAACTCTCATGGGTCCATTCTAGACTCATGTTGCAGCCCTTATCTGCATTTATATATTACTTTCAAATGGAAAAAAATGTATTTGTGAATTTGAATATTTACTGCATTTAACCTTTCAGATGCTGCAATTCATGTTCTCACAAAATGACATGGCTTATGTATGCACTTCCTTGTGGGTGATAGAAATGGGACAAGGGAGGTGCTGCAGCCTCTCCCCTGCACCAGAAAAAATCTGTTTCCTTCCCTCTGAGTAACACTGCTTTTGGACTCCTGGTGGCAACTTTACCTGTTCTCACTTTGTCTGAAATACCCACGAGGATTCACAGGTTTTCCTTTTACATGAGTTTTGAATTCCTGATCAGAGGGTCAGTGTTCTTTGCTAATCTATTCTGTCTGCATTTCTATACAGGTTGACTCATGCTTTCCTATTTTAATTCAGTGTTCTACCATGACCATCTGCTCCACTACTTTCTTCTGCTTCAAAAACATGAGACAGAATAACTCAAAAAACAATGTTAAGTGCAAAAGGAGAGATTGCCCTAAAATTATTCTGTAAGACTCATAATGACATAATAAAGTAGAAATTTAGGGCCATTATGATTTATTATATCCAGACGACCATTTTCAGGATAATGCCTTAACATAACTGTTAACTGACAATAGAATATGAGCTGTCAAATTATCTGATAGCAATTGATTCAAGTCCATTTTAAAGTGCAGGTAACTGCCTTGCTATACTAGCCTGGCTATGCCTTGCCTGTACTGGGGCTTTGTCTGTGCTGAGGCTTTCTGTTCCTCAGCTGCACATCACTGCTAACACGTTCAGCAGCATCTTTGTGTTCTAGGGAAGTCTCAGGGGGCTGGGCCTGTCTGGGGTCATCGATTTCCTCAGGGCCAGGCTCTCACTCAGTGTTAACAAGAGCTTCACATCTGGCATTATTGTTGAACATGGTTGCTGATGTGCAGGTTTCCTTGTCTCATTTCTTGACAGACTGGGGCAGGCTCTGATGCCAGCAGCCAGGATTTTCACAGGAAGTTCTCAGTGCTAAGCACTGCCTGAGTGAAGAACAAATCTGGCCATGGAGTTAGGGTGCATGTGCAATTGTGAACCAAAAATTGAATTGAATGTGTTACCTTTCCTTGTCATTTCAAAATTAGAATAGCAAGGTGATAAATAAAACAGCTAGTTAATAAATAAAATAGGTCATAGTGTCATTCATAAGCCACATATATATGCATGTCAGAATTTACCTGCACAATCCTTAGGTAACTTGAATTCCATTCCATTACTCCCAAACTTATTTGCAAAACTAAACTGTTGTTGACAAAAGGAAATAGAAAAGCTTTTGCTTCATTTTAACTTATTCCTTACATCTGATTCTGTTCTTCACTGAGGTATCTTATACATCGTTTTTAGCACAATTAGTGAAATTCTGTATTTATTGAGAATTGCCCTTTCATTTCAGTGGCTCTTTAGATATGCTGGCATGGGAAAGATAATGGACAATAAGATAGTTCTGGCTCCCAATGAAGCAAAAAAATCTCACTCAGTAGAATATGTCTCCAGCCTGTTCTTTTGAAGCAAAGGTTTTGGGCTGTTCTTCACCAGAAGGAATGACAGATTTCTTGGGTTAGGTAGGATACTGTGTGTGCAGCTCTAGTGGATGGATGGGTTATCTCTCAGCTCATGGTTTCACAAATTGATATATGCATATATACATGTATGAATGCACATGAATATGTATATATAATGATAGACAAGTCTACACTTAGTGTGTGATGGTAATGGGTGGTCAGCCTCACAACTGTCCCAAAAGTTCCTGCCACAAAATCTGTCTCAATCATTGTCTCTGTTTTGGAAAAATGGTTGAGAGATGTCTGTGTTTGTTTGGCTTTTCTGTTGTTTTCTGTAACTGCAAACTTAACATCGCATGCAGGATAGAACAGTCGGGGTTCTGAGCTCAGGAGTTCAGCTCTATCAGTTTCACACTGCATTCACATGCAGTCCTCTTCCTACAACTGACATTCATTTTATTCATCCTACACATCCTCTAAACAAAAAGATTTGTTCTCTTCATAAACACTGGGAAAATTATCACTGGGGAATTCCTAATCATTTAACAGAATGAGATATCCAAATTATAAAAAAGGAAAGCATTTGAGGATGGTCATATCTCTGATTTCCAGGAAGCCTGACATTTCTGTTCAGAGTGGAAAAAGATCAAAATGCCATTTACATGACTGATTTTAAACATTCCATCTTGTAGTATTGTAAATGAATTGCTGCCTCACAGGCAGTTCATGTCATGAAAACATTTTACATTCAACTGGAAGAATTGCAGTTTAACTTCAAAGTTACAACCTGCCTCAGGTATTAATTTGTCAAGTTCACACTGGAACTGTAGAAATGTCAGAAGAATTGGCTCAGAATAGAGCTGTCATGCCCCACAAATTATTCCATCTTGTCAGCAGTCTCTACTGCAGATATTGAATCAAAATTTCCCATAATTCAAGTAAACCCAGATACCTGAGAATCACTGAAGAATGTTTAGCTTGCTTAAGCAAGACTTCTGGGTAGTATTACAAAATGAGGAGCTATTACGTTGTACTACTGCCAGCTTGCTCAATTGCTTTTAAATTGGTTTTGTATGCACAAATAGCTACAGAGCTAGGGCATGTTCCTCAAACAGATAGTTATTTAATCTCTTTTAAATTAAAAAGAAGGCTGTGAAGTTGGTTTTATTTTTGAATCACTGTGGTAATGAATGCTTGCAAAGAGATAAAGGCTCCGGTAATACAAGCATAAGTAATGCCCAAGTGATTTAATTCACTGACTTTACAATGTTCCTGCTGGTTACAGAACCATTTGGCATTAACATCGTCATTGCTGTTAGGGACTGCTGAGAAATGCAATAAAACACCTTACATTTTATGCCAGTTTCAGGCATTTGTGATTCAAAATCCGTGAAAAGGATTTCCCCATTCTCTCCCTCTATTTTTGAAATACCAAGGATCAAATGAAGTGCAGGGCAGGTTAAACAAAGCAAACCCAGGTAAACCTGGTGGATACTTGGCATGTGGGGGTAATCTGCTGGTAATTGCTGGATTCACTCTTCATGAGCTTAAGGTAGCATTGTCTTCATTTGGCAAGAACTACTTCACAAAGGCAAAGCCCTTACAAACAAAACTCATTGACTCAAGGAATGTATGGGTGATCTTTTGATCATAAGAGAAACTTGATTTTGTTTGCCATATTTTGCTACTGAAATAATATTCCTGATGAAAATGCATGCAGAGAACTGATATGAAAAAAAAAAAGTGAAGTAGTGGTTTATTCTCAATATTTACTGAAAAGTTTTCTTCTTGGAATTTGGTGACTTACCACTTCAAATATGTCTTTCCCTTAAAAATTATGGCAGAGGACCTGCAACTAACTTTAAATCATATATAATCTCTTAAAGCTGTGATTAAATTTATTATGTTTAGTTTATAGCACCAATGCTTCAAATTATTTAATTTGATCAATCTTTGCATTTTACAATTTATGTTTAACACTTAAGAAGATTAATCATTTTTCTAAAAACTTTCCCAACTAAAATTGAAAAGGGAAAAATGTGTTAGTATTTCTGATTATTGCTACAAGTTTCTCCATAACAACTTGATATTACGTGTGAGATAATTCTGAAATATTTGTGGGCTAAATATCTCTGAAAACATACATTAGATAGGAAACTGGTGCTTTCACCATTATTGGAGTAAAAGATTCTTGTTAAATGTTTCCAATAAATCAGTCAATGAAGCGGTTATTTAATTTCTATGATCTAATGTCTTCTGCTACTTTTAATTAAAAATGTACCTAATCATGTAAACATTATTACAAGCAAAACATTTTCTACTTATGAGTTTTTAAGTGTCAGCAAACACATCTGGAACTGTTCTTAATAGACGACAGAAGTGTCCAAATTTGCCAAGAACAAAAATATAGACAGCAGATTTCAGGAGAAGGATAGGGTCTTGTGTTTAGTGAAGCAGTCTGTAGAGGTGATGGTAACAAATTGAAGTCTTCATTTAACCACCAGCAATAGACCATTAATTTAGCAAGGTAACTGCTTTCAGATATTCTGGAATTCCAAGTGTCCTAATTTCTCTATTTTTGGCATTTTCTATTAAAAAAGTGCATAACAAAACCAGCTGTATAAGATAGCATTTAATGACTACATCTGCAGAGAATTGAGCAGATTCTCAGTTCTGAGAGACTTTTACTGGTGACAAAAATTCAGAAGACTATGCTGCCTTCCCACAAGGTTGACTAGCCACTGCAGCTTCTCTTCAGGGCCATAGACATACTGAAATGTGTTCATCTGTAAGTGTGCTCCAGTGGGATATTAAAAACCCAAACTCAGGGAAGGAACTGGGTTTTGCCACAGCTATTGTGCATCAGAGCCCCAGCTCCCTGCTGTGTCCTGGAGCCAGGGCAGCAGCTGGGCATGTGTTGGGGCTGGCTCATGATGGGTCTGAAGATGTTGAATCCACACCAAGCAATTCATTGGGGTACAGAGATACCTCAGCTAGCAGGAAAACTGGCTGTAGAGGTGGATGAAATGGTGACTTGGAAAAGCCAACACAGATTTGTATTTATTTTTCTATATTGCAGTCTTTGAGATTTTGAAAAAGTTATATTTGCTGCTAAAAGGAAGGCTCTATCTTTATTGGATGCTGCCCTTAACCTGGCTGCTGGTCCCACTGGGGCCAGTGAGGACCTTGCCATAGTTTCTTTCTCTTTGCTATAGGGATGAGCTCTGTGAAGTCGAGAGGGAAAACAGAGGCTGCCTGTTGTCAAAAATCAGCAGCACAGTTAGATCAAAGTGATTATCTGGCTGGGCTTTGCCTGGAAGGACCACCCCACCATAAAAGGAAGCACAGATCAATCACACTCAGCATCTGTATTTGAGAGGAAGTGCCCGAATTAAGATTTGCATTTCTCTAAGGCTTCTGTACAACTAAGAGATGAGAGAGACATGTCCGGAGTGTGATTAAGCTATTTCAGTAAATTAGCTAATCCAGATCTAAGCAACTCCAATGTTCAGCCAAATTGCATTCATGTAGTCATGAAGAAGTCGGGATTTAAAAAATATATGTAAAATAAGGTTCCTAAGTATCTTTTCAACATTTTTTTCATGTTCTTTTTACAAATTCTCATTTAAGTAGTTGTTAACATGTGATTTCCTTTATCAGCTACAGGTAACAGCTTTGATAGCACTGAAAATTTGCCAGAAGAAGACTCAGTTAAGGTCTATTAATAATTTGAGGAGTATTTTGAATGGACTATTCAACAGATGATTACTCCATTACTGCATTCATTGTCAGTCTTTCTTTCACTCTCCTGAACAGAAGACCTTATGTTGTTAGCTAATATTCATTTTGTAAAGCTTCCTTGAAGCTTGCTGAATTCTTTCTCCTCAAATTGGAGGGGTGTAGTAAGAATAACAATTGATTACATCTAGCAGAAATAATAGAATTTTCATTTAGATATTGTTTAGATTGCATTGTGACTGCACAATAGTGTCTCTGTGCGTATGATGTTTAATAATTAACTAGAAATTGTTAAGAAATTTCAAATTTGGCTTGTAAAACTCAGTGTTTTGGGAATAACTTCTAAAATACCGTTTGATAACCTACAATTTTATTCCTGGATTAATAATGCATCAGCACTCTTTTCAAGTGAAAAAATAGAGCTTTGTTCAAAGTACTGATAGGCAGCATGATATGGGGAATGTTGTCAGACTTAAGGCACGCAGCTTTATCATACAGAGAGTAAACCCATGTTGTTACTGCTCTGCACAGGAATGTCACAATGGGAACCTCTGTTTAAAGAAAGGCATCTTAAGGGCACCAAAAAAGCTTTGTGCACCAGCTTCAAAGTAAAGCTGCATTTAATTTAAAGGCCTGCTTGATTTTCTAGAACAGCTCTTAATCTGTTTCTATGGGATACTTTCCTGATATGCTGCAAAGTGTTTTCTGCCTACACTTAGTTTATTTGTGTTCAGTATAAGGACTGCAACAAAAGATTACAAAGTATTGGGTTCTGCAAGCAAACAGTGAAACAAATTTGTGGGTTCATATAGATAGTTGGAGAATGACATCCCTTTTTCAGTGTAAAATTTCTGCTCCTCTGCAGCTCCTGAGGAGTGGACTTTTGACTGGATGATGACAGTTCTGGTCCTCATGCCTATCTGTAACAGGAGCCACCAATGTGCTCTGGCTACATAACCCCTATTGTGCCATGGAGAGAAGCCAACAGCACAATCCCCATCTGGCACTGATTTGTGATTCAGATGATGGTTTGTGCTTTTGGGTCCATGTCTGAGTTATGGATCTTCCTGCTGGATCTTCTCTGGCTTTCAGGTCTCTCTAGTTCAAATGCACTGGCTTCAAAATGAACATTATTTGCCCTAGACACTCCAGTGTATGCCCATGAGCTGCATGAGCAAGATGCAAATAATTTTAATGTTTTTATAGGATTGTTGTGGGATTTTTTTTTCCCTGGGGCACAATGCTTACTGTCATATACCGGAATGCAGCCTTACATCTAGTGTGATAAGTTTTCAGTGAAAGTGTTCAGAAACCATGGACATACTATTAGCTGAAATGAAATTTTGTTTCAGCAGGGAGTTAAAGAAGGCTGTGAACTATCTACTCTGAAATTAAGCTGTAGGGTGACAGTTTTATACATAACAAAACCCTTTTACTAGAGCAATATGAACTTTACTCCAAATCTACAGACCAAGTATCACATTTTTGTTGTGAATGGGGGTTGCTGAGGGAACAGGGGACCAAAGGAAACAAAACTCTCATTAAGTTACTTCTCTTGTTGACTTTTTGCAAAATTAAATGATGATGCTAAATCTAATCTGCTTCAACAACAAGAAATCAGAAACAAACAGCACTGCATTCCTTATGAATTTAATAATAAGTACTACAGTGCTTATAAGTTTACACTTGTGTAAATATGTGCTCAACTGCTGACTACTAATTATATATGCAACTATATTTAGCTATCAGCTTCATGGAAATAAAAGACAACTTCATGTGAACAGGAAAAGCAACATCATAGGGGTGTTTTGTGTCATTCTACAAGTGCTCTCCTGGAAGTTAGCTTATGAGCATCTGACTATATGTATTCTTAATTAGCAATTGTGCTTTAAGTGTTTTCAGCTGATAATATATGGATTTTCTGGAAAATTTACTTGAGTAAATGGCCATATTTAGCAGTCTTTTCCTCTCAGATTCTTTTTCAAGCCGTGGGAATTATTTCTTGCTGTGCTAAGGCAGCAGGGTTTTCTCTCTTAATTCTTATTATTCCATTAAGTAAACCTGCTGAGCAAATAGCTGTTATTATAATAGTGTAGATTCTCTGCTGCTCCATTGGAGGGAAAATAAAGTTGATAATTGACCAATATGTTATAGCATTTATCCAGCATCTTGGGGTAATCCAACCCCTATTCAGGTGGTTTCTTTTTGCATATAAATATCAAAAAAAAAAAAAGGAAAAAAGTGACCATATCCTCAAGAAATTCTTGTTAGACAGGAATGAACCACACAGACTGTAATTTAGTAGTCAACCCAACTGTCCTCTAGAGGATAGTTTCATTCATACTCAGAGTTTCATTTTGTTGGATATTTCTCTTCTTTTTAAATTTTCTTTTCTATATTTTAACATTGCTAATCACTCCATGAGTTTTTAGGCAAGGTTTTCAAAGGAGTCAGATAAAGGTATGTATTCAAATCACACTGATTTTTGCACTATATGAGTGAGGGTTTTTCTCACTGGAATTTTCATTCTTTTCATTAAATCAGCAAGAAATGCTGACTTCTTGGAGTAAGAGCTAGCCAGAATGAACCTGTTTTTTTCACCTCAATATCCAGATACTACAGAAGAAAGAGGAAGAAATCAAATGGAATTGACACTATGGTCTTCCACTGCAGAGTTACTGAAGTGCAGAATAAAATTCCCTGTCAGCATTCCTCACTGAGGACTAAGCTCTGTAAGAGATCCTGCTACCACAGAGGCTGTTTCCCTATATAATTTCAGCTGCTTAGAAGGATTAACTTTTTTAATGACAGCATTTGCACCAGCTTTTTAATACAAGGCCATGGATCTCAATCCCTCTTCTGTCTTCATTCAGATAGTGTCCTATAAAAAGGAGAAGACTGCTGTCCTTTGATTCAGAGTTTCCTTTGTAATGAGCCCTTTAGGAATTCAAAGATGATCAGTATGGTGCACTTTAGAGGACAAGCAAAAGTTAAAACAAAAAGCAAGGCCTTGAGATTATTTAAATCCTCATTAACTTTAATAGAGGCTTTGGGTTTAGATGTCTGATATATAAAGTTTTGAATTTATATCTTAAGGGACAAGACTGGAAGAGAAAAAAGCAGAACTGTAGGAATTCTACATTCTAATTAATAAATGGACAACATTTAAAAACAAGGTTAAAAAAAGATGTTAATTTCAGAACAAAACACAGACAAATGTCAGAAATGCAAGAGGTATTGCTTTCATACTGCATAGACAGAGGATACAGAAATTTTTTCAGTCCAAATTAATGGCCACTTTCCTAAAGTATCCAACATTTCAGTTTTCACATCACAGTCAGAACAGATTCAGTTTACCTAGCTGCTGTTTTTAAGACAGAAAGAGAGGCTGAAAATAAGTTTTATGTTTTCACCTCCAACGAGTTATTTTGGCTTGTTTCATTCTTGCTTTATATCTGTTTTGATCAGAAGAAGTTTTCTGTTCAGACCAGCATAAAGGACCAACAAATACTCTATGAGCTGAAACACTCAGATTCTCGAGGAACAACTTTTAATAGTTTTTCATAGATCAATATTAAAGTAATGAGTTTATGTACAGGGAATAAGTAAAAATAAATCTGAGAAAAAGAAGTATGTAATCTGATAATCATGAAATTTAGTTGTTTCTTTTATACATCTTGGCTCTGGTCTTTGCTCAATGATCAAGGTAGTTCCCTTAGATAAGATAGATAAGACGCTTATCAAAACTTAGATAAGTTTTGGGATGTTAAGTCACTTTTCATGTTTTAATCATGAGCTATTCTTGCATTCATTTTCTTTCTATTTTTTTTTCAAGTGCTTCCGTTTGCTCATTCTTTATCCCAACTGCATTCAGATATGGGAAGAAACTGAAGCTACATCCTTTTGCTTCTCTACAAGAATTTCAAGGCCTTTGTCAAAACAGAATGTAGCTTATATTTTCCCAGTTAACATTTTTTTTAACATGAGACTTCCTGTTACAAAAGAGTGACTTGTATAAGGAAACACTAAAGTAAATGTTCAGCTCATTAGGAGTTCAGTTTCTAGAGCTAAGTTGATTCTGCTGAAGTTTATGATCCCTTGGGAGAATACTGACTAATCCATAAGAAATGAAAAATAATAGAATAGACAAGAGAAACAGAAAGCTCCATATGGAAATAAAGAGAACAATTTTTATATTCCTCTCCATTTGTCAGCCTTACTGTGTTATCCTAACACAACAAATCGCTAGGATTTGGGTTGTGTTGTCAACCTCTTTGCCTCTATCCCTCAGCAATGCACATAGCTGGGCACACCACTGTAATCATGAATGTGTGTTAGCAGTTGGTACTGTAACATGAATACAGATAACCTAGTTTCTCAAGGGAAAACTGAACATGGCAATCTGGCCCAGACACTGATGATGTCTGTGGCCTTTCAGAGAGTTTTTCAATTTCATTGGTTGTTGGGTTGGTTGTTACTCTTTCTCCCTACCAAAAAGTGTGGTGGAATCTTTTTGACCACCATACGTGGGTATTGTATATTTTCTTTATATTGACTGATTGTAGACAAAAAGTTTGGTGGGGGCCTATTCAAAGCAATACCTCAGTGCTTAGGTTTGGTGGATGCAGTATTATTTGCCTTTCAGCATTACAGGAAAAATGTTCTGAATGACACTGGAGACTGCAGAGGCTGTGAAGGCACAAGTAGCAGCAGGGGCTTGGCCAAACTGCCCAGTCATGCAGCCCCATATGCCTGAGCCCTTGCACTGCCCTCAACTACAAATCAAAAATCTACAAGTGATTTCACCTGGTTCACATTGGTTGTGGCTGGAAAATCAAGCTCCAAACTTCTGTCACAATCCTGTACACAATGTAAAATTCAAGAAGACCAAATCAATGAGCTTGATAAGATCAGAAGTTGTCATCATGTGGATTGTGGAGAAAAAAAGGTTTCACAGGGGGTCTTGCAGACCAGAGTGATTTAGCAGCAGACCAGATTTCCCAAGGTAGAAGAGTGAAAGCAGGCCCTAAGTAATGGTTTCAAGTGACTCCAGTACCTGCAGACAAGCCAATACCACAACCACTTCAGGCTGAGCAGCTCCTGCTGAGAGCTACGAGGTTGCAGGGAATTAGAAGAAACACTCAAAATCAGCCACAGGTTTTCTTTCCTCTTTCCAAAATAGTCAGCTGATCCAGAGATATCATATTTGGGTTCCAAAGGTGACCCAAAAGTGGGTTATCATCAGTTTCTAAAATTTGAAAATTCCGATACAGCACAATCTTGCCAGATTGTCCCAGAAACCTTGTCCAATGCTTTTCTTTCTGGAACTTAGTTGACATTTCCATTCAGAAATATTAGGCAAGGAATCTGAGCTCAACTATGTTTTTTAACATGTCAAACTCAGAGACAAACTGCAGAGATTTGTGAACTCTTCGTTCTATGAGAGCCAAAACGAGGGAGAAAAAAGCTTCTTGTAAATGTTCTGTTGAAAAGCTAATATTTAAACCTTTTTGAAATTCATTTGTTTTCAGTATAAAATGTTTATACAGCTTGTAGGAAATCCATTTTTGGAACATAACTGTCTCTTCCTATAGCTCTTTTATCTTGTTTTTTCCTCTTCCCGAGCAACCAATAAAACACAAGAATGCCTATAAAAATAGCTGTTAGAATCAGTAGAATAATTTATTTACATATATAAGATGTTTCATGCAAGGATTTTTTTTTTCTGGAACATGTGTGGCATGCAGTATCATGTCTTCTTCCTCTCAGTGGCAGAAAGTCATCTGATCTAATTCAGGAAGATCATCAGTTAGCAATTTTTAAGAGTGGCATTGTTGTCACATAGACAGCATTGAAACCATATGGTCTTTCATTTTTCTTGTCTTGTGCTTTCATCTAACAGATATTTATGTTTGAAAGTACTGGAAAGCATTTAGCTTTTGAATCTATCCCTACCTTCTGGCACTCTGCTTAATTTCCAATTTTTTCATCAATGAAATCAGTGTTGCAGCATGAAAGTATTTTTCTCATATCTCTTTCTCATATCTACCTTCCAAGGTAGGTGTTCAGTACTAATGATAAAACAGAGCAAGCTGAGGACTTGCTGAAAAGAAGATTTTAAGTTTTTAAACACTTTTAAGTTTTTAAGCCCTTTTAAGTGAACTGATACATTGGATGAAAACTTTAAAAAGTACAGATGATTTTTGAGGATTTATGCAAGAAAAGTAGCTACAAATGTATGTTGGATGGTAAAATATCTTTTTTTTTTTTCCTGGAATCATTCCAAACCTGAAACAATTGAAGATATCTTTTCTGAACAAGCAGATGATGGAGTCTATCTGACTCAGCAGGGTACTTCAGTATGTGCCCACACCTAAGTACAGCTCATCTGAAGAAAGAGAGTTACATTGGTCTTGTTTACTTGCAAATGTGGTGTGTAATCAGTGTTTTCTGAGGCTGGAATGTGACTGTTGGCCCAGCCTGGCTTCTCTGAGCCAGCAGTTCCTTGTGTGATATGTCCCAGGGGACGTGATGATTTGCACTTTGTGCCATAGGTGGCTGAGGTGGATCACTGGGCCCTAAAGAGAAGTTAATCGGCTCCACGATGTTTACCAGTGTGCAGGTTAAAAGGAGTTCAAGTTGTGGGCAGTGAATGAGCACATTCAGGAAAGTTTGAGTTGAATGATGATCTCCTTTGTGCAGATGAATGCTTGTCTGTATATTCTTCCATCTGCCTCTGATAATCATGGACATACATCCTTAGGGACCTAAGAAGGGGCAATCATGCAAGAATAAGTTTTTCTGTGTCTTCTTACATTGTTTATTACATTTGCCTTGTCAAAATGTACACAATAATCCTCACTGGTGCCCTGCAGGATTAAGTTCCCTCCCTACAATTTCTTTCTTTGTCTTCAGCAGCTTTAATTTCCCTAAATTTCTGAACATGGGTTATACTCTTGTGGATGTTGATTGCTAAATTTTGACCTCAAATCCAGTGAATTCAGTATGCAATTATGCATTCCAGATCTAAAGAGGCTGTGGACCACCCAGCAGAAAGGGGGAGAGTTTGCAGGGGAAGTAAGACACATCAGACAAACAAACAAATAAAACCTGGCAAGGCAATTATTCAGTGACTGAGCTGAGTGCTGCATACAATGAGTGACTCTGGCTAAATAAAGTCACAGAGAATGAAGAGCGTGTGTGGAGACAGTTATTTATGATTATTTCTTGTTTTAAAGGGGTTCAGAAAGTTACATTTGTTCACCTTCTGTCTGCACAGCTCTAGCATGGCCTTTTAAGATATTTACCCATCACAAGTTACATACTATTTTATTTACATTTTAAATTGTAGATGCTTTTCCTAACACCAGGCAAAGCTATTTTTTCCTATGACAGACAGCAACATTCATCCAGAGGAAGCTCAGTTCAGACACAGTGTTCTTGTTGCCACCATGATGCCATGTACCTGGCATTTATGGTTGAACTCAATGATCTTAAGGGTCTTTTCCAAGCTAAATGATTCTGTGATTCCATGATAGGCCCTGCCAATAGATTTTGAGCAGATTCCTGGGACTTGTATTGTGAAACAGGATCATTGCACTTGAGCTGCCTCTTCTTTGGGAAGACACTCCAGAGTTAGCCTATCTGATGTTAAAACTGATTTTTTTTTGATGTTAAAACAAATTTTTTTTTTATTGCAAATGCAAAATTCGGGTATTTAAATAAAGTGAAGAGGATAAAAATTTATTCACATATTTGGAAGCATTATGTGTTGATCCCCAGAGAAAGATCAAAAAATAAAGCTCTAGAGAAACATTTTTTTTTTCAAAGACCCTGTTTCAAAGGAAATAAACATATTGATGATATAATAAAAAAGTTAATTAGACTAGAATAACACTAAGCTGTAAGATATACGTATAGATAATGCTAGGATAAAGAAAAGTTGCAAATAAACCTTAGCTGCACTGAAGAAGTTAACCATAAGACCAGGAAGTCATTTAAATCTGCAAGCAAAAGCTCAGCATAGGCCTGAGGTGAACTATCTCATTAACCACCTCTCTTTACAGAGATTAGATCTGAGATGTGACAGCCTTATGTGTTACTTCTGAGATTAACTCAATCACTGAGGCCTTGTTCCATGTGGTCAGTTTTAACTCCATGGGTAAAAATTACCTGTGCATTACCATTTCTTTGATCCTTTTTTCTTCAGAATCTCTTTCTTGAACAACTGAGGATAAAACCTCTCACATTTTCATGTAAAGATCCAGAAAATGCTATTTTTCCCCCTTGGGTTGTCTTTATATTTACATTGCTATTGGGGCTGGAAGATGTATTTTGTTTGCAGAGCAACTTGCACATAGGGATATTGGCTTGCCTCTTGTTTTGTCACAAGAAGTGAATCAGTAACTGTTCCTTGTCCCCCAATCTGCTGCAAGGCAGGGGCTGTGCGTGGCTGTCAGGATGTGCATCCTGCGTGGCTGTCAGGTGAAGCAGCTCACCATGGGGAGCTCTCCCACCCAGCTGCTCCTCCCCTCTCCTGCTCTCAGCACTGCTCAGGCCCAATGCTCTGTCAGCTGCCATGAGAACAAATCTAATAGAAAAGAGGGGGGAAAAGGCCACATTGCAGGCAGAACAGGAATGGGCTCTAGTTCATCAAGAGCTTGCACAATAACTGGGTTTGAATGACACAGGGTGGGTATAGATTGCATAAATACTGCCCTTCTATATATTTCATTAATATCTGACTCCTGTCAGGTGATTTGAAGTGTCTAAATCTTGATTCTACTGAGAATATAACAGAGACTCCGTGAGGATAGGAATGTAAAGGTTCAAGGGGTCCCTTCTGGAGCTTGCTCAGAGGACTGCCAGAGCTTCTCTGTAGAACCAAATGGCCTGAAACTGGCTGTGCAATGCCAGTTAAAGATGCTACCTTGCCATACAGAGCCAAAACATTTCCACAGTAAGGAGAAAAATAAATAAATTGCTAACAATTTGGGAAGCTTTTTGAAACTCCTTCCATACGAAGCTGTTTTGCAATCTGTCATCCATCTGCAGTAACCCAGTGAAGAAAAACAGAGCTATGGTATCAGTTTGAATTGCAGGTCCAGTTGGAAAAAGCTGCTAAAAACATACAAAGCCAAATTTGGAAGATCTCAGTTTCATATTCCTGGAAAAGGATACATTGGCAGAGACATGAGCAGAATTTTTAATTTATACAAAGAGACTTGTCTAAAACATGTTTATATTCCATATTTGACCGTGCTTTGGAGCTTGAATTGTCATATCTTTTTTGCCTGAGCAGGAAGATTTGCTTTCACAGTATGAAAACTTTTATTCTGCCACTGGAATGGTTAAATTTAGGAGTATTTCTGATCAATCCTCCTCGAAAACTATAAAGAATTTCCCAAGGTAAATACTGGGAAACTTTCATTACATTTAAAAGCCCATCTTGGAGCCTGTTGTTATGGACACTTTCCAAAGATTACCTTAAATGCTTTTAAAGACACTTTGTACAGTCATTTCATGTAGCTTTTGTCGGTTTAGTTTTGTCTTCTCAGCTTGTTTTCTCTTTTTTATGAACATGTTTATTTCTTTTTCCAGGATCCACAGATAGACTTCTTTCTGCCTACAGGACATTCCTCTCCCTCTGCTTTTTTTGGTGTTTATTGGTTCTCCTTTTTGTGAGGTGTGGGGGGTGGAATTAGGTGGGTCTCAGTGGCTTTTGGGTGTTGTTTTTTTCTTTTCTTCACTGGAGTTCACAAGAACAGGGGCCCAAAGGAAACAGGCCCCTTTTTGTCACATAAAATAAATTATAAGAAATAAAATTTATTTTCTAGCCAGCTCCAAACATTTCAGTGGCAGAAGAGAATCAGGATTTCTCTACCTTTTCTCTTTTTCCCAGAAATTCCCTAATCTGCTGCACAGTGCCTTTGAACTACTGCTTGTTAAGAGCTCAGCATGGTCAGAAATGCACAGATCATCAGGGGAGTAGAGCACAACACCTCTATGGTGTTACACAGGTCCTGTTGAACGTTTGGCTACTGTCTGAAATTCAACTGGTGATCGTGATCTGTGCTGGAAGGTGCCTGTCATCTTCTTAGCTAGGAATCTTACGCCAGGCTTCTGTAAGCAAGACTGTAAATTCATGGACTCTGCTTTTGTTGTAAAAGACCCAGCATTAAAACTTGGGCTTGTATAAACTGCTGTGTTTACTTGCTCGTAATGTATGCAGGAAATACATTAAGACTGCCTTCCCTTATTTGTAAAGCACTTCACTGTGTTTCCAGGTAAGTTAAAAGCTGAAAAATAACCTAATATATTCCTACTTATGTTGTCTTCCAAAATACTGGCACAATAGACTTTACAAAGAGACAGTTAAATTTTGTTTAAATGCTACAGTTCTGTATCTATTACTCAGCTTTTTTTTCCTGAAGATTTGAGGGATTCTAGGGAAATACAGGAATAAAACTAGAGAGACTTTCAGACTAAGATGACTAAACTGAGACTATCCTTTATAACAGTTATCTGCTATTAGAGAAACATACAAACCCCGGATGTTTTGATGATGCATTCTATTTTATGTCAACAAACAAACTAAAATAGGAAATCATTGTGGAATTCTGAGATCTAGCAAATTTCAGTAGAGGGAATGTCAATATTTATGCTCAGACATTACACCTCCAATGCTACATTGCTGGTATTTCATTGCCCTTAGAGTACAGGTCCCATGGATTCTATTTCACCATCAGATCTTGGAAAAATTATTCTTTGTAGCATCTGTAGTTACATAAGATGTAATATCAGTCATTCATTTTGCATGAAGGTATTTGAAATTAGGGATTCCTTCATTTTTCAGAGGTTTGTCTCAAAAAAGCTTCAGAATAAGAAGTAAAAATGCTCACAAAAGCAAGGAGACTCAAAACATTCGACATTTGTACAAGAGCTAAGTATGTTGTTAAGAAAATAAAGGCAGATTATTTTTATTTTTGATTCAGATTAAAATCAGGCATGTCATAGGGAACTTTCATAGAGTCAGATTCAGTGGGAACACATGTAGAAGATGTGGTGTTCCCATTAACACATTGAGCCTCACACCCAGGTAGTGCTGATAGACATTAAATCTTAAACGTTAGCATCTGGAGAACCACAAGAGCAACGAAAAGAGCACTACAACTAGGGTTTAGATGTTTTGTTTAGACAGACAATATGTGTGTTTTCTTTCATTTAGTCATTTTATTATCATCAAAATAACAGAAAAATGTTTCTATAAAGAATGAGATAAACCAGATTTCTGATTACTCTTGGTTCTTTGAAACTGGACAAGAGACAACTGTACTTGTTAGACATTTATGCAGTTTGTATTTCAGAGTCAAAATTGATAGCTCCATCTCCTGCTCAACTTATAATTAAAAGATTAAGTTAATATTCTATCATCAAAGAAGTTTCAAGAGGCTTTTACATGTTTTAACAATTTTTTTGGTCAGATAGATTTGAGAGCTCTCTGGCAGACTTCAAACCAATTAATGTTTTAGGAATGTTCTCACAAGACAGCATTGGTCAATGTTTCTTGTTTACATATGGTATCATAAAGATGAGGAGTTGGACAAGATTTTTATTGAGCTATTTCTATGGATACCTAAAATGCTAACAAAGAATTATAATAGTCAAAAATTTGGCAGAAATATAAATTCTCATGCTTGAGAGAATTGTGCTGTGGAACAGTAATAGGGAAAATGTTTTTGGTCAGCTGCAAGTTTGGGCTGTAAGTTTTCCTGTACATATTCCAAAAGCAAATGATATTGTAATATGGAAGTTAACATTATTTTGTTTAATTATTCATAGTCATTATTATGGTAACATTTTGTAAGAACTAGGAATAATAATTATAAGGAGACAGAAGATAGTTCCACTGGAGTGCAAGACTCTTTAATCTTCAGAGTGGCATTACCAGCTCTGGCTCTTTGTAAATGGAAACCAGCGGAAGTGAAGAAGCATAATTCATATGTATTGGATTTCTTCCCAGTTCCTAATTTTTCATTTCTGTTGAAATGTGGGAACTGCTCTCAATCCAATTCCCATGACATTTAAGAACTGACTTAGATATATTTGTTACTACATATTAAGAAGAACATGCATACATAGAAAAAGACAACCCACAGGAGATGAAAAACACTGTGCCTTCTTGAGATCAGAATATAAATCTTGGAGGGTTCAAGATGGTCTGCCTGCAAGTGCTCTCCACATACTGAATCCCTGGGAGGACAACACTGGATGCTACTGTAGCTTTATCTAAACACTGAGAAACTCCATACCTAAACTTGAAGCATCAGTAAAACTAATGAGATGATATCTGTCTGTAAGAGAGCCAGAGAACAGAGAAAGGGCAAGAGTGCACATTTTGCCCTTCCACATAGGTTCTTGCTATGGTTTAAGCCTGTGGTATATTTCTGTCACCGAGTGATTTTATGGATACAGAAGCAGGAAGAATACTTTCTAATGATCACATTGTACCTTCAGTGCTGCTCTCCAAGTTATGCTTACATCCCTCCTTGGTTTGATTTGGTTGGAAGTACAGTGGCAACAGTGCTTTCAGCATCAGAAAGCTTTAAATGGCTCATATATACTAGGGTACAAATCTTCCTGCCATCACAGACAGCTGTGAATTGTCAGGCTAAAATTAGCAAAATAAAGCTAATATAGAGTTCTACTCAAATACCACTTAAGAAAGTATTCACATCTTTTCAAAATGAAAATTTAAAACTTTTAAAACTTCTCCTTGATCAGTTGTGAGGAAATCAGAAACTTTCTTTTGATATTTCTAAAAAAACTTTGAGAATTTTTTCTCTATTCAGTTGGCCAAAGAGGCAGGAAACTGAGTACTCTACATCCAGTGAAGCAGATCAGGGTTAAGTGAGTACTCCAAACTTAAGATCTTTGCTGCATTTGTCACTGCGTGGGTAAAAGAATGTGAGGGATATGGCGTAGATCCAATAGACACTAGGGACCCAATCAGCTTAAACTGATTGTATTATTGCTATGATTTTTTAATTTATTTTTTTTTAGGTAAGCAACATCAAATGGAATATGAGATGAGGATCCCAAAATCACAACTTCAATCTGAAACTAAGGATGATGGAGTTAAAAGCAGTTTCTTCAGTATATCTAAAATGGGGAGACAGTTTCTCTGAGCTGTGCTCTTCTTTACCAGAGGTATTTGTCATGAGAATCAGAGAGCAAAGTGAACATATGATAACTAATGAGCTGCAAAATACAGCATGCCAAGTAGAAGAAAGCAGAAAAGAAGCTGTGTGAAGATCAGACTGCTTTTCTGGAACACTTCCTGCTGTCTCAGTTATCTCTTATTTTTACACTGGTATATTAGTTCTGACTGCATGAGTCAAAGTGTCTGGCAGCTCTCATGCCGAGAGAATAATAAGTGACAGTATAGAAAAGAAAGATACTAATTCTGTTATTTTCCTATTTGTACCTTTTATGCTTAATACTAAAAGCAGCAGCAGAAGTACTATGAAATATTTCCTTCATACAAGAAATTTTCAAAATAGCAGTGAAATACAGATAGGCCTGAACATGAAGTCCTTACAGTGGCAAGGTCTCCTGCTCCACTCCATGAGCTTTACCCTGCTCTAAAGGGATGGCTGAATGTGCCAGGAAAGCTCCCTAGAATGTAACTGTGGCCTTGAGCAATGCTCTCACTTGCTTGGAAAGCAACTGGTTTTTACAAAGCAGCACGGGGCAGAGTGAGAGACCTTGCTCTTGGGTTGACAGTAGTCTACCTGATTCATAGACACTGTGCTGTAATGGTATCTGTCAGTGGCAGTGGAGGAATACCTGGTTTTCCAAGCAATTTATTGTAATAGAAATAACCTGTTTCTTGTGACTACTCACCACCCTTCCATCTGCTAAACATTTGGAAAAGGCACTTTCCATCCAAATTGGATCAGATACTAAATGCACTGGCACAAATCAAATGCTAAAGCCAGCTATTCCTGCTAGGCAAAATTTGTCTCAGACAAAGCTTAAAATCTTCCACTGACGACATTTGACATGCTTTGTTTGTTCCAGCAAAAATAGGTTCCATGTAATAAAACAGGATTTTACAAAGACTAATTTTCTACTGTTCAAACCCCACAGGTCTGATTTCTTGAAGCTAAGCAAATTGTGAAGCTGTGAGCACTTTCAGTGACATACCAATAAAAACATTAATTATAATAGCTGGAAGTATTTGCAGGATTACAAAAAATGCATCTTAGCCCCTAACAACTATATCTTTTATTCTGAGATGGAACTGATATATTTTTGCTCTTTCATTGAGTCTTAATACAAAATATAAGATTTGGACGTTTATATCTGATGCTCTTTATATCCCAATGGGGATATATCTCACTGAAAGTATCTGTTTTCTAGTAATGACTAACATGTATAAATATTTATATAATTTCTTGTAGCTCAGCACCATTAGCTATCAAAGTGCACTGATTTTTTTGTTGATTTTGTTGTTGTTTTGTTTGTTTATTTTTTGTTGTTGGTGGTGGGTTTTTTCTATACAGCTTCGTAGTGCTGGAGTAAAATGATGAGGTTTCGAATCAGCTTGGGAGGTTTCCTTGTTTTTATCAATACTTGGCACTGCAGGCTTTCTGTGGCAAGCAGTTTTCTTTTCACTCCACTCTTATTTCCTTCCTTGCTGTCTTAGAGCATATGTCTTTACCAATGCTTAATTCCACAAGATTTCCTTAATATATCTGAAGGCAATTGACTAACTTTTTACTTTTTGCCTACTATTCTTTTGAACACAGAACTTTAGTTCTTCGTCAAAAGAAGTTCAGGATTCTTAAAATTAATTTAGACATTTGCTCATTTCATTTAACAGTATCTAATTATTCAACAGTAACAATTTCAAAATTGTTTGAGCTGTGCTTTTTTTCCTGTGAAAATTTATATTTGTATTTTTTAATTTTCATGATATTCTTAAATTTTACAAGGTGAATAAATTTTGGTTCCTCTTCTTTAATTATACTTAAAAGATCCCATAGAGCCAAAAATTTCATGCAAAGATTCATGTATCTTAGTTTCAAGGGATTGCAAGAAGGTGGAGATATAAAAGTAACTTTTCAATAACTCAGAGATAGGAGCCAGAACTCTTGGTAGCTTATGTCACCCAGGAAGGAGCAGGGTAATAAGTATTTGTCCAGCAACATCAGGTCTTTGTTAAGAGTTCTGTGATAAGAAATGGCACTAAGGGCTCTTGGGTTCTGTTCAAGGCCCCATCTAAAACCCCACAGCTGTCTGAAGAGAGCTGGGGGTGGGAGATGCTGGGAGCTGTGCCAAGGGGGCTCAGGGGCCATTTGAACAGCCTTCTATGACTGCTTTGGAGAACTACTCCAGTGCATTGCTAGCCACAGTGGTTTATTCCTGGTTTCTTCTGGTTTTGACTGTGTATTTTGTCCATTGCTCACATGAAAGAAACTCTTCATGTGGAAAGAAAGAAGAGAGGTAGGTACATGGTTTCAGAATTACACAGATATACTGTGATAAAGATAGGTTTTGTCAAATCCATTAGCTACACATCTCTCTGTTTTTGTCATTTCTTAAAACAACTCTTTGACAGACTACTACGCTGAGCACCACAACACTACACTTCTTAATTTATGTAGAACACAAAATGATGGGACAAGCCCATGTGTATTATTCTTAAATCAAATTAAGGATTTAGCTGAAGCATATATGCCTGAAAATACACAGCAAAGGTGAGCAGAGTGAGATTAAATATATTAAGAATATTTTTAGTTTAATGGAGGTGTAAAAATTTAGACTTGATTACTGCATCATAAAAAATGTGTTAGGAGGTATGCAGTAATTCTTCCATGTAATTTTTATGTAAGAATAGGACCATAGAAAATATGACTTACTGCAGAATAAAAATTTAAGGACATGTGACTAGACATCACAGTGAAAAATAAATGGTTATTTCATATTTCTGTACTGAACTAAATGAAAGAAGGAGAAGGCCTAGCTTCTAAGGTAGTTTCTTATTTCATTGCATATTGTGATGTGCTTAACATGGTAGTTAATTTCTTTGACCTGTTTGCACATTGGCATAAAAATTCATTGCTTTAAAGGGCCTAGAACTTCTTCTCTGCCTTCAGATGACAATCTTATGGCATAACATGACTATATTGTTGCAAGGTAATCACTTGGTTGTCTAAGTATTCTTGTGTGTGGTCTATTTATTATCAGTTCATTATTGTTTCAAATTGATTAAGCAAACTGTAGCAAAAAAGCTGTTACCTTTTTTATTTAGCTGTTAAACAGATCATGCAGCAAGTTTTTACACAGTTTAGAATCCAGTCTGTATTGCAGTAGGTGCAATTTCTGCCAGACTAAAAATTCACATTCAGACAAGTTCATGCACTTCACATCATACGAGCTAAAAGGTTGCCAGAGAGCACACTCCAGTGTTTCAGGGTTGCCTCAGAAGAGATCATCCTAAGAATCCATCATGGTGTGCCAAAGGAAAAACTGCAGCCTAAAGCAAATTTTTCACATTTACTCTAAATCACCATCAAAAAGAAACTTCTTTCAAGCAGGAGATGAAATGTTTTTATCCCAAATTACCAATTTGAGTTGAACATGGCATTTTCCATATTCATTTTGATTGCTTTCAATAAAGGAAAGCAGAAGACCAAAACCATCCAATCTTGAAATATTTTGCTGCAAAATTTTAAAGCAAAGTGTTTCTACAATCAAAACAGCTTCCTGCCCATTTGGGATTTCTCTGACTCCAGCCACAGTCCGCTGTGATTCTCATCCTGAAATGCTCTTCCCCAGGGAAAAGCAGAGACTGGGGCTACCCGACATGAGATCACTCTTCAAAAAAGGAGTAGTGGAGCAGGTCCAGGACCTAGCTGCCTATGTAATACTGACTAAGGTAGTGTCAGCATTTATACTTTCTTTCAATTATGACATAAAGAAATGTCCTTTTTTAGCTTATCCAGCTGGAAAAATTAAGAAGAAACAATAGCATGACATTTTCTAATCAGATATTTTTCCCACTTTTTCAGAAGACAGTGTCCATCTGTTTTAGCATCTGCTCAGTATAGTTCTAAATTCTCCCAAAACCAGCAAGCAAGAGAAATGGTTTTACTGCCTTCAAAATGTCAAGATCTAAGAATTTCTTGCAGGAAAAAAAGTTGCATATGTCATGGTTATAGCTGCAAAATATGCCTCTGACCCTTGCTCTCTGCCCATTTAAATAGAATATACAATCTCCATTTATTTCAGTAAGTTTGAGAAAGTACTTTACTAAAAACTTTGATTACAAACAGAAATTATTTTTTTTAAGTGCAAATTTTTCCCCTGCTGTTAAAGCCACTGACCTTTTGTTGTATTTTCTACAGAGCCCTTACAGTAATAATGAGGGATCAAATTATGTCCTTGAAGTATCACTTATTTAATGAAACATTTGCGATTTTTAAGTAATAAAACAATGTACACATGTTTTGTTTCCACACATCTCATGACCTAACCAGAAAACATGGGAAGAAATCTGAAAAAAAACTGCCTAAAACAATCAAAATTTTAATTTTTCCTGTAATTTCTACTAAAACTTCCTGGAGGGTAAGATTTGGAGCACATTTTCACTGACACATTTGCTCCTTTTGCAGAGTCAGTGATGCAGGACACTTCGCAAAAATAATCTGGTATCAGAACTCACAAAAAAATTCAAGCTGGAATGGACCATTGGAGGTAATTCAAGTAGTTTTACTTCAGTTAGCAACTCACATGATATGTTCATAAGAGAATTTTATCTTGGTGATTATAACCTGAGAGCATATTGGACATATGTCTGCCTGGCATGTGAACATTTCTGCTGAGAGTTAAATTTATAAATTCACTTTTTTTTTCCCCACACACAGTTTAGTCTGTTTTGTCAGATTGAACTTATACATAAGTTTTGATATGACAAAAAATAATGCCACAATTTTCAGTTCAATCAAAAGAGAAGTGGAAAAGAATGACCAAAAAAATTTACCTTAATTTTGGATTTTTTTTTCACTTTTTCAGACTGTTCAACTATGTACTGACTTGTAGAAAGTTTTATAAGTATTTCATCCTATATTTCATGGTCTCTTTCCTATGTGTGCTGACTTTTCTTCTGCCTTGCACATTATAGATTCCAAATGTGATCCTCCAGCTTGTGTTTCTGTTGCTCTGTGTTGTCAGTCTGATATTACCTGCTTAAAAGAGGAAGAGTGATGCAAGCACAGCTTTTCTGTCACACATCATCCAGTGTGACAGATATTATTAATATGAGGTAGCCACACTGCAACCTACCAAAATATCTGGAGGATCTTTTTTCCCTGTGGAAGCCAGATGAGATTCCCCATAAAGCAGACAATAATTTATCTACAAAAGACTACATAGGCTCAAAACACATAGCAAACGTATTTTTAATCAGAATGATCCCCCCAGCCATGTTCCCCAGGGACTTCAGACTAGAAGAAGGAGATGCTGTTCCACTGGCCTTGTTAATGCTGCCCATTTTATCAAATGCCAGCTGCCCATGCTGAACATATAACAGCAAAAAAAAAGTTTCAGTTTTGCTTCTGTTTTTATCACTGGGTGAAACAAGTTCTGCAAATAAGGAAAAGACATTCACCCACGTGTACTGACATCTGCATTAGTTAGCAATGAAATCTGCTTTATCCCACATATTTCTGTTCCTTCATTCCTTTATCCCACAGTCAGAGCTGTTGCTGGTTCTGATTAGCATTTGTACATTTCCAATGGAAATTGGTAGATTTTTAAAGAAAGGAGGTTGGAAATAACAGATGACAGTGACTGGTGACTGATACATGAATTGTGTTAACAACACAGCTATCCTGCAGACAAATGTCAGGGTGCAGAGTAAAGCAGTGTGAGAAGCATCATGATGCCTTAAGAAGAGATGAAATAGAGTGAAATGAAATATAGATGACACACATATCAAAACCAATATGTCTAAATGGCTGACCTTATTTAGACAAGGAATGACATTTACATGGCAAAAGCAATGAAATTTAAATTATTACCTTTAAATGGCAGTAATTAAAGAGTATGAGGCTACAGCAGTTTTCTGCAGAAATAAATAGATATATGAGATCATGTGTTAGTGATGGAAAAGCCTCCATTCAGCACATAATTCTCAGCAGGTTTTCTTTATTTGGAAGGAGTGTTACAGCATTATCATCAGAGTGACTAAAATTAAATGAATTAAAATGTCATCTGGAATTAAGTAAATCCTTTCATTATTATTCAGTCTATCAAAGGAATCCTTACATAACAAGGGGGAAGCCCCACAGTTTATCTGATAAAATCAGCATGATCAGTGATTTCAACCTGAAATGTTTCTTGTTTTTAGTAAATTGCTTAAAATGAGTTGTATTAAGGCCTCCTACTTTTTTATTTTTAGCCCAAAGGACAGTTTCATTGAATCAATAGAGTTATACTTTAGAAAGTGTAGAAGAACTGGTCTATATGTAGATCATGGTGAGAAATACTGGTAACAAAACTAGAAATTTTAGTGTCAATATAGTTACAATTATATTAAATACTTATTTACTGTGATAATCAGTGAATATTGGTGAATATACAAATGCATCCTTTCCTTTTAACATGTTTGTGACAACATAAACATGAATGAACACTCTGATAGGTCAAATTCTACAGTCACAGGAGCAGTTATATTTATTTCCTTGTACCCTTCATTAGTTTTTAGAAGCACTTTGAAAGCCATTGCTGTGAGTTTCTGAAGCTGGCCAAGGGTTTGTATGTGGAGGGAACCTGAGGCAGTGATGTCCCACACAGCATTGCTGCTGTCCATGAAGAACACAGAGCACTGCAAGCACAGTGACAGTGAATTGCTTAGGTGCTTGAACTGATCAAGTGGCTCAAAGCTTTCCTTGTTAGGAAAACTGTTTTCAAATTAAACCATTTGTCTCCAACATGTTTAATTTTATAACAGGAAGGAAAGAAAAAAAATGTGGAAAAAAATATTTGAATTTTTCCTTAACACTCCTGCTACAAATAAGAATAAATCAGGGAAACTCCAATCAGGATACCAGTTTTGTTTATCCTGTAGCACTGTGTTCTGTTCTTTGTAGGATCTAGGAACTGATGCTTCTATATCCCAAGTATGCAATCCCATATATTCTGTATGAGTTGTTTAAAGAGATCTTATATACAGGAGAAGTATTTGCCTAAGCCTAAGCATAGATGAAGTATAATGAACAATCTGTTAAATGTTAATGTAATTTATCCTTTCCTAATTTACAAACATGACATATTGCCTGTATTTAGTTAATCTCTTTTAGACACTCATTTGTTTTGACCTATGTCCATAATATATTATGTACCTTGAGAAATTTATCTTGTCATTTTGAAACAAGATTACAATTAATATGACACACGTGAGTTTAAATTACTACTCCAACTAGAGATGTGTGAGTAATGAATTAGCCACTGTCTTGAACTGTTGGCAGACAATTTAAATTGCCTGACTCTGATGCACGATCTGGAATTGCTAAATATGTACATGGTCTTAAGTCAACATGTTTTTTATATCAGTGACTGAGCAGTACTCTTTAAACACTTTTTTCCTAAGGATAAATAGCTAAATAAAAGTTAGCTTGGGACTGTATAGTCAGATGTCTGACTGCAAACAATTCTTCCACAGATTTGTTTTGTCACACCACATTTGGTTTGTGATTGTAAGGTCAAGCCTAAAAAGTTAAGTGGTTGCCTATAGGAAGCAGGACTGTAATTGTGATATCATTAGAAATACTGAATTGTGGATAATACTTTATATTTGTACTTGTCACTTGTCTGGTTTTTGACAAGAGGAGGCAGTTTTGATGGGCTTCCTGTGGTCCTTGTGTTTTTTATCCTGTTATCCAATTTTCTGCTGCACTGCTTTCCTTCTGTCACGCTGACTGCTAGCCAGCCTTGCATCCTTTACTGGAAGGGCATACAAAGCTTTTCGCTATAGTGGACAGAAATAAAAGGAGAAGCAATATTGGGGATGAATTTTGATAAGTACCTTATGTCCCCTGTCCAGGCTAAGTCATACATGATCTATACAGCACCTGAAGGTCTTTCAAATCTTATAAAAGAAGTAACGATTATGGAATATGTGTATATATACTTTTTAAAATAAAATAAATCCTGAAAAGAGAGAAAACAATCTATGATTTTAAAGGCTCTTTGTGGATGACAGGAAAACATTTAAGTTCAGTGACCCTGTATTCTTTGAAAAAAACAAATAGATCAAACACCTACTAATCCATAGACCACAATCAAAGTCCTAGTGTATAGGTAAATGAATACTACCCCAAAATCTCTACTTTTTAAACAGCTTATAATATTCAATATTCTTTGGATATGAATCTCCACTAACTTTTCATTTTTTAAAATAGATTTTGGCATGAACAAAACAATGTATATACTCTGTATGCTGGTTTATACTCTTCTACATGCTATTTTAATCTGCTCTAGGTATATCTTCTACAAAACTGATCTAGTCCCTGCTAATAGTTACATTTGTTCCTATTCTTTGTCACATTTGTTCCTATTCTTTGAAAGCAAGTGTAACCATTGTTTGGGGTTTGAATTATTGGATAAATCCCTGGGTTTTTGTTACATCTGATGTTAGATTTATCTGTCTGAGTGTTTTAAAATCCCATGTCCATAAATTTCAGGACACAAGCGTAACAAAAGCAGGCAAGGATCTATATAGCATATAGCAACAGCATAACATCAAGGCTATGTCCAAATTGACAAAGCCAGGAGTGCTTTGGGTTTCTACACCCAGGTTCATGCTGCACTTGGATTCCATCATCCAAAAGCTGGTAGATGTTTGTGACACCTAACCTGCCTCTCACCATGCCCCAACTTCTTTGCCAGGGATCTGCAAAGAAGAAGACAGGGAAGTGGAGGTCCCAGTATGGGCAATCAGGAGCCAAGGACTGGTGGCCCCAAGCTCAGGACTGCTATGTCTCATTGCATATATGCCTAGTAGCCTACTCTAGGTCTTCAAACAGCTCTCAGCTACTTTGTTTTCCTTCTTTTTTTTGCATAGCTGAGGTAGAAATACTTTGTTAACAGCCGTTACTACGTCATTTGACATAGACTGCCCAATAACATGGCTCCTGGCATTGGTGAGAAAAAAGAGATTAAATGGGAAGAAGTGTTCTGTTAGCTGTCAGAGACATAACTGCATTACTGAAAAAAAGTACATCTTCAAGGCTTGGCTGAATGGGGCTTCAAGCAACCTGGTCTAGTGGAAGGTGTCCCTAGCCGTGGCAGGAGGGTTTGGGACTAGATCACTTTTTTAAGTCTCTTCCGACACAAACCATTCCAGTATTCTAGGGTTCTATGATCTAATATGGTCCCATGATCATCGACAACTTTAGAAAACACCATTCTTTTCTGTTCTATTTTTAGCACTGGGAATTTTTGCCTTATGTAGAACATTTTCTGTAGATCTTATCTATTGCTCTTGCTAGACTCAATACCAGTGTCTACTATAAAGGAAGAAATAATTGCCATACATATCTGTGAAAATTTGCTAACACAATTTTTGCAGAATGAGGCAGTCTCCCAAACAAGCATCTCAATCCTTGTTAGTCACTTTTTAAACTATTTTGAATAATGTACTAAGTCATGAGATTCTAGATAATCCCTCTACTTTAGTCATGCACTTGACTATGATTTAGTAGCTCTCTTTTTACAACTTTTTTGTAAGAGTTATTTTATACACCATATGGGGTGTAGGATGTAGCTGGAACAGATTGGTGTTCATTAATCAGTAATTCGTACTTCATAAAGAGCAGAATTAGTATTAAAAGTAACAAATTCTCTAACATTCTTGGTCAGGTTCATCAAGCAATTACAAACATAATGATTGCTGTCTCTACAGGGTTTCTTCCACAGCCACCTCCTTCGTTCCCACAGAATAGTGAGTGCTTGCAGGTTTATGTTTGGAAATAAGTGTCTGCAACATTTGCACTGGGTTATTAAGAAGGAAAGGTGAAGCAACAAACTTAATCACACGCTGAGCAAATCTGGGATGAGACTACAGGAGTTATATGATATCATAAGAAACCTGAAAGTTAAAGGTATTATAAAGCTTTGAAAAGCCATGAAAAAGGAAGTCAGTGTAATGCTCAAATGTTTGGTAGGTCAGAGAGGAAGAAACATTACAGTAAAGAAATCTGTAGGATTTTTGTTACGTACTGTAACCACCTCTAAGATGCACTACCTAATACATTAGCAGGATGTGTATATCTATATGTACTTTTCTGGTTTTATTTTATGCTACCAACAATCTTAATAAATCCTACTTTTCATAAGAACACTTTAGCTTAATAAATGGATGACACATCATAGCTATTATGCACAGGATCACAATCAGCATAGCAGGCATGAAAGAGTCCTCTGTAAGATATGACAGATGCCCAGAAAGTACCTCCAGGTACAAAAGAAGTCTCTGAATTCTTAATTACTTATGTGATTAAGTCTTTTGAATTGGATTTATTTTTACATTTAATACGGCAGGAGTTTGTTGATGTAAACAGGTCAATAGTGGTAGTGCTCTCTGCTACTTTTATTCTGTTCTCTCTTACATATTGATATGGGTTTTAGACATGAGAAACTAGTACATTTTAGAAAATGTATTTATTTATTTATTTATTTATTTAGTAGACCAGGTGTACTTGTATATGTGTGTGTGTATGCATGTGGTTATACTGCTGTGTATTCTTGGGTTTATGTGGAATATCATAAAGCAAATCACTGTAAAACCTGGAAACATTTAAGTTATTGTTCTTGTTCTTAGTGTGCTGCAGAAAATGTGGCCATGTCCATCAAAGAGAACTTAAATTTTCCCATTCAACATTCTATACAGACTAGATGGATAAAAATCAAAACACAGGCAAGCAGCTATTCCTTTCAAAAGTTTACCTACATTTGGATTGTGTTTTTCTGTTTTAGTGTTTCTTTTTTCTCAGGTAGTTTTTATAATCTCCCGTGGCTTAGTGCTGATGAGTCAAATGTGACTATGATGTGAATCTGAACTTCATGGATTCTCATTCATATTGCAACTCCAGATGTCTTGTGGATTTTGTGTTATGGTAGAACGATGCAAAGTACTGAACAGTGTCACCTATGATGTAAAGTAAAATGTTTTGTATCTGGATTTGAACAACCCACTACAGAAAGAATGTGGTTGTGGTTTTTTTGTTTGGTTTGTTTGGTTTTTTTCACCCAGTAACTCTAGCCTTGTAATTTCAGTAACTTTGTAACTCTGAGCTCTCTGGACCAACCATAGAAATAAAGTCTCAAGTTTCCTTGTAATTAGTGATTGGCAGAGATAATTCTTCTTCTAAGCAACAATTAGGGCATTAGCTGAACAAAGAGCTTCATCTGGCAATTAGTATTCCTGTGGTGAACAGGGAGAGAATTAGCCAGAGATACAAGAGGCTCAGGCTGCAAGAGCTGAAGCAAAAGGCTCGGTGTGCAAGCTTTCTAATGTACCAATGCCTTTTCACCTCCCAGTCTGAGAATCTCTAGCATTTATTTTTCACAATAGTTTAATACTCTTGTGTTGAAAGAATACATTATGGTTCAAACGTTCATCTCTGCTTCAAAAGATAGGCAGCAGCTACTGGAAACAGCAGGGCTCTCTGCTGTGCTTTTAGTCCTGAGGCTGATCAATAAACTCCAGTGACACAAGGGAGGAAGGGGTAACACACTCACACACTGCTCAGCCCCAGGAATGCAGAAAGGATGAATAGAAAGCTAAATGTTTCTTTAAGGAATGAGACCCAAGCACAGATGGCACTCTGTATTCATGGAAGGCTCCCACATGGTGCAAAGAATTAGAGCCTGCAGGGCCTCATAAAAATAGCAGAATTACCTATACTTAAAATCTTCAGCCTGATTCACTCTCAGCTACATCGCTGTAAGATAGTAGGAGTAAAGGTATTAAAGTCATTGGATTAATGCAGTGTAACGCTGTCCTTAGAGCTGAACCTCTCACCCACTGTGTGAAATGCTTATCCAAAGGGCTTGTACTGACTGTGTCATGAATAAACCAGCCAAAAAAACTAAAACTTCATCTTTAACCATGATGAACCAGATCATGGGTTCTATATGGGGCCATGATACCCCTGTTGAGGTGGAAATAATCCAGAAATCCAGTTTACTGGAGCATCTGGGGTTCTCACAGTGATTGGAGTTTGGTCTTGTATTAGTGATTTGTAAATCACCATCTCGATAATTATTTTCTTTAGCTTAGAAATAGCATGAACTAAGGAGAAAGATTTAAAAAAAAAAAAAAAGCCTGTTTTTTCTGTCTAGTAATATCCAGATGCCAAACACACCTATAAGAGGTAAATAAACAGATGTCATGCTCAGCCTTCTAAGTTGCAAATCAGAAGAATAAAGTTTCAAATATTCCAGAAGTTCACAATTCCTGGCATAGATTAAAATATTGCTGCTGAAGTGACTTGGCTAATTTCAGGAATCTGCACCTTAAATGGACATCTGCTGGAATCTGCTGGACAGTTGTAATGGATGTAAATAATGCATGCCATATATAGACAAACATTTGTATTAACTTTGGCCAATTAAATCTTTACACAGTTTCTATATTGCTAAATTCACTTGTGCTACATACGTGAGTGCCAAAACAGATCTAAGACAAAAACAAAATAATCTCTTGATTTTGATTCAAAACAAAGGCACAGTTTCTGTCTTTGATGTTGTCTAGTAGATCGTTTGGTGAATGTAATTTCTCCAGAATTTATGTGCTGTGGGTGTGCTAGTTCTGAATTCTCTCTAGTAATGGGAAAAACTGGTTATGTCAGCATCAAGTTTGCTGATATTGTAAAATGAACTTTTAGGTGAATTTCCAGTCGCACAGAAATTCTGTCAAATGGACACAATTGTATACTTAAAGCAATCTGGGGAGACAAAACCTCTTCATTAACTGCTGCACACCCAGATGTGCCAGACTGCACTGGGAGGCAGCGGAGAGGTGAAATCTGACTGTGCCTCTAGCCCAGGCAGGCCCTAGGATTTGTATATATTCCCGTCTGGAGTTTCCCTTTCTTGAGTTTTTACTGAGGGAAAAGCAAATTGAAGGGCACTCTATTTGTCCCATGCCCTTCATGTCTTCCCAGTCTCAATTTTCTCAACCATGAGTGATTTATGCTGTGGGTTTTGGCTAATGGGGGCTCTCCACTCTGGGATGCCCATTGAGCTGTGCTTCATGAGGCTGTGAATCAGGAAGTGCTTTCAGAAGTCACAACTTGATGTAAATCCACTAAAACCAAATCCCTGGTAGAAGGGGTTGCTGATGAGGTCCTATCTGTGACAAATATTTGGGATTGAAACAGACCTGACTTTGGAGGGAAGGAAACATCATCAGTTAAGAGTCAGGGCCCACCATAACTTATCAGATGTGTAATGGTTGGAATTGGGATAAAATTAGAGACAGCGGAAGAGGAATGGCATGTTATCTGAATAGCAATGGGTTTGTTGTTCTTTATGAATAACAGCATGTGTTCCAATTGCCATGTCAAACAGAGGCAGTATTCTCTCTGTAGAGCTCCAGAGCATTGTATGTGCAAGCTTTCTGCCTGCCTGACCTATCAGGCCTGAGAAAACTGCCCTGGCAGAACCAGGAGACCTCGAGCCAGGAGACCTCTGACAGCCCAGCAAGGCAGCCTGCAGAGCCCCAGTGCCACTACTGACTGCAGCTGTTGCTGTTTGGAAGGGCACTTAAGTACAATACATAACTTTCCAGACTGACTTTCTACAGGTGCCACAGTTTCCTGGATGGATGCTAGGTTGTTTGTTTGATGAAAACACTTCCAAGAGCAGTGTAAGAGGTCTGACTGGTCTGGTCCTGGATGTATAGCTCAAATTCAGGACCCAAGTTCAGTGAGGATGGATTAAGCATTGATGAATTTGGAGATCACAGAAGTGATGATCTTACAAATATACATGCTTATTAGGCACTATAGAGCCAGCACACAAACTAAGTTGGAGTAATTAAATAAGAGGAAGGCAAAGGGGTGAAAGAAAACACCATCTGCTAACTCTCGATCAGTCACTTATAAGCAAACTGGAATATAATGAAGGCCATTGCATTCTGATCATGAATAGATCCGTCTGCTTGGCTTGTGTTATTCTTCCTCAAAAATAGTGCATATGTTTTGTAACAGTTTGGTAAACACATGAAAGAGAGACGAAAAAGAAAGCTAAAAATTCTCTGCTGAACTGTATGAACTGAAGCAACTTGAATGATTCATGGCATTTTAAAAATATTTATTTTACAGACAATCTTAACATTTACAGTATCAATAGTTTGGTTTAAAGGTAAGAGTTTGATTATGCAGTCAGCAGCTTTATGTTACCCTAAGATCATTTTATTTGACAGAAAGGATCCAGAACAACACTAATTCATAACGTAACATTCTCAGTTATTCATAGCCATCAACTGATTCTATTGGCTGGCTGCTAAACATCGGGTGCTCTTGGAATCTCCTCTAGGACTGAAATAGCAATTGTTTTTAAGTCTGTGAAATTTTCAACATGAATGTTGACTTTCTAGGCTATTAATATAGAAGAGTGACAAAAAATGTCATAGCCACCTGTTGTGTCAACTACTAGCAGCCAATAATATGTGTTAACACAAGGCAAATATTCTTTAATTTATTTATATATATATATTTGTATATATGTGTGTATATGTACATACACATGTATATATATGCATGTGTATGTACATATACATATATACATACTGAAAAGATAATTTTATTAGATGTAAATAAGTCAATTATTGCAAAAAATAAAATTTATTTCAGTATTGTCATTGTTGTGGGCATTCAAATTCTGGTCATGAAGAATTTAAGCAAGTGAATGACTTTATATGAGAAGGAAAATGCCACAATACACAGGACAATAATATGTAAAATGATTTTGTACTGAAGTCTTTTTTTGAAAGTCAGTGTATTGAGACATGAAATAACTGATACAACAACTGATACAACTGCTATCTTAAGAATACTTTCTAGCACAGGTGTGGAAAAGATTCAGTCCTAGTGATGTTTACTCGGTTTAATTATGTAATCAAGACAGAATTTTGGGAATCTCTGCAGAGGCTGTGGGGTTGGTCACTGTTAATAATATTTAAAATTCAGCATCCCAATTTGAATGGAATTTTTCAAAAAGACAGCTCATCACTTGTTCTTTTAAAACAGTAATGCTTCTGGAAGTTTATTTTGCCATCTACTTAAGGTAGTACTGTGCCTGTTCTGATGCCAGGATATGGTATCCTGAATAGCAGTGTGGGATCTGTGTGAGATTCCTTATTGTTTCTTTGGCTTTGAAGCTATCAGCAAAGGAAGACGATGGAAGCACTCCTTTGCAAGGAAGGCAAACTTCACCTGCAGAAGGCACAAGCACACCTACCAATGTAATGGAGCTGTACAGTATGCAGGGGACAAACTGCACCTGAAATGCTTCTGGGGAAATATCCACTCTGTCCCACCCCAAATATTTTCCTTCCCAGAATTTTTGGGGAAAGGCAATGTGTTCCTTGAAAGCAGAATTGAGCAAAATAAACCTAAGAGGATATCAATTTTATTTTAAAACCATGTTCCTGATGACACTACTTTCATTTATTACAGCAATGAAGTACCACACTTTAGCTGAGAGAAGGAAACAGTGCATTTACACCAAACATTAATTAGGACTTCAATGTACTTGAAAAGCATTTAAAGAAGCATTTATATATGTACTATGTTTTTCTGCTTGCAATTGCTCTCTGGCCTAATTTCAGTTAATGACCTTTAATTGTGAAAAGTAAACTGAGGGTACATAGACATGTGTTTGAGATATGCTAGTAATATTCTGTAAGAGAATGTTTGCATCTTTTCCAGCTCTAAGCATGTTTTTACAGATATGTTCCCAGAGATTACAAAGTTGTTTAAGTGCAATTCAAATTGGTTTCAAGACAGTTCAGGCAGAAGGACTGCAGCCCAGAAAACCAGGATAGCTGAAGCTCACACATGAAGCAGAAATATACACCACTCTTGGGGTACTCATATAAGACTCGGAGACTCTGAGACAGAGAAAAGTAAAAGTCCCTCCAGATTGCTGAAAGGAATGATTTTTTCCAGCAGCTAATTCTTGTTACTGAGGGAAAGTGAATTGCTCCCTCTATACTCACAGTATCCCAGCTATGACCAGGTAGCATTTTTCCACCGATGGGGCTCCCTGAGGACTTTTCACAGAGTTCCATGCTTATTTGCCTTGCAACCTCCACAAAAATAAACAGAAACTGCTATGTGTCTGTTTAAATGTGAGTCTTGAGGAACTGCTTTCTAATCTTCACAGTACAATAAGGGAATGTCAGTGCTACAGGAAGATAAATGTGCTGTGGCTGAGTTTCCCTCATTTTAGCATAAAACCTGTTTTTTCCCTTGTACTTAACTTGTATCACATAATCATCAGGGAACAAATGGATGCTGTGGGCACCACTTCCACAGCTAAGCTCTTGAATATCTTACAATTTAATACAGAAAATGCATATTTGCTGTGATTTTATTGTCTCAGTGCAGTTATTTGGACTTAGCTGAATGCTGTATTGAATTATCTCTTGCAAAATAACCCCCCTTTGTCTATCTGACATCCAGAAACCTGAAGAGGTTACTTGCTGTCTAATGTCATAGTCAATTACTTTTTAAAAGACAATTTTACCAGTTGGTACTTTGCTAACTGACCATAGCTACCCTCTCCTTGGAGGCAGCCTCCCTAGGTCAGCTCTGAAGTTCAGGGTTGGGGAGCATATGAACCTTATCTGCTAGAAATAAATAGATGGCTTCTCCACACAAGATTTACCTGGTGATTTCCATAAAGACTGTGATAGGAGGTTTATATCTGACCTTATTTAATTGCTAAACTTTTGTCAAGATCCCATTCCTATTAAAATCTTAAAAGCCAGGATGGAGAAGTATATTTTAGCATCGTGAAACACATTGTTCCTTGCATTTCATTTCAAAGCAAAGCAAACATGGGCCCTGTCACACATTTATTACAGGGAGATAGTGTACAATAAATGGCATGAAATTAAATTTGGGAGTGAAAACCAGTGGAAATCACATCTCCAGCAAGGCTAGTCAAGAAATAGGCACAGTTCCAAACCACTCCCAGCTCTCTAACATCATTATTTTGAAGCCTGTGCCAAACTATTTCAGACCCTACACAGTCCAAGACTAAATGTTTACACAGGAACATTTGGAAAGATAAAACCCAAGTAACATGACTGTGTAAACTACATAAATCCCTTTCTTCTCTGTTTAAAATCACTTATTCTGAATGAGAGTATTCACACATTGGGATTTAAGGTAACACAACTGATTTTAAATTCCACCTCCAGATGAATCTTTTTGTGTGAAAATAAGCCATGATTTATAACTGATACATGAAAGGCTGCCTTCTGACTCCCTTGGCTGTTTGTCTGAAAGCCTGAAAGCAGATTAAAAGGTGTTAAAATTAATGAGTTTAAAAGTATCCTGCCTATTTTTAGAAATGAGTAAGATTTACTCCTCCTGATATTACAGATACAACTTTACTGTCACTGTACTGATTGTTTGCAAGGTCATTCTAATGCCCTCTGTCACAGATTATTTTTTAAATAGAATTTGCTTTTAAAAATTATTCTGGCTATCTGCCTAAAAGTAATGTACTTAAATTTATCAGAAGAGGATATTTCCAGAAAGCATGCACTGCTATTTAATTATTTAATATCTCTAACATGTAATCATTTTACAAGCCAACTTCATCTCCAGTCAGCTTACAGAGAAATGGGAGGATCCACTGAAAATAGCAACACTATTCATTGTTGCATGAGAGACTATGGTTCAATGGAGTGACCTGTTGTGATCTCAAAACTCAGGGGAACAGGAACTCATAACAGGATATGTAACCAAAGCTTGACCTGTTAATGAAGTCTGGAAACTTTTGAAATACATAGTGATTTAATTAATGCTTTGTATGATAAGGATATGCATTTTAATAAAAAAAAATGCAATGAAGTGTTAAGTTAAAAAAAAAGAGCTAGCTGAATAGAATTTACATTGCTTTACTCATAGCTTGCACTTATTATCAATAGTCATATTGAGTACTCTATGCCTTCAGAAAATAGGTAGGTTATTTTAAGAACTCCTCTTCATATCATTCATATTTTTAATATACCATAACAAACTGTAGAATTTATCTTTTATAGAACTCCTACACAGTCACATGGGGAAAGGATTCAGACACATGGCATGGCTGTGTCTGCACTGTTCAGTGACATACAGAACTACACTGCTCTTTGGTAGAACTGCATCTCAGGTGATATATCTGAGGGAGCTTTGTGATATCATGAAAACAATAGTGACATTATAGAGTTATTTCAAATTTCAGTGTGCATTCTTCCATCTGGTAAATCACAAAATCAAGTGTGAATATTTCTACATGAAAAAGATGTGATCCCACTACTAATGTCAAGAGACAGTTCCCTGTTGATGTTCTTGGCATGTTGGCCTTATACTAACAAAAGAGCAAAAGGTAAAAACTTGCATTAATTATTATCATTTTTTACCAACTAAAAGAATGTTTTTTTCTGTTTATTTTGGTTTTGTCTTCCATTTTCCCAAGCCTAAGTTTATATTACAATAATTAGAGAGAAACATTTTCTCTGCATTATCATTTGACAGTACTTGGTCTTTACTTTGTTTCAACTTTTCCCTTTTTTATAATGAGATGCCTCCTATGATTTTTCTTAAACTTTTTTTTCGATAGCGACAAAGACAACAAAAGTGTTTAAAATCAGAGCAAGATCTGACTGCCACAAAACCTCAGAAGGTTTATAAATTGTTAACATTATTGTGAATTCCTGGAAAAAAACCCCTCTTCTGAAGCCCCTTAGTCCTAGAACCTTCTTATAAGTGTAAATATAAGTGTTAACTTCAGTGCAAGTTGGTCAAGCATACTGGCTGCCACAAAGTTTACCTCAGTAAAGGGATAGGCAGACATATTTAAAAGGGATTTGACAGGGTGAAAATAAGGAAATAAAGTTCATGAAAATATAAAGAAAAATACTTCAAGAAATATGCTACTAAAAATCCTCTGTGTGACTGGGTTTATAAATAACATAATTTAATTAGCATCATTTTATTAGCAATGAGAAGGATACCACACACTTACTGGTTGGAATATTTGCTTCTCCCAAAGCACCTGCAGATACAGTTTCCAGATACTTCCCTTTAAGACATGTTGTGCACTTGTGCTGAACTTTGTGTTCTTTCCTTCTTTGGCCTGGGAAGAGACTGTTCTATTTATTGGAAATTTTTCTGAATAAAAAAAATCCCCATCTACATTTAATGGCTTCAGATCACCAGAATCAGATTGAATCTCTGTTTTGTCATAAGTTTTAGGTTCACACTTCTTAAAAAATACTGTTGTTAATGGCTATTACAAAAGCCATGCTGATGTTAGTGGCAGACACAAACAATGGCTATTGTTCTTAGAATTTCTTGCTGTGTGTGAAATTTCATTAAAATTGTTTTTACAATAGGTTTTTGGTGAAAAAAGGATTACACAATACATAATTTCAATTCTAGGCACTGCCAAAGCACAGAGAAGGGAAGGAGATTTTGGCAAAAGCCACGGAGTGACTGTTTCTGTTAAACACAAACGTAAGCAAATATTGAAGCCAGTTGGTAGCTAAACAAGCAGTTTAAATGTATCCATAACATAAATCCATAATGTGCTCTTGACAAAATTAAAATAGTATGTTTAACATCAATATATAACCATGTTTAGTTCACATGAATGAGACTTTCCTTGCTTCCATCAGTAGAAACAGAAACAGATCAGATACTTTAAATTTCTTCAATCAAAATATATAAACAAGAAACGTTAACATTAGTCTAGAAGGTGAATCTTGTAAAGAAAAAATGTATCAAGAAAATTTTAAACTACACTTCAGCCTAAAATAGATCCATGTGGGAAAAGAATCAACTAAACAAACTTTTTTTCAACTGACCCCCAGAGGAACTTCCATCAAAATCATTGTTGGACATAACTTGCTGTATGGGAACTTACCCAGGGGTTATTTCTGTGATGACTGCAAGAAAAACTTGTGAGTGTTTCTGGGAACACAATAGTTAAAGTCAAAAATAAAATCATTACTTTTTGGGTGGTTGTTATCAGCTGTGAGCTCCTTTCTGAATAGAGCTCAGAGTGAAAGAGCCGACTGAAGGAATGTTCTTGGATCAAACTGGTATTTTCTCTATTCTGCATTTCATTCTAATCTTCTGTTTGTATGAGAAAACTTCTCTGTGGTATATAGCTGACTCTCATCATAAAATACAGAATTGAATAGTCATTCATAAATCACATGGTTACAGAATAGAAGTAGATATGAAAGGTAAAATCATAGGACAGAAAGCAGTCAGAAGAAAACTTGAGATTAATATCATTTCATGAAATCTATCTGCTTCCTCGGGAAATGCTTTTACTTTGGATACCAGGGAGGTTGGACAGGGTAGGATCTTTTGGAAGAGTGTTGCCTATTAATAATAGTGCTGGAATAAACATATAAACACATTGCTAACAGTCAAATTCGAAGGGTTACAGTATCTGGATTTTTTCCAGTTATTATCACAACCTTTACATTTTTCCTTCAAGTATATGTTAATGCATATGAAAGATGGAAACTCATTGCCTGTATCTCTTGTATCTTCATTTGCCCTGTATTGCAGTACTTATCTACAGTACATGGGATAAAGCCAGACAGACACTGGAGAAAAATACAGATTTGATGAGTTCATTCTGTAGTATAAAAACAGGAGATGGGAAATTGCAACTTGTTCCCTTTTATTCATTTAATCCCTGTAAAATTCAGTTCCATACTTACTGGAGTATTTTGTTTGTTTTCTGTAGGACCCTGTGGGAGAATCTATCCATCATGCAAACCCACGTATGACACAACCTGAATAAACACAAATTGGATTCACCAGAAGATTTGCCAGTGATGCAATAAAATATACTGACACTTCTCACATACAGTTGCCATGTCCTGTGTGCTTTGCCTTTATAATTTACCTTCTGGGAAAAGTAATATGCAATAAACCTGTTGCAGGTAGCAATAAATTAGTAAATGCAGAACTGATTTAGAGTAGCTGTGTCCGCCCATCTCTAGCCCAGATGTTCTGATGAAGATTTAGAGACTGTTTTGCAGGCTCTCAGCCTCTGAATTGCATTCTTATACAAAAGTGAAAACAGTCCTTTTTTTGCATATGCCCCTTTGAGCTTTTGTTTTTCCATTCCTCCACATTCCTCCCACATGGAACCTCTCCCCTGCACAGCATGTCCATGTGCATAGATTGAAAGTGGTTTTTAATCTGCAGCACAATATTTCTTCTAGTGTATTATAGCTCTCCTGTAAAGCATCTTGTAATATCTTTGCTGGGGCTTCTAATTATTTCAGTAATTGTATTGACTAAGTCATCAGAAAGTACTTTTATTTTATTGAAGAACTGTTGCTAGATTAGAAAAGCATCGTTCTTGTGGTCTGAAGGGGTAGTTTGGTCTATCACGCTATACTTATCCTGTCATCAATAATTAATCCTTTCCAGATTAGGAGTAATTCAACACTGAGTACACAGAAGTCCAAGCTTTGAAATTCATGGGGCTCCTCAGCTCTTCAGAATGGTATATTAATTAGGTTAAAGAGCACTGAGGACAAATTATTTAGTCCTTGCAGTCTTATTTCCTTCAGTTACCATATCTTTAAACTGAAAATATAGTTGTGACAGGTAATGATTATAGCTTGAGGACAACCTTGCCTAACACCACCATTGGCATTTCTATTAATGGCAGACAGCAATCTTTCTGATCAGATGAAAAAAATGCTGCATTTAAAATCTAATATACAGCAAGGGCAACCAAGCAGTGACAATGGCCACTGAGAATCTGGAGACCCTGTGAGTAGCTCTTTTGTACCTGTTCTTAGAGGGCACTCAACTGTAGAGCAGTAATAGACTAAAGGAAACTCCTAAGGAGGCTAATCCTATTTTACTGTGCAAAATGCTTATAAATTAAGGGCCAGATCTGTGGAGACACAGAGGTGCTTTAAGTGTCTTCTACCTGCATTTCAGCACTTAGGCCTTCATTGAGATAGATGAGAGATTTCAAGAAACGCATTAGGCTGTGTATTAACTTCCTTAAGTGCAGCATCAACATTACCAACATATTCATTACCCATTATTTTAAAACATCTCAGTTGGTTAATGTGATCTACTTATACATCTATAATGACAGAAGCATCAAAAGCAAATAAGCTACACAAAACTAGCTGCAGGTAATTACTTCCTGGTCTGATGATGAAGTTCCATAGGCCACAATGAAAGAGGCCAACAAAACCTGTAAATGAAAATTCTTCTCTTGTGAGGCCTCCCACTAATTTTTCTCTTGTGAGAAGTGCACACAGCACTCTTGCTGCCTGATTTTTAGGTGTGAACATTCCACAGTCTGAGAATAAAACTGTGACATTTGGGAGTCACCAACAAGAGAGCAAATTTACTTTGGGAACTGCTCTGGGTCTACATGTTCTTTGCTTCCCAGAGCACCAGCACAGCTCTAGATAGATGTGATATGTCACACCCATAGGTGCAGAACAGTTTCTCTGTTGGTTTATTTTGATTTTGTAGATCATGGTGCTATTCTCTTACAAAACAGAGCTAGGTAACCGGTGCCAAACTGGAGGAGAGCAACTTTGGTTCCTAGCTGAGCCAATTCACGAACTGCCACAGTTTCTTTTACCTTAGTTTTTTAGTAGCATGACCTGTTGTGATAGTCCATAAGGACTGGTATTTATTGAGCTGGGTCCTGCTCCTGCTTGATAGAAATCACAAGTAATGAATGGACCCAGTGCATGACACTTCACTGTGTGCACTTCACTGTGTGCTTTGATGGCGAAAGGAGTCTGAATCCTCATTTCATATCAGCTACAGGAATGCCTGGGATTCACTTTTTCAGTTGAGTGAACACACAGAGTATCTGAATTGCTTTTTAAAACACCAAGAGATGACGAATATATCACACTCCTTGGATAACTGCCATTGCCAAGGACAACACAGGTTCTATTCCAGTCTGAGCAGTTCTAGCTTTACTGCTGCCTACCTGAATCTGTCACCTCCTGTGTGGCACTTGTCTGCAGCACACAGACAGCACATACAGATGTAAACAGGTACTTGCATGTAAAAAGCTGCTACATGTTTCCTCTTCCTTAATAGCTATTGTGCTGTATCTGACAAATGTTGTCATATACCCAGTGATTCTCTTTAAGCAATTATATTCTCAATTAGATGTAAGGTGCTAATACCTTTTTCTATGCTGGAGCGATGTGGAAAGGCAAAGAGAGCTCAATTCTAAGCAAACCTCTGGTTTTATGGTCATTATGTGTGTGACTACCCACATTGCCTCCCCACAATGAGGGCTGAAGGGAGCATCTTCCTGTACAAAGACATTTCTGAGGTACAACTGGCAAAGATAAGCATTTAAGAGGTAGCTGGCTGTAGCTTGCAACTTCTGCTGAATTGTGAAGGCAGTGGGAGCTGAGAGCACCTCTCAAAGATGACTTTTCAGTGTGCTCTTGGAGCAGGAACCAAAGAGCTCTCATGCCCTGAACACCAAAATGCCTTGCCCTGTGTGATATAATATACTGATACTAAAGCAGCACATCATTTAATGCAGCAAACAGCTACAGATTCACAGCTGAACAGACCTGTAAAGAATCACATTATTGTGCACAAAGGAAACTGGATGATATGAATACGATCTGACACAACTGACAAAACCTGACAGTATGTATCAAGTTAATCATGCAGAGAGCAAGTATGGGCAGTTTTCAGGAAAAAGGCTCTTGTCATTTAGTTATTTTCCAAAATGCTGCATAAAAGACTATTTTTGACCTTTTGCCAAATTCCCTGAAAGTGATGGAAAAATCTTCTCTGATTACATGAATTGTTGGATCAGGCCCAGAGCTTGCAGTAGAGTAACAATTTAGTCTGAAGGGCACTGCCAAAGCCATGTGGAGGCAATGGGTTGGGATAGATGGAGAGATTCAGACAGAGCAGAGATTCATAGGAAGAATTATTAATGTGAATCTTGCAAAGGCCCTTCTCCACTGTGCATGCCTCTGTTTAGCAAGATCATTCACTCACTTCCACATCAACCAAATCTGTCCAATACTAGAAAGATAGTAATAATAAATAATTAGCATTTACATCACACCTTTCATCTTCAAAGCATCTTACAAACATTCACTAATTAATCCTCACAACAGTCTTGTTGTGAGTTAGGGAATTTCAGCATTCATTAAGAACTCAAAAAATCTACAAAGTAAAAAAAAAAAAAAAAGGCAGCAAACTCCCCCTTCTCTGTCTATATGAGTGTTTACTTAAAATATAGCATGTCTTGGGAACACTTCTATACCAGTAGTTCTTACATTCTCCAAAAAGTAAATACATATAGTAGCCTCATAAGGTAAATTAAACCCTATTAAGTCTTTGTCATTATAAAAATATTAAATACATGAACTTTGAAATAATTACACAGCTACTTCATCCTTTTTTTCAAAAGCACAAACTTTGGAACCACATAATCATACAGGATATGTACCTTGAAGTGCTGACCAGTTTTATGTTTGTGCAGCACCAATCAAAAACATGAAGTTATGAGATGTCTCCTTGGAGCTTTTTTCCCTAGAAACAAGGAACTATCAGTTCAGGTTATGGGATGTGTCTGGGGCTGAGAATCCACAGAGTCCTCTGGTTTCGCTTTCTTTGGGGCTTGAGTGGACAAGAGTTATAAGCAGGTAAAAGGGGCAGTAAAGGAGGCTTCTCCAAAACATAGTTATGCTACCAAACATAGTTATGCTATGAGTGTAGACTCCTGGTTAAGACCAGCAGGGCTGAGGAGGGCAAAAATAATACACCTACTTTTGGAACTACCTCATTTCCACAGCAACCCTGGCATAGCAGCTTCACTCATAAAGTACCTTCACTCATAAGGTATTGTTCTGAGAGGCCTAAGGAGATAAATCACTTTGTATTTTCTTTCCCATTTAAATCTTGCTTCTAATGAGACTATTGCAAGACCACATATTTGAAGTGAAAGGTGCCAGTGGGTGCTTATCTTCAATGTCTCAGTTTCCTTTTCTGAGTGCTAATGGCAGACAGCTCACATACCCCATAACTGGTATGGTTCTGCCTTTCAGGGACTCCTGTGGTTACACGGGAGACAAAGCAGTATTTACTCCTGAAACTATGCAATATTTAACAGTCCTGGAAATGGTGTCACATCTGCCTTGGTGCAATCCTCTGGGATGTCCTGTCCTGCAGCTCCAGGCTGCTCAGGGAACAGAATCACACCAGGAGTTTTGCAGCAAAAGCTTTAGATTTAGTTGTAAGGACATGTGATGAATCCCCAGCACATTGCAACTCAAGATCATAAAGCTCATTTCCAAAAGTTCTCCTTCAGAATATATCATATAAGTGTACCTACAATCACAATTCTCAAAGCTTACAAGCTTCATTTCTAAGTCCTTCTCACATCAGAACTATATCAAAACATGATTTATTTATTCTCAATTAGAAACAGTAAAATTATTCCAGTTTTTCCAATTATTCAGTCACTGGAGAAGAGCTGCATTCATCCTCAAGCACTAGGTAGAATTTACCACCTTTTTGGTGAACTCAGTCAATGAAGATTCAACATCTGGAAAGTGCATGTGGTTTGGCAACTAATTGTAATAATTTTACAAGTTCAGTGATTTGTTTTCACCAGTCCATGGATATTCTTTCCAAAAAAAATCATGGCACCATTTTGTCAAAGATGTGGATTTTTTTTCATTTTGTAAATTTTTTCAAGTAAAGCAAATTGGACAGTTTGTATTCAGCAGTAGAACTAATTTCGAACAATACATAGGTAATGGAGCAAAAGATGTATAAGGTAAAAACATGTGCTGAACATATGTAGTCCTCTGATGCATGCCAAACTTAATTAAAAATCAGACCTTAATTTGCTGTGGGATCTAGACAGCATACCAGTTTGTCCAGATGTTTATAAATGAGAAAAATATATTCTCTATTGTAAGTCTGCATATGCAGACTCTGGGAAACTATTGTCCAAGTGTTTTACACTCTCAGATCCTTAAATACAAACATTCACATTGTTGAAAGTAGAGTTTATACATCCTAAATACAATCGGGACCCTCTGAGGATTGCTCAATTTATGTGAAAGAGACTCAATGTAAAGCCATGTATGGAAGTCTTAAAAAAACCCTCTGAGAACAGACGTCCTTAGGCTATTCAACAGGAGTTTGTCAGCCTTTCTTCTGAAGCACAAGGCAAGCCATAAATTCAGATTGCAGTATCCTTTGTACACCACATGAAAAATAGGGAAAAACTCCATTCTTCTAATACTTAATTTTTGAATTTATTAATGCAATTCTGATTCTGAAATTTTGTTATTAGCCTTCATGCCATAGAAGAATTGTATTACCATTATAGAAAAAAATTAAAACACCACAAAAAAACACCAGATCCCAAAATATATTTAAAATATTTGTTTGCACCATTTGCAGTCATCTACTCAAGAAAAGAAATTAACTGCAAAAATTACCTTGGGAATTATTTATGTAGCAATTCAATTAAGTCCTTTTTTTTTAAGAGAACTACTTATAGAATAGGGGAAAAAAAGTGTTTTATATAATCCAAATTGTTTAACATAACATTTTTTAATGTTAGTTTTGATAAAATAATAACAAAGGTGGGGCTCATAACTAGTAGTATTTATTGAGTATAGTGGAAAATTGAAGATTTCTGACTGCTGTGTGAAACACTAACAAAATCTGATGCAGTGTTTTGCATCTTATGGGTACCTCCACCGTGCAACAGAAGAATCAGTACCCCTGTATCAGCTTTAACTGGCATGCAAACAAAATTTTGTAAATGCAATGAATTTGATATTTAACAAACCAAATTATTTTATTTATTACCCCTCACATTTTTAATACCCTCTTTGCTACAAAACTAGTTTCAATTTAAGAATGTTTAAAGCAGCCAATTCTCCCCTCTTCTTTTATTTAGTATTTACCTATTTATATTGTGAATAACAAAATAGCACTGAAGTTAAAAAGAAAGGCCTAAATGATGGCTCAAAATTAGAGAATGTGTCCTATTAGCAGCAGGGAGTTCCTAATTTAAGACCAAATCTTGGAATGATGAGAGACAGCTAATGCTGAGACCTCTGCTCTGCTCACAGTTCAACCAGCTCCACTCTTCCTTTGGACTTTCCACAGCTCTATATCCAGCCCTCTGGTTTTTCTTTTACTCAAGGGTTGAACTCTTTAAAAATGTGTCTACTGTTATGCTTCTAACATTCAGCAGAAAGGCATAGTCTTTCTTGGCTCTCTTCTGGGCAATTAAATAAGATATGGAAAATTTATAAAATAGGTCCTGTATTTCTGGGGAAAGGACTCTTGGTAAAAGGAATTTCTGTGTCCCCTTTTGACTGTGAGAAACACAAAAAGACTCTGCATCAAGTCACAGATTTTTTTTGTCATGGCATAAATATAATGAAAACACAACAGATTTTAACTTGCCAATAATAATATTGTAAGCCAGAAGCAGCACTGACTTAAGCAACACTGACCTTTTTCAGCACATAAAATGTGCTGAAAATTTTCAGAGTATTAAATAACTTGATAATTTCTCAATATGTCTGAATACTTTTTTTCTACATACATTGTTATGGAACCTCTCATGTAAATACATTAATTTGCAAGTGGTTTTTCTTCACAGTTACTATTAAGAAACACACTCTTAATATTTTTCCTGTTATTTAAACCATTATTTAACTCTTCACAATGGTGGAATTCTATGGTCTATTGTGCCATTTCCTGGCAGACCAAAAATGCCACCACCATTTCTTATTTTGTCTTCAGGACTAACTGACAATTGCTTCTGCTGGTCTGTGTGTGTAGTAGAGCTGGGTGAAGACTCAGCTCAATTGATTATGCCAGAAGAAACAGAAACACCTGCCTTAAAGCTTTTCCTAACAATTGTCTGTGCAGTAATGAGCAAAAGAGGGAAATAAAATAAATTTTAAAAAGCAGGTAAAATTCTCCCAAGGCCACCTGATCCTCTCACCTGACATTTAATAACTTGCACCAAAGGGACATCACTGCTTCTATTTCGTCTTCTGTTAATCAGTTACTTTTCCTTCAATTATAAATTAGTCAAGGAAGGGCAAACCTTGCCTTGCACATTTGCAGCATTTGAAGAAGTTCCATTTTGATGTGCAATGCTCACAGTGTAACATCTGCATTGGTATCAGCAAGACACTCCACTGTCAACAGATAGCAGCTTGGAATTTCTCCTTAGGTTTAATGACAGTAGAATCCTGCTTTATCTGTCTCACTGTTTTCCTGTGATTCTGAGATGATTGTTAAGATGATTGTTGGAGAATTGTTTCTTGGGAATTAATTTAAATATTAAATAGAAGAGAAAAATAAATTCAGGAAAAATAAGATTATAAAAACAGGTTTGAAACAGTTATTGTCTGGTTCGTTATTAACATTTCTTCCATGTTTTCATAGTAAACATCTTATTAGGTATTTTTCATTGCACAAAGTTTTAGGTTTAAGTATCATAAGCTTAATGAGAAGCAATATTTTTCCTTACATTATAGATTTCCTGACAATAACTCTGAAGAGCTAAGAGAAGCCCAGATGAAGAGTATGTCCTGTCCTCTAAAGTTAGGAAGTAGATTCCACACATGGGCAGGCAGGCATTCTAACAAGGCTACACAATCAGCCAGTGTTGGTGACTGTGGATTAATGCTAACGTCTGATTCCAATGTAATTAATGACTATTTGAGGTGGTCTCAGTGGCAAGTGAGAACTGAAATGCACTGATCTAATTCTCTGTAAAATCTGCAAACAACATCTATATGAAACTATAGGGTTTGAATCAGCTGATTTGGCAAAGAACATAAGCTAAAGGGAAGACATATCTCAGAAAGTAAATAGTGGATGAATGTATTCATACATTGGTAAAAACCTGAGGATCTTAAATACTGAAATGCCAACACAAAGTGTTGAATTTTGAGACAGAAACACTTAATAGCTAGCTTGCTTTCACCTAGAATCATTGCTATTAGTGGCAAAGCATGTTATTTGTTAAATTTTTTTTCTCTTTTGATTCTCCAAGAGGGGAGATAATAATTCATTGGTATTCCCTGATATCGACTGAGTTTTAATATTTGTAGTCAAAAGAATAATTTTTGTAAGAGAACAAGGCTTATCTCTTCCAAAGGTTTGGTACTCTGTCAAGTGGTGTAATTGCTGTCAAATCATGATGTCACTTGTCTCACCAAACTAAGTAGGGAATAATATATCTGCAAACACCAGTACTGTAAGAGGCTTGATTCATGTTCAGGTAATTGCACACATACTCATTTCCACTTGCATGTTCCTCTTTGTAAATGCACAGCATAGATATATGATCTGCAGAAAGAAGGGAAAGGCAATATACCTAGGTAGAAACAATTCAGATACTTCAAACTGTGGTTAATATTTCTGTCTGACTATTGGAAAAGCTTCCAGCACACACTTTTCCGTGACTGCAAAATCCCAGAAAGTGAGGCACTCTTAAACCATTTGAAGGGGCAGCACAGGATGGGAATTCACAGCCAAGAGGGTGTATTTTGGACACAGTGACAATCATGCCTTCTACTATTAGCACAGTGAGAAAACAGCTTGGTGGGAATCTTTAGCTGAAGCAGCAGAAGGGCAAATAAATCCCCTGGAGAAAACAAGAATGAACAGAGCAGAATATAATCCCAGAAATACTGGAGAGGCAAAATTTAGCTAGCTCTCATTTAACCCTTTGATAATCCATCATTTAAGAGTGAGATTTTAGATTATGGTTCATTATAGATCTGAACTTTATCTGTCAAATTAAACTCTTATTTCCTTGCAAGATCTAAAAAGGTTTAATTGTCTCACCATCCACATTACATAAAATTGTTTGAATCTTCAACACTGGTTCTACAGCTGCCTCACAAGAAATCCAAACACAAAAGATATACAAATAAAATCTTAAATTTTTATGTAGGTCCTACCTAGAAGTTTTTGTGAAGGAATGTTAACAAAGCTATGATCTATACTTATCATTGGAAGACAGCTTCCTCACGTCTTTTAGAGCTGCAAAGAACCACCTGTGTGCCCATGGCAGTATGCCAGAAACCAACTGCATGATTTACGCCCACCAGCTTCCTATGAGCTGTGGGAGTGTAACCTTAACCACCATCTTCTTGCACAAAAGATCCTGAGAACCAAGGGGTTTTTTTCTTCCCCCAGAAGAGCACACTGAATGAAATATTAAACATACTTCCTGCCTCCACATTCTCAGAGCCTGACAGGGATAGGATCTTTTTAGGAAAGCAACTATTTTTCATGCAACTTGAGAAATGCTAGCTGAGTCAAAAATTCCTGTGCTACAGTAAGAGTCTGACTATATACTGTCAGCTTTGTAGAAGTAGTTAGACACTTAAATCTCAATAGTATTAGGGCCATTAGGCATCTGAAGATTAAAACTTTGGCTGTTATGCTATAGCTAATCTTAATGCCCAGTTCTAGAGCTGAAATAGTAAACTGCCACCCTGGATATTTTAAGGATCCATCTCTCCTAGAGGGTTTGTTTATAAAATGTTGTTTGCATTAGACAATAGTTAATTTTATACACGGTTATAGACCCACGTGGAAGAATTTATGAAGTATTGTAGTATTTAGTAAATAAAAACCAACCCTATAAATAGTTTCTTTAGGAGAAAAAAATTTAAAAGTATATAAATAATATGGTAAACCATTGTCACTACTAGAATATCACCCACTAATTAATAGATAGTTCTCAAAACCTCAAATGTTTATAAAATATAGGTAATAGCAATGTGTAGGCGAGCTTGGATGCTGGGGCTAGACTTTCTTTTCAGATTTTGGGCTGTGTCTGAGTATCCACACAGCATCACCTACAGCTAATGCAAAAGAGTCCTTTCTTTATTCCCTGCACAGTTTCTGGGGGGAAATCTTTTCTCATGGTAAAGAAGAGATCATATTTTTTCTCCTGGTTCTCAAAATAAAAGCTCACTCACAAGTCTCTAAAACAATTTCCTCTAGAAAGAATCCAGATGGCAGATTAACCTATTTATGTGGTGTTCTGTATAAGTCTCCGAAGACTTACAACCAATTATTTTGTATACTTCTTTTTTGTGCAGTTCACTCTTTCAAGGAGATGCTCAAGCTGGCTACAAAGAAATGTATGGATCACAGGACTGCAGCATTGTGATGCTCTTCCCAGCTGTCTGCAGCCCTAATATCTCTCTCTGCCCTTCCATGGTTAGAATAAGTCTTAGCAAATACAAGATTCTCGTAAAATTAGAAAGAGTGAGGGACCTACCAGTAAACTATGATTCTGGTTTTTAATTATATATAGTAAAAGGTGCTGCTTTTTAACACTGTGGGATCCTGGAAATGTGCTAGATTTTCTTTCTTTTATCAAATTTTGCAAAAATGCATTCTCATACTACGCATTAATGCAACAAAATGAGGACATTTATTCACTTGAAAAGTCATTGTATGCCTTCTCACTTGTAGCCTAAAAACTATTGCAAGAAATAAAATGCACAGAAGCTGTTCTTAACAGATACTAAGTTACACAGACCCTATTCATTGCAAGCAGATGCAGCAAGCAGGATAGTTTAAAACATCTGCAGTTGTCCTACACATTTTCCAACAGTTTACACTATGGCATTTTATCTGCTTTTATCAGTGCTGATTTTCCCCTCAGAATACTTCCATAGCTCATTTTACTCCCAGTCCCATGTGTTTTCAGGACTTGGTCAGAGTCAGATTGTGTTTCTTACAGTGCCTGTGTCCAAACCCAGCAGCACTGCTAAGCACAAGCTCCCATTTAATACATGAGCTGGTTCCAGCTGGCTCTCACTGGGGACCCTTGGAGGAACAGGCTGCCTGCAGGAGCTGGGCACTGACTGTGCTGCAGCCCTTCCTGATATGCTGCAGCTGTTGGTCTGCAGAGCAGGGCTCAGCCAGGCTGCTCCTCAGCCTCAGGAGAGAAAATACCCCCAGTGCTTCCTGCAGGCACCACAGCACTGCTGCACTGCTCTTACCTGGCATTTAAAATATTAAAAAGATATTCTTATCAAAATACAAAACATTTTTTTAATATAAAAATGTATTTTTAATTAAAATATATCTAACAACCCTATTTTATATTTTTTTCTTGTTCTCATTACTCTGTGACAGTAGAGAGTTGTTTCATCTAGCCCAAGATGGCTTTGTAGGTTTTGTTTTCTGAGTATACATTAGTTTTCTTCCTATAGGTCCTTTCCTATCAGGTATAGGGATGTCACAGGAGAAGATCACATGTGAAGAAGCTCATAGTTATTTCTTTGCTGACAGTGGGATTTGGTGAGGGGATCGAGGGGTGGACACTGGGATGCTGGATAGATAACTGGATAGTTATTGAGTATATCTTACCATAACTGGGCTTCACCAGTAAGACACAAAATCATTATGCCAAAAGTAACATGAGGGTGGAAGATGGGAATGTCTGTCACGTCCCACAGCCTGATTTCATCTTAAATGTGCTATTGGCCAGCTGTCACAGTTGCACCTCACACAGCAATTCTGGTGTGCATTATCTCACTCTCCCTCTCATTCACTTCTATCCACAAACTGCACTTTCAGGTGAATGAAAGGCTGTTTCTTTCTTTTCATCATCAACAAAGGCTTTTGTCATGTAGCTGTTCCCTGTGTTTTCTCCACAGGACAGCTCTCCCTAGATTGTTGTCCAAGATGTTCAATTCAACTATGCAAACCAAGGAGGGCATTTTAGGATGTTGGTTTTTCTCACTGATGGTTTCCTAGCCCTGTTTTAGCAGATGTCCTTTTTTTTCCAAGAAAAAAGACCAGATTTTATACACTGCAATATAAATTATCAGCTTACTAAGTTGTACTACCAGGTTACAGTAGTGCTTTATTGTAGAGAAAATTTAAGTTCATGCTGATAATACCCATGGGGAAAGGAAAGACAAGAATGTAACAGGAGTTCAGAGATTATAAAAAAACCCTGCTCTTTTTTTTCAATTATTAAATCGTGGGGGCAGAGAGGAAGAGTGGAGAGAGGAACAGAATAATGTGGTAAAAAAGGGATGTTCCTGGTATTGGTCAGACCTTGTGCTTTCTTTTCTAGTTTGTATTTTGTGATCATAGAATTAGGTCTTCTTTAAGTTACATGGATTTGTTATAAAGGTCAGGTCTATATTACTGTAAACAGCTGTGCTTGAACAACTGCTGGTGTTTATAACTAATGGATATATTATTATAGTAAGATATGTACTTAAAATATAACTGCAGCATTTTTTCTTTAAAAGCACATATCCAGTTCTAGGGATCTAATTCTGTACCTTTAGTTCAAAGTAAATCTTCGCTATTCCAAAGATCAACCTCTTAATACTCACAAACTGCCTTTCAAAATATTAGTGTGAGAAGTGGAGTAAATAGTTCCCTGTGATTCACAGACTCTAATACAAATGTAAGCTTTCCCAAAGCTCCATTATCTGATACAATCAAACAAACAGCTTTTTTTGCTTATCTGCTTTTGTTAAAATTCTCTTCAGTAAATTCTTTCTAACATTGTCTGGCTGCAGTAGGGAAAGAACCACCTGTAACAAGCCACCTAATCAGCAATAAACAACCCTACACCAATTTTCATGTGCAGGGTCCTTGTAATATCTTACATCTTGCAAGTGTAAGGGCTCTGTTTCCACAAGACTGCATGTTTAAAAACATTTTCTGTAGTCTGTAAATCACAGGTAGAAATCTCAGCTTCTGTTATAAAACTGCATTTAATGATACACAGATGATGTCTTTGAGGCAATGCACACTTGATAAGCACATTAAGTGTAGCTGAAAATGGGAGAGATCACTTCCTAAAGCGCTGTGCAAGATCCATCCTTCTGCAGATAATTGGAATATACTACTAAACCATATAATATTTAAAATAGCACACAGATTTGAAAAGAGAAATTATTTGATCAGTTTAAGGTGTCCCAAAATGGTCCTTGACTTCTGCATTGAGTGGCTGCACTGTAGTACAGTGAACAGCCCTGCTTTGTAAAATGTTTTCAACCAATAAAGCTTGCAATGATTAAAGTAGAAAGTAAAATCTAAAAGTACAGTGAAGTAAATGTACTTGTAAATGTCTCAGTGAAATTTGAATTTATGTCTCAGTTGTAATACTCCATTTTGCACTGAAATAATCACTGAGTCTCACATCAAAACATTAGACCTTCTCCAAGCAAAAGAAAAGCTAGGGAAATTATTCACAAATGTTTGCATGAATTCTAAATTGCTTTTCTATTCAAAAGTGTTCACACCCCTTTTGGTGATTAATCCTTGAACATTTGTGCTAATGGACATCTGCCCACACAAATGTTTAGCTTTTCACTAAGTGACAACTTATTTTATTTGCAAATAAGGTATTGGTGCCCCAGTAGGCACTCACCGTCATCCAGTCAAAGAGTAGGACCACTGCCACATGATTTAGGTTACTAATCTTATATAATGAGTTGTGAATAGGCAAAGATATAGTGGAATTAACAGTTGGGGAATACCACATGATTAGAAATGTGCTCTGGATAAGTGTTTGGCGCACCAAACTAAAAAAAAAAAAACAAAAACAAAAAAAAACCAAAAAAAAAAAACCCAAAAGAGCTCCCAAAATAAATCCAAAAGCCCAACTGGAAACCTAGGCTGCTGTGAAAATCGGAAAAGGGCTGCTTTCAAAGTGACAGCATTGGTCAATGGTCAATGTGCTAATCCAGAGGCACAGGAAATGAGCTGATATGCTTTCAAATATACTTATTAATATACTTACTGATATACATTACTTTTATACAGCAGAAAGATTTTAAGAAAAAAATTGAAAAGGGTTGAAAATGTTGACAGAAATCTCAAAAAGTTTTCAATTCTGAATGCTAAATAATTTCTTGAATGCAAGGACTTAAAACTTACTTGGCTCAACAAGCTATAAGTATCAAATAAATAGTGATTGCATATCTATCTGTGGGAAAATACCAAGTTGAAATTCTTTTTTAAATTCAGATTGAGACTTGAGTTTGGATTGTTCTGAACAAACTCATGCTCTCTCTAATCCATGGAAAATGACCTTGTCTAGCAGAAGCTTTTTCTTCTGTTTCAGTGAATCAACACCTTTGGAGAAAAGTGTATCTTTTTCATCAAGACTTCATCACAGAATTTTCAGCTGCAACTCTGAGCTTATTGGTAATTCTGTACATACATCCAACAAATAATAGATTTAAAACTTGCAATTTTTAGTGGCCAGATGCCAAGTAATAATCCTTTATTTTTTATCCTGAGGTACATCAGATGTCTAAAAATTTGCGTGCTTAAACAGTTGTCTTATAGATAGTCTAGTACCATTTAATTTCCTTCTTGATCGATTTCAGACGCCAGGAAAGGTCAGGCCTAATAAGTGTTTGGATAGGCAAATTCCCAAAAACCTGACACAGAGCAGGTTGTGGTGATTCAGCATACTGGACTCACACCACAGCAAGGACTAGTAGGTAGAACCTTCCATTTCAAGAGCTTGACAGCCTGGAGTCTTTACTGTTACTGCAGTGTTCTTTGTTGTCTATATGATATTAGCTGTCATACTTTAATCAAACTTTCCCTGAGAAATAACAGCAGGCCTAATTCTACCCAGGTTAAAAGAGTCAGACTGATTTTAGTGGAAGTAGAATGAAATTATAAACCATTATACACCAAAGAGTTCTTGCATAATTTCAGTTTTGTAGATAATCATTGCTTTTTGTCCCTAGTCATTGGGTAGTGTTATGTCCCTTTAAATGGCTCCCTCTTCTACCCTAGAGGTAATTGTGTGATAGATGAGATTGTCTCTTTGCCATATCCACCCTATGACATTCACTCATCTTAGCTTGGGGAGCTCTAGGCTATTGTATCACTGTCACTCCTATAGCACACACAGTATCTTCTCAGTCCACAGCAGCACTTTTAGCTCCCTTTCAGCTGGGATAGAAAAGGAACTCAAACAGAAGCTCAGAGAAGGCAAAGATGTAATTACCATTCAGCCTGCCTCAATATGTCAGCAGCATTTACAGTATTCTACTCCATATATGTAGCAGTGAAGTTTGGGAACTGTTTTGCTTATTCTCACTTCACCTTTGTGAAGCTGCCTTGATCATGTGTCTCTCTCATTTAGGTATATTTAACCTCCACAAATGTCTAATATTAAAGTGTGACAGGCAACCCTGTATTCTGCTCCTGTGGTATGGTGATATCCACAACAGGGGTTGGACAAGCAGTTTTCTCACTCTTCTTTTTTTGCCAACTTCCTTTTAGTGCCTTTTTTTTTTTGTAATCGGTTTCTTTTCCTCCCTGCCCACTGCATAAACCCAGTATTGTGCAGTGAGGAACAAGGGTGGCACAGACTGCTCCCGTGTGCCCCCTGCCACTCTCATTCTCTTGTTCATTAAAAGCTCCTATTGACTTTAAATCAACTCCACAGGGCTTTGTGTTGACAGAAATTTGCCCAGAGATAATTCGGCTGAATTTTGTCTCCAGACTTCAAAGAATCTTGCACTTGTACATGTAGTTCAGACAGAATTATTGATAAAGTTGGAGTGGAATTAACAAAAAAAGTGCTGCTTGGATCACAGCTATAAATTCTGAACCTGTAATATGTCATGGATAAAATCTTTATGAAACCAACATATATATGTTTGCTATCAACTTTCTGCCCATTTTAAGATTTCAAATTTTACACTGAGATTTTTGTGTGCATCTTTCCTACAGGTACTTCAGTCTGAAAATATTCATTACAGTCAAAAAAGATAAATCCTAGACATTTAACATACAAGAAAAATAGTCACCCTTATATTGAATTATCTTTATTTTATTACATATAATAGTATGTATATTACCTATGCAAACAATCTCCATCTTTTAAAAAGCTGGTCTTTTTTTTAAATAAAATAAGCCTGAATTTTAGTTTGTAAGTAGCCCTAGCCCGATTAGACTGTATTTTACATAGTAAAAGATTTTCAGCATTTGATTTAACAACCAAATCTGAATGAGTAGAGTGGGAATGAGGGCAGGGAAGGAATAAATTGTCTTAAAATTTTCATTTTAAAATGAAAACTTGAAGTATTTCAGAAATGTTGAGACTGTAGTTGAGCAATCTGAATCTCTGTTGAGAAATTCTTAAATGGGGTATGTGTTTACAGCAACACTTTCCTAGGAAAAATTGCTTCCAGAATTCACAATAGAAAAAAAAGAAAGAACCTACAGACTTGGGCTGAGATCTATTTCTGAATCATGGGACAGGTGATTCCAAGAATAGCACCTAAAAATTTACTTAAGACTCCTTGTGTGCCTTGCTCCTTAATGTGGAGAGGATGGAAGAACAAGCTTCCTGGGAATAAATAGCACAAACCATTTGCTACAGCTGTGGGAAAATAAACTGGCAGTGGAGTGGGAATTTCTTGGGGATAATTGTCATAGATTTCTACCGTAAAGTCTTGCTAGCTAAATAATTTAAAAACAATGATTAAATGTAGTAGCCAGACAGAGCATTGCACACACTTAGCTTTAAGTCCACAAGACTTCTCCTGTAATGACATTTACATGTTTTACTTAGATATTTCCAAATTTGACAACTTTGATTTCTGGGACAACTTTTTTCCAAAAACAATTTTGAAAATAAAAACCTCCAAACAACATCCCCTGCCAAAAATCCTAAAAATTCCTTTCCATTCCATATGCTAATATTAAAATGAGATATGCTCTAGTTCACAGTGAAATTTAAATAGCACAGCATATTCAAATGGGGTTGACAGCTCATGGGATAACTCGGAGGTGTTTAACTCCAGAGGTTACTTGATTTGTCTAACTGGGCTGGGTAGAATCAACAGCTGGAAATCCTGATGGGACTTAACCTCCTTGCTAAATGCTTTATTTTCAGTTCCCTTCTGCTCCTCTCTTTCACACCACTGCTGCTAACAGAAAATGCACCCACAGCCTCGGGGTTTTCACAAGGAGGGGGAGATGCTGGGGAGAACCCTCCCATGGACTGTGCAAAGAGTGACAACCCAGACCCCATGTGCTGCATCAAAGCCTTCAGCAATCATTTGCTTCTTCCTGTTTTCTTGTTTGAAGAGTGGAAAACACACACATCGCCTTTAGGTGTGAACTCTGCCTGTAGGAGCCTGGCAGACAGAGACAGTGGGATGGGGAGAACTCAACATTCACACATGGGTGTAATACAGTTAAATTCTTCTTTGCTTTTCCCTAGGACACATCTGGTTGGCAGTCCTCTGACACAGCTCTCAGTTTCCCCAAAGCAGAAGTGCTATCACTGTAGGTCACTAACAGTCAGTCCTATCAATGTCTGTGAAAGTTGAGCTGCAGGAAAATGAACCCCCCATCAGTGGTGAATGATGTTTTACTGAGGTGCTGCTAGGCTCATTTTCCCGTGCAACTCCAGTCACTTTGCAGCACATCACTAGATTTTCCTTGTGTCTGACACAGCTGCCAGGTAAACCCAAGAACCCCCCAGTTGAAATCTGCCTCTCTTATCCTAGGGCACTGCATCACTTTGATCCCTCTATTGTGACTATAACTGATTAAGGGCCAAAAAGTCACTGACTCACATAATTTAAAAATTTTACCACTACCATCCAGGGAGGATGGTCTTAAACATCTTCCCTACTACAAAAATAAATTATGAAGCAACTACAATGGGCTGAAGAATAAAGAAAATTTTGTCTCCAAAAAAAAGAAAAATTATGAAACTATTGTAAAGTATTTCTAGGCAGACAGTTGATGTCTGTAATATATCTCCTTGGAAAATACATTAGCATATTCCCTCCCATAAATAAATTCCAGATAAATTCCTATGAGAATAAATTCTCATCAAGGTGAGCAAACAAAATCCAGCCTTAAAGCAGTATAGACTTTGACATTTTGTGGCAGTTTATTTACCTAGTAATGAAGATATAATACAAGACACTCTGGGTGGTGCAGTGAAGAAAAATACATGTTGACATATTTCAACTGCATAAGAGAGCAACCCCACTGCACTGATTTCTGTGCCACCTACTTCTAGGAAACACTGCTCCCTTTATTTTCAATCTAACTATTGAAAGACTAAATTGTCCTAAAAAACTGCTTCAAAAAGGCAACAGTAGTTATTAAATAATATAGACCATGAAACCCTAAGCAACTTTTGATAAGTTTTGTATCAAAAGTTGCTTTGTTTTGTCTCAGCACTGCACTGAAAACAAAATGTACCACAAGTACATTTTAGGAAGAGTTTCTTTCAAAATATAGCATGCAGTAAAAACCTGTGCTTTTGTACATACACAAATCTTAGAACCTTTTTCTGCATGCTGGGAGTATATGAATTATTATGCAACTGTTGAGTGGTTAAGACCACAGTTTTTTCCTTTTGGCCATTCAAAGTATATGGCAAAAACTTTTTGCCTCATCACCACATTCTCAGTAATTCGTTTTGTTTATACCATGCAAAGCTCACTGCTCTTTGGCTTTTTAATTAATGCAAATATTTAAATCTATCTTTTCACACTGTCAGTTTGATAAGCTGTTTCTCATTTGGATGGGAAAGCAGGAGGTATTCAAACCCCAACAAAGAATAAAGATATCTCTGACAATGCAGCAAAATGCTAAAAAGGACTAGACATCTTTAAGTGTGCAGATCATCAGAACTAGAAGCAGTCCCGTACAAGCAGTGACTCTGTCAAGGTGGGAATTTGCTGATCTAGGTGATTCAAACCAGATGTGTGTACATTTTAAGTAGTTGCTCTTCTGGCTTAGGGCAGCTCTGTGCATACCCTGTTCAGCAGAGAATGAATTCAGACTGACAAATGTCCTTAAAATACCAGTAAAGGAAGTTATTCATAAGCTTCCTAGCAACTTCACCAAACATGCTGAGCAATCATGCAGCAAGAATCTCAATAAGAGAGAGTGTGATATCCACCCAAACACTACGTGTTCCAAAAGGCATGAGGAGCAGCTTCTTAGCTCATGATGTACTGCAGCTACTGGGCTGGCCTGATATGGTGGGACAAATGCCCTGGCCATCAAGGTTAGGGTTTGCCTATTTCTTCCCTGAAATCCTGGCAAGGAGGATCACATCAGTTGAAGGCAGTTGAAATGACAGCAAAAGGGTTTAGAGAGTAGAGACTGTGGGACAGCTTCTGCAGACCTGATGTGCTTGTGCCTTGAGGCACATGTGAAACATAGGTGCAAAAAATGTCCAGACTTTCATGTCAATGCAAAAAAACTTGCTGGTAAGCAGCTGTGTGAAGCTGAGCTAGCTGGATTTCTCAGCCGCACAAAGGTGAGATGTCTTCCTGGGAAAGAAATAGACAGTGTGAGATACTCACAGTGGTTTAGGACCACACACAGTTTTATTTCTGTGTCTAACACTGCTCTCACTGTCTCAGCATTCGGTGCCTGCCCTGTGCTATAAACTTATCTGATTCTGCCTTGTGGCAGGATTAGTTTACATTACTGTGACACTGGAAAGAACAAGACTGTAATCTTACATTTTCAGAGCAGTTGTGGTAAAGTGAAATTACTCATCCACTGAAAGTGAAGGAAGATATACCATGTTCCATGTGCATTTGAAGAAGTTTTTCAATTTTAACAAAGCAGATTGGACTTTTGAATCTGAGCATGATTTAAATTGGCTTTGATTAATATTTTTTTCATATGCTTGAATTCTTTGAACCAACTGTGCTTAACACTATCAAGATGATATTAACTTACAGTAGGTATCCTTTTTATTAGACTGTTACGTAGCCATAGAGGCTAGGAGGATTTAACAAGAATCTTAAGTGTAACCAGCATTTGCAAGTTGTTAAATCAGTAATTTTTCAATTATTAGATTCTTTTAGCCACCTTTAATCATATTGTTTATGCAAATTCGTTCACTATTTAAACTTATTAAACAGATGCTTTCCAACAGTACAGTGTGAATACCAAACCCATATTTTGTACAGATTCCTCAGTGATCACCTTGGAAGTCACTTGTAGGAAAATATTCAATGATGTGTAAAACATCTCTCAGGTCCTCTATTTTCTCTAGAGGGAGGTGTATATAACAACTATCTTTTCCTCTATTCTCACTAGGGGGAGGTGTATATTTTGTAGACTTGCATGTTTTGAAATAGTTTATATTTGATGAAATTGTTTTTGTTTGAGCATTGCAGAAGCACAGGTTTGTTGCTATATGTTTCTTGCAATACAGACAATAAAATAAAGGAAGTGAGCACTTGAAGTAGGAAATTAGTTTTATACCTGGGGAAGAAAATTTCATTTCCAGGTGAATTCTACATAAATTTTTGTTTCAAACTTCACCTCTTCCACAATATACTAATTTGCCAGGCATCACTTTTATCTCAGATTTTTAGTGGGAATGTTTTGAGTTCTAATGTGTCAAACTACAAAGGCAAAGACTGAATCTTGATCAGATTTAAAGTTTATGGGAAATTTAAGCTTATGGCCTAAAATCTATTGTATAGTTGCTCTTGTCCAAAAATATGGTGAATGAAGGTGTTTTGTTCAGTTTGACAACAATGAAGTCTAAGAAATAGTAATTTTTTGTGTCTACATAGATGAGACCTTGAACACATGCTGTGAAATCCAATCTCAAGCAGACTTTCTACTGATATTTATGTAAATTTTACGAAAAGTCTTAAGAGTTTAAAGGTGAAGGATGTAGTTAATTCTTGTGATGTCAGGCAAGATTTTGACGCTTTAACCTTTATTCAGCCACTTCTAAATCTCCACTGCTGAAGTACTTCTGTGAAAGCCAAAAAGACTGCAGAAAGGGTCAGCATCTCTTCCTTGCCCCTCACATGTCAGTCACCCCACATCAGGTCCTAGAGTGCTCAGGATGGCCAGCTGACTATTGGCATCCAGTTTTTTGCAAACTCTACAGCTTATGGGTTTATTTGAAACAGAATGCATAAGAAGAGGAATGAGTGAGAAAAATGTAAAATATGCAAATTAAGTTCAGATACATTGTCTTAAATAGGTAATACAGGATGGCTTGGTTTTCTTATTCTGCAACTCCAGTCCCAGAATTGTCTCTTTTAAGAAAAGCTCCACAGGAACCAGGCTGTCTAGTTGATTTTGCCAGTGAGTTGGACAAGAGATGCAGTAGCTCTTGAGGGCTGTGAGAAGACCCAAGTCTGCCAGCATCTTGGGGCACGGTACAGATATCTTACAGCTTATTTACCCTGGTGTTGTGGATGATCCTTGCAATATTTTCTTCATCCCCTCATTGCTGTAGTTTTTCAGACTATGTGTATGCTGCCAGAAGCAGCTGGAAGCAAATCATGAGCCCATGCCAAAACAGTCTGCCTGTTAACAACACCTTTTGGCTTAGGTGTGGTATGATAACCACAGCGCATTGATGGCTGGCTAACAGTGAAAGCAAAGCTTACCTTCCTGTAATCTGACACAGAGTGCAAACTGGTAACACAGCTTCGTATTTCTGGGTGAAAGATGTTAAAAAGACTTTTAGAGCAGAGTATATGGGAGCCAGCTTCACACATACGTGAGCAAAAAGGAAAACAGACTTCTTTTGACCTTTGCAGTACTGCCTCGAGCTACCTAGCAACAGACTGACCCCATTCAAGTGCCTCCATCAGACAAAACCACACAAATGCCTGCTCTTTAAGAGAGGAAATTGTAGGGCTTATGTCTTTCTACCTCTTCAGCAACAATATATAGGGCTTTGACTGACACATGTTCATATAGAGTAAAAACATTGTGAAACATGCACAGAACACCAAAACACTTTTCACCACAGACCACTAACACCTCCTTCAACACTAAATGAAAAAAGGAGGTCTAACACATTACTTCTCCACTTTTGAGAGTATTTTTTTTCTTCTAACATCTTGTCCTTATTTTGTGCTTAGCTGCAGATTTTCAATGGAGCATAAACTCCAGCGCTGTAGGAGCCACCAAAGACACTGCCCAACTGCTGTCCAAGCCAGCTGGGGAGATGGCACAGCTAATGAGGACATTCCTGTGTCTGTCTGTAAATTCATGAGCAGACCTTCTCCTGTGATCAAGTTGAAATATAATCAAATGTCAATGAAATGTTGCTCTATTTGAAGACACTTGTGAAAGACTGAGCACAGTGGACAAATTTCATCCTCTTGGCTTTCAGAATGGCACTAAAACTTATGTTATAACTTTTCTGCTTGGCTAGGTTATTCAAACCTGTACAAAAGTGGCTTATATCAAATGGCAATGAGATAATCTGGAGGTTTAGCTGAAAATTAACAGAACATTTATCTAATGAAGATATAGGACCAGTTAATTCTATAGCAGGTGTGTGGGTTTGTTTGAAAAATGTATACATAATTTTTTGATTAAAACATTGGCTTTTCATATGAATATTTGAGTTTTAATATAAATGACAGGGCATGGTTGAAATATCCTTGTGGAGAAGAAAAAAAAGGAAAACCCTACCTATCTGAAAACCAATGTTTTATCAAAATTTCAATCCCAGTAGTTGCAGCTGAATTTTTCTTTATTGAGACAGATTGACTCTAGCTAGGAATTTGCAAAGAGACTTATGGTAATAGAGAACGAGTTTAACTTTAGTCTCAAGCTAGGAAGACACGGGTTCTCCCTCTGTGAGAAGCAATCCACCACTGCTGTGTACCAATATACCAAAACATCCACTCACAATAAATGGCTGGCACAGTGGCTGGCTCTTATTTTTTTCTACTGTAGACTAGCTTTCATCAATCAACTGAAAAATGTAAGGGAGCAGTTAGTCAGAAAAGAAGCTCTGCCTTGCAGCTGTGACAGTCTGCCATGACACATTTATCCTGTTCAAGCCCCCAGTTACAATTTCTTTCCCTCCATATGGTATAAATATTTAGTACTTTTGATGTCACTGTTTCAAATGAATTGATTTAGACTGTTTAAATATGCAGATATTCCTTGCCTCTGATGTATAATGAAGTGAAATTATATATCTTGACCTTTCATCAATGTGTTGGTTTTTAGTGACAAAACAATAATTTATTGATTTTTTTTATGGTGACTGGAACAATGGCAGCCTTAAACACCAATTCAAGTATTCAATAACACTTATAATATCCTTGTCATTCTCAGTACCATGAGGGTTTACTGGATGCTCAGCTTCCTTGATGATGGAAGTGAGAATTGCTTTAGGGCTCAATTTCTCTGGAAAAATCTGGTCACCTCACCAAAAGAATGGTGGTGTTGCTCTGAGAACTTTCCTCTGTAAGATTTTCTACTTTACAGAACATGTTCAGATATTCCAGTCTTTGTGAGTCTAATGATTACCTACATGCACTTCAAAAAATGTTTCTGTAGTGTCAGTGAATATGGGAATGAACTGTTTGTCAGTAAAAGAGGAAATATTTCACTTGACTCTATTGTGGTCAGAATCTGGTTGTTTGCACATATTGTTGCTGAGGTAACCTCTGAAAACAATTGGTATTTGTAATAGTTTTAAGTAACATCCACTGTTGCAACATCATTTTAGTGTCCTTCCAGTCAAAGTTTACTACTGTTCAATGGATTTGCTGCCAAGCTGATTCAGGAAGGAAGAGGGATAAATATAAATTTTCTCAAGATAGTTTTATTTCAGTCTTGAAAACAACTATACCAAAGCATGCAAATGAGCCCTGACCACGTGGAAAACCTGTTGTGAAATTCAACTGAGCTTACAGTCAAGAATTTTACAGTCAAGAATGTCATCTTTGAAAAAGAAATTCTGTTCCCAAAGTGCCTCTTTATTTTATCACACTAGGCTTTGACCTTCTTTCATTGTCCCAGCTGGTTAAGTTATCCTGTCCCTGCTCTTCTTCTGCAGCACTGCTTGTTAGCAACCACCTCCAGAAAGTGTTAGGAAGAGCCTGCTCACTTGCTCATCCTGTGACTAACAACTCTTCAAGGAAAAAAAAACCACCTACTGTACTGTAGTCTAACACTAGGGCCAAGATGAGAGGGAAAAACCTCCTTTGGAAATCTCTAGGAAAGACACAAGTGATGGAAAGATTTCTGCCAAAGGGATGAAGTTGTAATAACCTGCTTTGAGGAATAAGGATTTAAATAAAAGGAAAACTAACAAAAAGGAACAGGCATGAGGATGGTTAAAAAAACCCTAGCACTGAGAAATATTATCCTTTAATGTAACATTCACATTAAAAATGTTCTTTCTTTTCTTTTAAAGCATGATATGATACTTTCCTACAGAAGCAATTACAATAAGCAAAAAAAAAAAAAAAAGCGGAACACGAGACTTTCAGAAATGAAACTGCCCAGTATGAAGTCCAGCATGATCTGGATCTCACAGAGAATAGAAAGAAGAGAGTGTAGGTATATGTTTGACTTATTTTTTAATTAATATGTCCTATATTATCCAGTAATCATTTTAAAAGAAAGAAGGTAAGAGCTAGGAATAAAAATATAAATAAAAAAACAGTGGCATGAAGACAAGAGTGTTTCTTGCTATATTACCCAGTGAAAGGAGAAGCTGAATGTACATGATGTGATAAGGAGGTAGCCCACGCACTTCCCCACACTAAATATTTTACAGTAAGAATGACACTGAGCAGTAAAACCCCATGCTGTGCCCTACAGCATAACTGAAAGGAAGAGGAGACTTAAGAAGAGGCAAATGCAGTTTATACTAACACTATTCTAAGGGAGCAGGACAAAATTCTGACTTTTGATTTTAATTTTCCATCATTAGAAGACTTAAAACGCAGACTCATATGGCTGTGTCTTCATTGAGGCTTTTGATTCAGGTGTTTTTGTGACAGAATTTGGCCCACCCAAGCAAAGACTAGAGGTGAAAAAGAGGTTCTAATTGTTTGCAAATTCATTTGACATTTCTTCTCAGAGTCTGAATGAAGATATTCTCCATGCTTCATGGAATTCACTCTGCATTATTGACCCAGGCACAACTTCTGTTAGTTGTAATTGTAGTCTCCTGGTTGTGGATTGTAGCTCTTAAAATTTTTTTAATGTATATACTTTCCCTTGGTAAGATGTGAAGCACAGCTGGATAAAAAAAGAAGCATTTTGAAAGTATCATTTGTTTTCACGCTTCAAAGAGCAGCTTCAGTTAAGAGTGTTATTGTGCCTGTATATTCAAGCATAATCAACGTATCTTCTGGTGACTTAATATTATATTGCCTTTTTAAATGTCTTTTAAAACGCTTGATGAAATCATCTTAATTAGATGATTTGCTTTAACATCTGCTGCTATTTTAGTTTCATTTTCAGTGTTTTCATTTGGTGGAAAGATTTTTCTTTTCCATCTTACAAAACAACATAATATCTGTATGCACATATGTAACTGTAGAGTATTTTTACATGCACTGTACATATATTTTTAGTACACTCTGTTCCTTCAGCTGTGCTTGGGTAACCTGGTAAGCTTCATTTCCTTGTGTCTGCATGATCATGATGCACAGCATGGGGGGACTTTTGTAGTGTGATAAAAGAGCTGTGAAATCTCACATTTCTTTGTAGAAATAGGAAAAACAAATCTGTCTTACCATGACCAAAGATTCTTTTGTAGGCTACAAAAATTATTTTAAATAAAAACTAAGAGGGGAATAGGACCACAGTCTGCTGTAAATGTAGGGTGGATTAAGGTAAGATTTAAGTAGATCAATATTTAGAGTTTAGAACTGCTTCCTATCATTCTCTTGACTCATTTTCAATCCTTTTGTAGACTCAGTCAGCTGCTGAGACGTTTCCTTTGTGTGAGACTTCAGGTTTTGTTGAAGAGCTTCTCACAGTCCAGCATCCACTGGAAACAAATCTAGGAGCTAAATACCAACAAAACAGGCTGGAAGTAAGGAAGCTAAGACTGCTCTGTAGTCTCAGGGAAAATTGACCACTTTCTTCAGAGGGTAAACAGCAAATGTATGAACAGTCTATTATATATATCTAATGATGATCCTGATCTCACCTGCTGTGCAGTAAGAAGTGTTTACTTCTCTTCTTCACTCCTTCCCCTAACCTTCTGAGTCAATAAATAAATTAAAATGTTATCATATTACTGTATCATGACTTGCAGATTTTGTGCAGAGGCAAGGGAAAAATACCCACATGCTAGCATGTGAATTATTCCACATTGTTATTAGAAAACCCTAGATGCCACTTTCTTAAGAAAGGGAATTTTGTGTTTACTTTTTTCAAGTAAGAATCTGCACAGTATAAATTGAATAGGCCGTAACAGTGGGAATATAGTGCACTTATTTTGCCTAATACCAACCACCACAGACCATATAAATAAAAGAAAGCTATATGGTCCTACTTCTTCTTTTTAATAAAAGAAGGTACATTTTCCCTCTTGGAAGAATCCAGATTTTTTGAAAGGAGCTACATGCTTGTCATTCACTGTATCAGCAAATCTCGAAAACATCTCAGTGTCGTCTTTTTTTCCTTCAATTTAACTTCAAGGCAGTTCAGTACCTGTTTTCATCTTATCTGTAAATATCAACTGCTTGTATCGATGTTTGTTAAGTAGGTGCTAACCAAAACAAGAGACATCCCGTTTGTTACCTTCTGGACAGGCATGCATATTAGAGTGATAAATGGGGTTTGGGGTGGAGCTCAGTTTGGTTTGTTACAGCCTATGGATCACACAGCTCGTAGAGGAACATAGCACCGATTGTGTGACACCAACTTCCACAGAAGACTAGAGTTCAAAGTGTCTGACATAGAGGTTGCCATCTCATCACTTAAACAAGCTTGCTCTATCAGCGACTTAAGAGCCATGTGGGGATCAGCATAGGCTGTGAAAGCGTTTTCAAGGCTGAACATTTTCATGTTATTAAGCACGGACTTAGAAAATATGTCCCTGCTGAGCTCTGTGTTGCTCCATGTGCTGTTAGCTGATAAACTAAACGCAGCAGATCTGTTTATGTGGCCATCAGTGCCTGGAAATGCTGGACAAAATTATTGAGAATTTTTTTTTCACTGTTCATTCCTACTTTTAAATACTTGCTCCATTTCTCCAGGATCGCAACATAGTACCCTCTCTCTCCCTCTTGAAGGAGAATAATGAGGCTGAATATCCGCTCACAGAACTTTCATAGATATCTTCCTTGCTGAGTAAAGATATCCATTGTGATTGCCATTGTCACTCAGCATCTGTGAAAACATCTCCCTAAAAGCCCAGCTTGGGATTCAGTATAAGAAGGAAAGTGGGAAAACATGTTTTTCCCTTCATAACCTCCATCTCAATGGAAAAAATGAAGATGCAGTGTTTACACAGTGGAAAGAAGAACTTCCTCCTTCACAGGGAGAAGTGGAAGAGAAGAAGGACAGCAAAGAGGCTCTGTTGAGCACACAGTACATTCCAGTACGTTCCCTTTTGCACACGTACATACATCCTACCCTTCTGCAGAGCTGCAGAGTTGCGGTCTTTGCTTTAGGGTGGGGTTGTTTTGTATTTTGGTTTTGTGTTTGACTGTTTGCGAATAGCAACTTGATAGATGCAGAAAAATAGTTCTTTTCTCATGAAGATCTAGTTCAAATTCTTGAACTATAAAAAAACATTACATTATTACTTCAAGGTTTCACAGATGAGAAACAGGCAGAGGCTTAAAGCAATGTCTGTTTTCTTGTATCTAAGTTTGTTAAAGTAACCATAAATGTCACTCTAAACCTGATCTAAGGATTTGAGGATTACAGGTCCTGATTACTAGAACTCCAGGCTTGAAACTATAGTGAGTCTTTAATAGAAGAAAAGGTATTCACCATTTAAATTAAGTCTTACTAGGAAAGGCAAAAGGTCCATGCAACTACAGTAGGCTGTGAGAAAGTAATGGAAAATTATTTTAACCAGAATGTCTAATGATATTTTACATTTCAGATTAACATTCTTAATGGGGCAGTTACCAATAATCATGGTGGTTTTAAGGTGGCATATTAATCTTTAGCTTTGTTCTTCTGCTGTTTCCCACTACATCTCTCTCTAAATAATGTAAAATTCTCCCTGTTCTGCTTATGTGTGCTGAAGAAGATTTAAGATGTGATTCAAGTTTAAAGCATTAGAAGTCAAAATAGAAAAGATTGCTTCTAACATGAAGGTGAAGGAAAGGCCAGCAGGGAAGTCAAAAGGATGATGGATATGGTCCCACAATTCAAGTAGGCATAGGGAAAAGAAAACCATGAGAAGAATTAGTAGGAGGTGAGAGTGAAATATGACTTTTAACAGTAAGTGAGTGGCTGGCTGGGACATTATGCCTTCTATGTTTTGGTGATGGCAATAGACTAAGTGTCTCTGAAGAAAGATGAAGAAGTCTGAAGAAAGCAACCAATACTTCCTGGAACAGTCAGCCTCTGCTTTTCTGAATCGACCACCCTGTGCTCAGTAGGAGAAAAAGAATGAGTGTAACATGGAGCAGTGTGAGTGTCCCAAAGGAAGAAAAGCTTAAGCTAATAATATACAAACTACATATGAGAAAGACTTTGAGCTAGACCCAAAACATGTCATCTGTAAGACTTACTGAAATCTGCTGATCATGATGCAAGAGAAACACATGGAAAATACCAATATTACTTGTTGCAGAATCTCTGATGACTGGCTGAGGATAGTGAGAAAACTATTTTGGATAATCCTTTGTCAATGAAATAAAAATGAAACCCCTTTTCTCCCTGATTTTTTTTTTAATATTTATGGCTGGTGGTGTTTTGACTGCCTATGACAAAGAAAGCAGCAGCCCCAGTTTCATCTACATGAACTCAAACCTGTACTTCATAATCACCACAGACTTGTCAGCGCCATGTACTTCTATGCCCTGGTTCCATGCAGTAGGTTTTAATTAAATAAAAACAAAACAAAACAAAACAAAAAAAAGAACCCCAAAAAACTATAGATCTTGCTCTAAAACCTTTTAAGAAAGAGGATTTCAGCAGCAAAGTGAAGATCTTGACTTGCCCAAGGCAGTAGAAAGGTCAGATAGTGTTTCTGCTAATTCAGAAAGGAGACAGTCATCTGTCTAAACATACTTCCTGTAAGGTGGCTGATAAATAGTTGCAATAAAGGCTTTCAGGTCTAAAACAGATTGTAAATTTTGCAAGTGACCAGCAGCCCAACTCCTGAAACTCAAATGGTGACGACCAGGCCAGTCACATGTCCAGTCCCATTAGGAACAAACTGATACAGGGAAAACACGTGTATTATTGCCTCTACATATGTTGGTTCTATAAAGAATAAATAGAATCATGTATGGTGGTAGACTTACACGGGAAATGTGCCTTCTCATTGTGAATGTGATAATGACCTACTATATAGGTACTGCAGGACCACACACTCAGCTCCTAAATTTTGGAAAACCCTGTGGATGAATTCTTGTCAACTACAAAGATTATTTTTAATTAATTCATTAAACTAATTAGTACCTTAAATACTACAGGATTGATGAATAAATGTTCTACATTAAAACAAATTTGAATTACTAAGTCCAAAATTAAAGGTGAACAAAAGCAGTGCAACATATATGATAATGCATCAATACATGCTGTCTAGTATTTCAGGACTCCTATTTTATTGTAAATGAAATGGCTTTGCTGCTGCATTTTTTAACTTCACTTTTTAAATACTTCATTTCTATGGTACATATATTGTATTTGATATCTTAAGTGAAAATATGAAGCATTCAAGAGCTTCCTTAGGAGGCAAATTTTGGCCTGAAGGTTCTTTTCCAGTGTTAGTAACAAAATTTTAATGGGATTAATGGGATTAATATATCTCCAAGCATTGGCTGCAGAACCTTGTCTCAAGAGACAAGTCAACTGAGAAAAAAGCTCATGCAAAAAAAAAAAAATCCAAATATATAATTTTTTTTTTACCAAAACCCCCAACATTTATAAACTTACTGCAAGACATTACGGTATAATTGAATAGAGGTTGTGTTAAACAGGAGCTTCACACATTAGTGCAATGCCATCAGGATTCCCCTGACATTTTATATGGAATGTGTTTATCTCCCATAAGCTGCAAGGGAAAGTCTTCTCAAAAAGGAGAAGTTTACCAAGTGAAAGAAACATGGTACTATGGCAACACCCTTAGTTATTCTCCTGAGACATTTGGCTGATTAGTCTGATTAGTTCATACTCCACCAAATATGTGGTTAGAACATTTGGTTAAAGTGCTTTACTGTGGGTTTTTCAGATCAGTATTTGCTATTAGTATCAGTAGAAGGCAAAGTGATAGTTTTCTCTTGACTGAAAAACTGCTCTGTTGTGTAATTCACCTGTTTGGGAACTCTCTTACCTAAAGCAGAACTGTAAAATTATCAGGTTATAGCATGTCGCTTTCTTAGTCAGCATTTGAAGAGTAACCTTTTTGTAAACATGGTCCAGAGAGTAGTCCCATGATTTCTGTTCAGGAATGAGAACTTGCCATGCTGAAGGTTTTGCAATGCAAGAATGCAGTCCGGTACTCTAGACCCGGCTGAGATTTTGCCTTTCAGTTCCTATGGTTGGTGTACAAAACAGGACCTCTAGGTTTGGTTCTCAGATTACCCATCAACTTTGTAGATTTCTTGGAAACCATTTATTTGCTTAGTTGGATTTTTTGCTAAGCAAGTATTTGGTAATTATGGTATTGTAGGTACCACACAATGTAAATCATCCACAATTTTAAAAGGTCATAGAGCATGTTTATTCATTTTAGAGGTGGTGATCTATAGACCCAGCAGCATCACAGTAAATGTTTCAAAAACAAGCTAAGCTTGTCACAGTAAAGACAACTACCATCTGGTACAACAGAATATATTTGTTGTGTTCTCTAGTTTAAGAGAAAATACTGTCTGGAGGAGGGGAGACTAAATTCCAGGATCTTTGTCTCCACACACTTCACTCAAACAAATCTTCAATCATCCTCCTTCAAATTAAAAAAAAAAAAAATTGCTTGTAAGTGCACTAAATGGCTTGGCTTAAGTACTTTTTTCCTTCCTTCTTGACAGAGGGTGTCAACATGAAGGATGACAAATCATCTTAAATAATACTTAATCTTTAAAAATTACTTACAACAAGTCAATGCCCCCAAGAATAAAAGAAAGCATTTAATGTGGCAGAGCATGATGTAAAGGAAGAAATAAAAGGGAAACGCAGCTTGAGCTGTAATATTACTGGGTAACCTACATCTCCCTGCTGAAGGCAGCAAAGTTGCAGTTACTGCACGGCTAATCTGTTCTACTGTGTTTTAATCAGATGTTGGCATTATCTGCCACTAATTGCTTTTTCATTTCCACTTGTAATTATTCCATTGCATGTTTATGGTGAGAAGCTGAAAATGAAGTAGATCACCAAGAAAGAATTAATTGTTAATGAATAATCATCTGTAGGAAGCCAATTTCATTATCTTCAAAGAGGTAGCTAGAGATTAACTACTAACTGGGGCTCTCCTACATTCAGTGCGTGACTGTAAAGTAATCACAAATAATCACACCCTCTAACTTCATCAATTAGTTTCTATTATGTGAATTGATACCCATTTTTGGTTTTGTTGTTTAATGTTAATGGTAGTATTCAAGCTGGGGAGTGCTAATTGGAAGGTGTTGTATTCAGTGGGCTCAAGCCCTAATTATTAGAGCATCTTTTTCATTAGCATATGATTCTAAAAAGGATATATGGTGGTAGTTACTAAATTCACCTTGTTATGAATGCATTATCTTTATCAATAAATTTTATACTGTCATTTAAAACAGAATGATACATGCAAAGCTACTTTGTCAGCAATGTACAGTCAAACTGATTATAAAACATGTCATCATTTAAAGTTTCTCAAGAAATTCTTCTTAAATCAATGTGTCAAAAACAAAGGTTGCTTAAGATTTAAACAATAGCTATAATAGAGTCAAAATCTAAGAGAAAAAAGCTGGATTTAAAAAATGTTAAATACCAAGCAGAAGTTTAAAAAAACCACATCTGCCTCATCACTATTGCATAGTTCAGTGAGAACTGCTAAGTCTCAGCTTTCCAGTCTTTGCTACTGATTTCGGTTTAGTCCTGTGTGATGCCAAAAGTAACCATAAAGAATAGCTCTCCTGATGTTTTTAGATGAATTCTGTATTACACTTGTATAATTTTTATTGAAAATTAATAAAAGAAATAATGTCAGCTGTGGGATAGTTTCAGTCTCTCTGTACTGCTGCACTCATGAAAGCCTCTCATCTTCTCTCATCTGTGTGGGTGTCTGACAACAATGCCTGTATTTTTGCCATCTTTGTACCTCTGCATGTATAACTCCCTGAACTTTGACCACAGAACAGAACTCCCTATTCTCTTCTGTTTTAACTGATTTAAGACAAGTCAGCTTTCAGACACAATTTTACTTTTCCCTGGAGCAGGGGACATGCCCCACCTCCTTTGTCTGAAGAAACAAATGCATTTATAGTAGTTTTGTTTGTCACTCTCCTTAGCAGCCTCATTAATATTTTAACTGGGGAGGAGGACCTTACATCAGTGTTCCGGAAACCTGAAGTACAACTAAGGAAGATGAGCTCTTTATGAATGCCAGGTTTTCTCCCAAAAGAAATAATGGAATTTTACAGCAATCTCTTACACTTCTAACACACTGCACCTCAGAGACTATGCCAGGCAAGGCCAGTTGCAAACAACTTCTGAAAACCATTATAATAAACACAGAAGTTTGACTTTTGCTGAGAAGACTGGTCCTAAATTGAGTTTATCTATGCAACATGACCAGCAATTCTGGAAACTAGAATATTCCATTCCTGACTGCAGGTGATAGTCACATCAAACCCCATAAAATATTGCAGAGCAGTTGCACTTATCTGCTGTCAATCATGTAACTAACCCATGTCACCTCTGTTAAGTAGCAATATGTTCCTTTCTTGTTGAAGATTGCAGTCAATGTGTTGTGACAGAGCTTGGATCACTGAAGTAATTTTCAGCCAAAATAGTCAAAAGCAGCAAAGGTAATTTTTTTCTTCAAGGCAAGATATTTTTCTCAGCTATCATGACAAAGTGTGATATGCTGATGTTGCTACTGCCACAAAATATTCTTCAAATTGTGCATGTTTGCATTCAGAGTAGGGTAGCTCTGTTATATTTCCATTTTTGGCACAGAATATGATGATCTATTAAATAAGTATTAATCCCTTGCTGCCTTCAAAGCTGTCTTTGCCATATTAGGATTTTAAATATCTTCATTAATTGCTTAACTACCTTTTCCTAAATTCTCCATGGGCTCCTTTGATACTAGTCACTCTAATGTGTTACCGTATGATTCTGTAACTTCACTCTTCTGTAACATAAACATATTTTAGCCAAAATTGTTCTACAGCTGCCTTTGACAAAACGAAAGTTCAACATTTCCAGGCTCTAAAGATAAACAGACCTAGAAAAGCCATTACAGTGCTACTTTTTAAAATAATATAAAGCATTCCAATTTCAGTTCATGTTTGTAGAAAACGTTTGTGCTCAAACCATGGGTAAGTAAGCCATACAAAAAAGATTAGTGTGAAACTGCCAAAAGAAGCAATGGAAACATTGATTATTGAAATATTTGTGAAAAAAAAAATTATTGTATGGGTGATTATTCACATGAAAAGATTATTGTTTAAAGTTAAGCTACAATAGGTTCATAAAGAAATGCTGGATCAAAGTAATTGCTTACACCTAGTGCAGAGGATCATTAAAAAATTCTGTTTTTAAATATAGTCCAATATTTTAGTTGCCCTACTAGTAGACAACTGCCTTGTATTTGTTCTCCAGTTGCTTCATGTCACAAGTTGAAAAGATTGGTCAAAAGACAGCAGCAATATGTAACTTTTATTATGTATGTATGAAAAAGGTCTCAAACTTAATCTAGACATATGCTCAGAACAGATGTGAAATGTGAAATAGTGTAATGGCAACCAGGAGAAAAAACCAGCTGTACATTGTGGTAGCCCTGGAAAGATCACTCCTGAAACGTAACAAGACAAACTTCTTTTCAGTAGCATAACTTTGGCAGCTGCAAACAGAAGTACCAAAAATGTAATGCTCATGTATTTATGCATTCCTATTTTTCTGCAAAGATCTGATGCACTCTCCACTCATGTATCCTTCAAAACTGAATTTGCCCTCTTCCTCCAATCCCTGGTAGAGGCCAAGCCATACACATTTTCCCATAGGATACTTCATGTTGAAATTACCACAATATTTGTAATCATAGGTTGCATTACTTGTCAGGGTCTCTTCTGTTTAATCATCTTGGGCTAATATTTTGGTAACATCTGAATCATCTCGAGCTAACAAAAGATCTTACAAAGCATCTCATGTCTCCCCTAATTAGAAACTTGGGTTCAGTGATCAGAATATTGATCCAATTAGCTATACCTATTATTTTGTGATTGGGCAAGAAAAGTATTCAAGAATATTTTATATTTTTTTGCTGTGACTTATTCTGTGATATCTTAGTCATTCTACACACTGAGAAAAGTGTAAGAATTTTTTTTTTCTCTTGACAGTAAAAGTTGGGTATGTGTCCATCTGCTTTTGCGCCCTTTGTGAACTTCCCAGCTTTTGTTTCTGACCTGTCTTCCCTCAAAGCAGGTCTTTTAATTTGGATTGATAACAGCTAGCTGTGACACTTAGTCCAATGTGTTATAGACACAGATAATACAGTAGCCTTGGGTTTCCCTTGTGTTTAGCCTAAATCTAAGGTTATAGGGGAACACTGACTACGGCTCGCTTTGAAATGAAGGTGAGGCATTTATCCTAAGAAAAGTAACATTGGTGGCACAGGGGGAGAAAGTATGAATAAGATCTTTTTGTTACAAAGATTCATAGTCAAAGGATCTTCGAGATTCATTGGTTTTATTGTTTCCAGCAAGGAAATGCTGATTACAAGATAAAGAATGCAGAGTTAGGTCCAGAATCCAAAGCCAGCTAGAATTTTTGTTACAAGAAAATGTAGATTTAATTTTAGATCTAATTCTCTCTCAAATTGTGTTACTCCTTTGTCACAAGCAGATTGGATTATTGCAATGAGCCTCTACATAGCAATATACCTAACTGTTCATCTCAAAAGTTCAAGGAGAAGAGCATAAAGTTGCCTGCCTCACTGTCTTATTTTTTGTAAGTGACATTTTGCAGCCACTCAAAAGTGCATTAGTATCCATTTTATTTCTGGAAATAAAATAACTTATTAGTATAGATCACTGAGCGCTGTAGGCCTTACAAAGAAATTAAATTAAGCAGGCTTCTTGAATGGAGAGCCTCAACATAAACATCATCTAGAAGATCCTGTAAATTTGTGACTTGACTCATTTCTAGGTAAATTGTAGCTGATTCCTCCATGTATGCATGGAAGGAAGGAAAATTTTCAAATCTGGTGCATGAGTAGAAGAGGGACCTGTAGTCTGCCTATAGAATTTGATGGTAGAAAATTCCTATTACATCACAGAAAAATCTTATTAAATCAATCAGCTTGAAAAAACCTGTGCAGCTGTAACACAGCATCTCTATAGTTACTGCTACTACCAAACACAGCATAAGTGCTTCCTTAAAACAATAAAGGAAAATAAGGCTTCCATGGGAGAAATTCAGGCTTCTAAGAGCAGAGAAAGATGTTTCCTCCAAAGAGAAATTTATGCCACTTTCAATATTTCACCTTGTTGTCTCTTTAGCTGAAATACAAACATTTGAACTATTAAATCAATATGCAGTTAGAGACCTCTTGAGTCTGCCATATAAACCATTATGGGCTGTGCTCTCAAAGCCAGTTACCCTGGCTTTAAGGAGAGTATTAGGCATTGACAGTCAAACAAACACTTCATGATTTATGTGGCATATTATGAAAACCAGGACCAACCAGAAAGCTATTTCTGATCAAGTATCAAGACTCCATAATCTCTGCCTTCCTTATCTGGGTTCTTCACACCACAAACAAAATGTCACCAGAACTAACACCAAGATTTTTTATGTTTATTCAAGCACACCCCAGCTCTTAGACTGACACAATGGACTATGACAGCTCTTTCAGAGGCATTCCAGTCCATCATGTCCTGTGTGCTTGTTGTTCATGTACACAAGTCTGTGCACTAAAACTCCTTATGAAATATTTATCCCTAGAAAGGTAATGTGCATCATCAGTAACAATTTCCTTATACAAAAATTTGCCTTTTGCCCCAAAGCACTAAGAGTGCATTGGAGATTAATGTATTTAAATCATTAACTATAAAAAAAAGAAGGGTAGGGGGCAAAATATTAATAACTGCCTGAATAAACAGGTGAAAATTTTATGCTTTTCAAATGTTCTAGAAAAGACAAACAATCAACTGCAAAGTGGAGTTTATAATTTGAAGCAGTGACACAGTATACCCTACAGCAGCACCAGAGTACTTTTATAATTCTGTCACCTGAATACAGCATAGTTTCATTTGGCAACTTGTATCAGTCACTGCTGAAACACACTCAATTCAAAAATGTAAAACACACAGCCATATTTTTGCATTTATTTATAGGCTTCCTTTTTTGTTTTTTTGTTTTTGTTTTCGTTTTTTTTTTTTAATTTCAAAACCAACTTTCTGCATAGCATAGATGATTCTTTCTGGTTTTAGGGGCTTTTCATTTAACTATAAGTGAATTGCCCTTCTGGCTGAAAATCTGTTTTCTTTTGCATTCTCATCCATCCTATGTGCTACATTCCCTCTTAAATTCCACATGGATTCTATAGATTTTATTTAAGCAGGGCCAAGTTGCATGAACAGATCTGCCCTAGAGAAGTTTGCCTCTTTTAGCATGCAACCCAGCGCTAATGCTCCTTTTTCATTAAGGTTTTCAATTTGGATGAATTCCAAATTACCATTTATTCCAATAGAAATGCAACTAATTACACAAAGCATCTTAATAAAGAATGGAAACAAGATTAAAAGCCTTCCTCCTTCTGGTGTCTCAATGTGTAGAATTTATAAAATGCAGAAGGATGCTTAATTTCAGTTATAGTTAAGCCTCTTAAACAACCTTTTATCTGTTTTTTCCTACTAACCAAATAGGACTGTATTCAAATTAAAGGCAAAATATAATCACCTTATATGCATCTATTACACAGGGTTTTCCTTATTCACTATGTTTTCTCATGTTTTGAGAAAAAAAAAGAGAGGCTCTTAGTACAGGGTGTGCTCAAAGCACCTATTCTGACCCAGAAAATTCCTTGCCCTGTCTGTCTTCAAGAGCTCTGCATACCTGGAGAGATAAACAAGAACATAACTGAGGGGAAGACCAGCAATAGACATTTTACAGGTCAGCTGAACTTACTGCAATAAAAACATTAATTTATACAGCCTCTAGGAGCACTGTCCAGTTGGATAAAGACAGGTTTCAAACAAGGTCCTAATGGTTACACAGGTGTAATGGTCATAAGCAGAAAGGAGAATGAGGATGGAAATAATCAGATTAGAAGGGAATTATTAGAGATGGAGAAGAGTAGGGAAAGAAGGAATATTTAAGGATGATAAATATTATGTGAGTCATAAAAACAGTGACACTGATACAACAAGAGATGTGAAGATGATGACTGAAATACAAAAAGGAATAACACACTCTGCGAGTCAGCAGGTGTGATGACAAGTTTTTATACTTGAAATTACCAAACATGTACTATGAAGGTCAAAGAATTTATTTTTCCCATGTAGCTATTGCCCACAGTCAAGCCTATATAATTACAGATTTGTGCTGGCAAGAACAGATTGTGAATACAAAGGAAGGGGGTATTTCCTTCTGTTACCTCCTCTGTGCCACAAAGAAGCTCTGGCAGGATCCAGTGAAAAAAATCACTGTACACCACAGCAGATCATTTACTCAATGCTGAAGAGTCAAACTCAATGTGTGACGGAGGAATCTCTTATACTCAAGGTGTTGAACAAAATACAGTGTGGTGGTCAAGTAAGTAGAAAAAATCTGATACTGAACTAAATGAGAGAACTATAACTCAAGAGAAACTTCTGGAAAAACTGGAGAACATTATAGCTGGACATTAAATTGAACTAAGGATGTACTTTAAATCAGACAATAGCTCTCTCTGAACATTCATATTTGTAAAAATTTTGCATTGATTTGAAGGCTATATATGAATGGGTGCTACAGAAATTTACAGAATACCACAGGAAAATGATCTGCCCACACAGCAGGACCACTACAAACTGCTGGCCTCACTTCTCCTGCATTCACAAATTCACAGCATAATGTTTGTTTCTTTCCTTGTCAATTATTCAGCTCATGGTTATATGCAGTTTGGTCAAAAATAGCATCTCCTGCTGCTACAGCAAGTGAGCATGTAGGAATTCTAAAGAGGTCAAAAATGGGATGTGGTCAAGCTTGTTTTCTTTCACCCATGTTCAACTTTCGAAGGCATCACCATGGTAAAAAAATGACTATGCAGAAGAGATTTCCAGATCTCTCTGAAAGAGCTAGTGAGATTGAACAGGGCCTTATACAGATATACATAGACATCACTAAGATGCATTATACTCTTTTACCTATTCACTTTAAATTAGCAAGCATTTGAAATAAGTAAGGGTTTGGGAGAACATGAGAGAAGAAAAAGGCTTTCCAATAATTTTAGTTAATCTATTGCTTTTAAACCTTTGAAAGTGTCAATTGAATTGCCAGTTGATAGGGGGAAGGCAGTATAAAATAAAATTCTATTATTCTAGGGGAACTGGTTTTCAGTACAAATAAGAGGCTACCACAATACAATGGAAAGGGTCTCTTTATCTGTAGAAGATAATAATTAGTTATTTTTATCTTCTACTTCATAAATATCTCTTCCTCAAATTTAGGGCACTGCTAGCTAGTCAGCAACTATTTACAAAATCAGTTCACAGTACTTTCTGGTATTAAACTCCTGATTGGTCTTTGCAGGGCTGTTAAAGATAGGACAGCTAGGAAATCCCAAGATCTAACAGCATAAAGGTCAATAACTGGGAGTGAAACACAGCAGAAATATGCCAGAGGCTACAGTAAAATGGTCAACTTACTATAGAGCTGCAATTTTAACCTTTTAGTTCCCTCTCCTCAGCAGCTTACAGCAAGTGTGGCCTTTGTTTCCACAACAGTTTCCTTGAAACCTCAGTATTCCCACTCTCCCCCATGATATTATTAAAGTAGACAGAATACAGCTACTAATAACAATGTTATGGAATTTATAAAAGTGTGGTGTTTTTGTTGTAGCATAGGCTATGCCCAACTCTATTAATTCAGTGCTAATACAGTTCTCAGTAATCTTTTCTATGGGCAATAAGGAAACACCAAAACCACTGTGCACATCTGCAGACGAGTACTCATTAAAGAACACCAGTTCAATATGCACCTGTACTGTTTATAGTGTATATAGGCTGTCTTCATAAAACTGTTCTTGTTTGTCTAAGATCTAACACTGCAGCCCTCTGTTCCCTTTGGGCAGTTCTATATACTGTTTTATATATTTTAAAGATCTAGCCAGAATGTATAACCAAAACCTCCATCAGCCCAGTTCTGCAAACCTTTTCCAAGGGAAATGTTCCTGAGAACCTGCAGAGCTAAGCAGCTCCAGAGCAGGGTGTGTATTCATACCATCAGTCTTTCAATGCAGATTTTCATGTCAGTGGCCATTGAAAAAAACACCATTTTTTGTAAATCAAGCTTCCAAGGCATTGAGAACTAACAATAAAGGTTCTGTAGAGACATATAGAATGAAAATAATAAATGCTATGAAATAAGAGCAAATGTTTAACCTCTATATTCTTGGATCTTGAGAGCATCCTTTTAATCTCCCAGCTGTTTTCAATATTGTATCAACTGGTGACTTCTGTCATGTTTTCATCTGAAGATACTTTAGGAAATATAAATTGTCCCAAGAACTTCTGGACTTACCCAGTGTTTGAATCATATGAAGAAAAACTGAACATGAACTGACTCGTGCTAACACATTATTTTCCTAAAACAATTGATCTATTAATTATTTTACACTAATTAATGAATGTTTAAATGATCTAATTTGATGTTATCTTCTTTTGTCTACAAATTAATTTTAAGAAATATTTTCTCTATGTGTGAAGAAGAATGTTTACTGAAAATTCCAGAAATCTGAAGTTCATGTGAATTTTGCTCTCATCTTAAGAAAATATCAAAACCTTTCTACTTGATCCAATGGTGCTATAGTATTTTAATGATAAATCTACCTTTTACATTGATCTTGGAAGAGATTGTATTTCTTTTCCAAAGAACTAAAATTTTACTTTGGTAAAACATAAATAAAAGTGTCACATGTCAAGAATCATATCATGGTTACTGAGTTCTAGTTAATTATAAAGTTGCAGACTGAGTTGTCTGCAAAAGTTAAATTCATAAAAGCAACTAAGATAAAAGAACATGTAAGTATTTTGTGAAGGCAGTATTTCATTGATGATCAATACAAGTAGATGAGTACATTTAAGACTGTTTTTACTCCATGTATGGCAAAATTATAAGAGCAAAAGTTAATGAGAACTGCAAACAGAAAGAAGAGAGAGGATCCTTGATTATTATTTAATACTAGAAATAATATCTCAAACTTATATAGCATAGCAAAGGCTTCCCAGCTGTTATATTAACCAAGACATCTGTGAATGTGTTAAACTGTTCAAAGATGGTTCACTTACGCTGTGTTAATATAGCAGTGCTCTGCTTATGGTCTCAATAACAAGTGGAAGTCCCACCTGAGGAGTTTTCTCAAAACAGAGAGGAAACTGTGCTAAATGCTGATTTGACAATCAAGTAAATATATTATCAGAAAGTTTCTGAAAGTCACTGCTTGGCCTATTTTTACTGAAAGAGGGAGATAGCACATAACTGGCTGGCTAAAATAAAGTTGTGTTTAAGCTGTCAGGAAGTAAGAAGCAGGGAAAGACACAAAGACCAAGAAGCTATCAGGTAGCATTTGTATATTGCCCATGTAAAGCATCATTGATTAATTCCAGTGAAGGGCTAGTTTCTGGCAGTGGGATCACAAAGGAGAAGATTTTCAAAATCATTTAAAGTCTGTTAATGGAACTAGACTGAAGCTGAAGCAGTGGGACAGACTTGAAGGAAACAGCAGCCTCTTTGTGCTCTGAGGGAAGACAGGAGAACTAGCAGCATCCCAAACACTCAGGGGACACCATTGCATGGCTGGGCACCTGGAGAAGGATGCTCAGAAGAAATATGAGCAGCTGAGTTGGCAATTAAAGGTACAAATATTGTAAAAAAAAGAGAAAAAGGCAGCAACAAGGTGACATGGCTACTCCTCAGGAGTGATCATTTTATGATCTAATAACCATATCTCTGTTTTTTTCTTTTCACACCGTCACGTATTCATGCATAATGTAAAATAACATTATTTGATCTGTGTTAGAACTTCTTCCCCTATTAATTTTGTACTGAGGGATAACTCCTGTTCAATTGTTCACACAAAAGAGGCATCATGATCTCTCTTCCATATCAACTGGGGATGCCTTGAAAACCAGCACCACTGCAACACCCTGATGAACCAGGCTGAAATGCAGAATTTTTCCTCTCATCCCTCCTGAAATGAAAATGTTAATACATAAGTTCTTCGTACATACCAGCATGCCAGGGCTTAGAAAGAAAAAAAAAAAAACCAACAAAACTCACAACATATCCAGAAGTTGCTGTTGACATCAGCTAATTGCCATGCCGAAGGAAATGAGGAACTGAGGGGGAACAGCTACCAGCAGGGGCTTCTCGGGATGTTGCCAAGAATGACTTTTGCACCCTCATCAAGTACATGTGCAGGGGTATATGTAGGCTGTAGGATGCAGTAAATGATGCGGCTGGAAGTGTTAGGAGTAGTGCTCAAATGTTCAGGTGAGATGTGTTTAGCTTTTCTATGATGAGCTGTTTGGAGTAAAATCCTACTTGGAATGGATTTTAAGGGCTAAATTGACAATGGTTAAGCATGAATCAGTGGTTGGTAGTACTTTTTTGGAGTCCTCCTGGCTTTTTAATGTCCTGTTCTCTAACCTTTCCAAACCCTTTGATACCATCACTTTATTCTGCCTCACATTTCTGTTCAGGCCCCCTTTCTCTTGCTTCCCATCTCTATGCCTTTTTGTCTCCAAACAAAACCCTACCCTTTGAGCTTTATAAAGGTACAAAAAAATGTTGTGGTATTAATACAACATCTCAAAATGTCACTGTTTTATCTATTTTATCCCCTCCTACCCAAATCCTCTCTCTGTCTTTGCCATTCAACTGTAAGTTCTCTCAGACGGAAGTTCCCATATGTTGTCTGACACAAGTAGTATCATTCTTTACTGAAATTCCTTGCCACCGTTGTAAATGCTAATGTTAATAAATCCTCGTCTTGGACTTTCCTGAGTATAAATAGGGATAAGAACATAACAGCAGTCAAATCTTAATAATTTTTTTTTCTCACACTCTCTCCTTTTTTCCCTCCTGCTCTTTAAAAGTATTCCACCAAAAATAGCCAATTAAGGTTTTGTTTTCCAGGTACTGTAGATTTTAGAGAACTTTTGCAGGCATTTCTTTCATTTTTTTTCTATATATATTTGTGCTGGTTTTGCCTGCCTTTATTGCATATGCTTTCTCAGATGGAAGCTGCTGTCATGTGCATTTCACAGCACTTGACCGAGTCCTGGAAAATTCACACACAGCTATGCTAAACAATACTTCCTCATCAGTGACAGACGGCAGAATAATAAATATAAGAGATGCCAGAGGAGAGTCACTGGCACTAGGGAATGATCCAAGCCCTGTCTAAGGATTTCCAGCCTTCTGAGTTTTCAGGCAATGCACCTAGAAGGTGCCACTGTGAATTTATCAGTCGCATCACTGATTCACTGCTTCCATCAGAGGACCAAGACTCTGCCAGAGCGTTGCCAAGCAACGTTGTCTTGGGCTAAACACAAATAGAGGTATCACAAAGGCTTCAGGATTGACTTGAAGTCCATTTTCTTCACTCTGAGAAGCTTGCCTTCAGTTACCATGGAAGTCTACATTGCCCTAAAATCTTTGCTGCTGGAGCCTTTGCATGGGATGTATGGGAATTCAGATCCCTGGCTGCAATGAGCTGTAACTCATTGCTGCAGTGGTGTAGACAAAAGGCTTTACTCAGTCATTCTTCTTTTGCAAGAATTTAACTCAAATTATGCTTTTGGTGCTGCTGCCATTTGCTAACCATGCAACCAGTAAAAGCTCATCTCTAGGCTTTTGGATCACATGCTGCATATAAGATTGTAATGAGATCCATCATTGCAGAGACTCAATCTATGTCACAGAACAGCGATGCTAAATAGGTGTTTGCATTCATTTGTTTATTTCCAGCTGTCTTGATAAATACCAGTTCTTTCCCAATGCTATTCCTTAGCACCATTTTGAAAACGCCATGAATGAAAAAGTCTCTTTTTTGGAAGGGAGAGGGTAATAAAAGAATCAGCTTTTACATACCTTTTCATTACACAGAGCTTAGACAATGTGATTTATTTGAGTGAGGTTTCTCTTGGTAGTATTTTGGTTTTTAATGTTACTGACTGGTTGTCCATTTTTTTCCGAATTATTCACAAGGGTGTTTTGTTTAAAAATGCACAAAGGTATCTTATTAAATAATGTCACAAACATGAAGTTCATTATTATGCAAATGCCATCCTCAGAACAGATTTGTTAATTGCAACTCATTTGCATAATTAATGAACTCTCAAATGAATAATGCCTTTGCAGATTTGTGCAGCATTGTTTTAAAATAAATTATAAAATACATGTCAAATGAAGAGTGCTTCTTAGATTCCCATAGCATTGTTTGAAAATTAATTACCAAATGCTTGTCAAATTAAAATGAGTTTATAGTTTTTACAAGGTTTCTTTAAAATTAATCACAAAATAAAATGTCACCATAGTAAAGCCAATAACTTGTTCTATTTTTCCAAAAAAGGAAATGTGTAGAAATACATTTAAACTTCAGCTACATTGTTTGCTATACTGGTCCTGAGATTTAGTCATTTTGTCATAGTGTTATGATTTAACGAAGTTGGTAGCTGTTGCTATGTTAATGTTTTAGTAAATTGAGATTAATTTAGTTATGTTGTATTTGATCTCTAATAGTACTAATGATTAATGATACTGCATGTAAAAATTTTGTGTGGACAAGGTCATGGTATGTTAGTAACAAAAATGCCTGGACTTCCAAGAACTGTAGATTCCCACTTGCTTTTATAAAGGGTTATGTATCTTCAACAGTCATTTGGTATCTGAATATTTTTTAAACAGTGCGCTGGACCAGAACTCTTATTTTTTGTCATTTTAACTCATATTTCCATTTGGTTTAGGGTTTTTTTTTCCATAGAGAAAACCAACTAAAAGTACGGGAAACTAAAAATGTCCCTTCATTCATAACCATACAGTCTATATTAAGTCAGATTCATCCCAGAAGTTCAATGCTACATGTTGATATACCTTGACTTGTCTTATATTTTAAAACCCAATTTATGGATTATCTATTCTGGGACACAAACTTTAGGCAGATTCTCTGCTTTCTGTAAATTAGTGTTCACTGATTCTACAGCATTAAAAACCCTTGGTGTCCTGAGAACCTGAACATCTCTGTAAATGATAAAGGATTTGAATATACTGTTAGGTGAAGCAAAAAAAGGCTATGGAGGCACTTTATTATTCTTTATGATTATCCTTACTAGATAAAGAGAGAGCTTGCAACCATTTTACATGCCTCTAAAGTTATGCTAAAATTAATCCCAAACAATTAATAAGATTCACAGCCTTTTTCTAAAGAATTCTGGAGGAGGAACCATTCCTTTTTTCACATTTACTTTGTCCATAATTCTTAAGAACAGTTCCATTCTTTAGATGCTATCTTATTTATGATTTTACTAAGCAGTGTGTTGGCAACACATGAACATATATGTGTGTGTGTGTATATGTATATGTGTCTGTATGGGTGTAAGGAAGCATCTTTTTAACTTAAGAAGTAAAGAGTAAATTTCATATACTTTTAAAAACATCCAGTTTCTGGAATTTACTCGGGGTTACTTAAGGTTACTTGTGACTGGTGTGAGAAGTGAAAGTATGGAGGTGGAAAATATATTGAGCCATTTCAAAGAATTCTTCAGACTGACAGTTCTTGGGATATGGCAGTAGTTTAAATAGAGATCAGGTATGTGATGTGATCAAAGGGAATCATCTTTTCTGACCTTCCAATGGAGCAGCCTTGGGATTCATGCTTCTAATAGGGATTATGAGAAAAAAGGACAAGACTTCTCTTGGTTTAGGTTGGTTTAAACTTGAGGCAATGAGATTTGTTTTCCTACTCTGTGAAGCAGACTAAAAGCATGCAAAGCACACAGGAGACTACAATAAAATATATCAAATGAAGGAGCATTTTGTCAGCAACATTTTTCAAATATTGGAAGAAGTAATGGAGATCAGAGGATGACCAAATGAGGAGTCATACCCACTTGGTCACACAGATGACAGAATGTTCTGTGCCTTCCAATGACCAGCAAAGCTGCTGCAGCACAGGCTTCTGCAGACCTTTAGCATGGTGTAGTTTCTGGCTATAAATAATCCATGAAAAGTACTGGGGACAGTGACAAGAGGTGACACACAGAAACCCTTCAAAAAACCCTTAAGCTCTTGATCTTAGATGTCATCAAGTCAATCACAGGAGTGAGAGCTTCTAACGAAGAATATAGCCCCTATCACTTTAAGGTTTATTCACTTGATTACTCAAGAGCTGAGTATGAGTCATCCATCACCATATCTGTTGCCCTAGAGATTTAAAATGCTTAATGTGTTGTTGCTTTATTGTGCCAGTCAGTTTCCTGACGTACAGGAAGTTCGTTATGTCTTTGCATTGAAAGTACATGTAGAGAATACAAGTGAGATTAAATTCCCTGCTTGCCCTTTAGATTAATCCCAGCCCCTTAACATGAGGCAGAAATATTTCCTCTGATGATACAAAGCCTGTTTGATTGCCACAAAGAACTGGTCTGCACTAAGCAGTCTGGAAAGAGTTATCAGTTTTAGAAATTTTACTGGATTAAGCAAGGAAATGTTTCCTTTTACGAGTCTCACAGATATTAAAGGACTGTGGATTACTTTTTATTATAATATGCAATCCTTGTTTATAAATTCTTTCCGCATTTCTTGTTCATAAAGACTTCACTTAGATAAAGAAAGGAGCTGTTTCACTTTAATTTGCAACAGCGTCTTCTTTCTTCCTCCTTTCATCTGCAAAATAGCCATAGAATTTCTGGAGCATGGGGCATAAAGTTTCTGGACATCCAGAAGGAGGATATATTCTGCGAATTCTCCAAATGGTTGATAAAAAAACATTTAGACTGTCATATGCTGGTGCAGATCACATTGCATTTCTACTAATGCATACTGCCAATGATTCTGTGTTGACAAAGATGCTATCCAGATCATATCCCTATGTGGATTAAAATCTAACCTTCATAAGAAAATCACCTCTTTACCAAAAATATACAATATATTTTCAATATATTTCATACAAAATATATTGCAACAGAAATTAGAAGTAACAAAGGTGAATATGACACAGTTCATATGTACACATATGTACTGATTAATAAAAATACAGTTTGCAAAGATTATGAAGCACCCCAATCTTAACTAATGGAGTTACATGGAAAGAATGGAGAATAAAATAGTTAAGAATCTTGCCTGGAACATTAAAGGCAGTTAAAGAAATAAGAACAAGATCAGTATCTTAATCATGTGTGCTTTGTCTTGATGCTACACCTTCACTGCAATGAGAATTCTAACATGGTAGTTTCTTCCCAGCTAGAATTTTCTAAATTCACCACTGTTTCTGTGTGCATTATCATAAATAATAAAAGTTTTTGTCTAATGATTATGTTGCTAACTTTTCTGTTAGTGCAGAAATCTACATTAATTTATATGAAGTTTTAAAACACACAAATACAGTTGAAAGAGAGTTTTGGCTGTTAACCACTCTGACTTCAGCTTCAGTGCAATCAGTGAATTGCACTGATCCGGTAAGATATGGCACTGCTGCACTGCTGTTGTACAAATACTCCTATTACTCTATCTCCTTCTTCTATGAATGCTTATTTAAAACTTCTCCTAGTCCAAAATTCAATGAGACTACATTAGTAAATCAATTATTTATTTTCCCTGAAACCTGTATGAGTGAAGGACCAGAATTACTGCCATTCAGCGGTAAGGAGAGCAAGCCTGTGGCAGAGGCTGTGGCACCTGAGAGGAAGCAAGCTGAGCATGCACCAGTGCTGTGCCCTAACTGCACACACGGCCAACTGCATCCCATGCAACCCATCCCATGCAACCCACCCAGCAGGTTTCGATCAAAGCCAGCCATGAAAAAGATTTTATTCTAATTACTTATACTTTCAATTTGCTTAGGGAAAGAAATGCAGGGAGAGATGTTGACAAACTATTTCTTTTGCTTTTAAAAATAAACAAAAAAATACCCAACCCTCTTCTTAAATATAATCAAGGTGCAGATTTCTCTATGAGTTATAAGCAAAGTGGAAAGAGATTTTTTCAATCCTATCAGAACTGTAGTGAACTAGTTATATAAGACAATTCAGTGCTCTGGAAAATAATAAAAAAAAATCACTGAAGGAATTAAACTCTAATAGACCTGCCTTTAGAAAGTCACACATCCAATGTCAACTATAGAAGGATTACAGGGGACTTATTCTGCAGTAATCTTCAATTTATAATCACTTAGTTTCTTTTGGATTAGATTCAGTCCATTTCATTAACCTGTAGTAAGGTTTTTCCCTTCTTGCATTTTAATCCACTCTAGCCTGATTTCCATAGATTAACTTCAGATTGAAGTTCTTTAGATCCACATCCCTAAATCAGAATATTTGACTTGGAAACACACAACTCATATGTCTTGAATAATGGCTCCTTTAAATTTTAATAATTAAAAACATATAAATCTGAAAATTATTGATAAACAAGTCTGTAAGGACAGCATTCTTCTCAGATATTCCAAAACCTACCGTTGAACCCAAAAAACACTAATGAAACTTTAGTATGCATTTAGTGACCTTGAGGATAAAAATTGTTCATTCTGATCTAATGAATTAAATTATAATTAATGAAGATACATATATGTAAGAAATAAATGATAATTAGACCATGATAGCAAGCAAGCAAGATAGCTCCTATTAAGTAATAAAATCTGGAAGAGACCATAATTTGCTTATCTTTCATAAGTTGGAGGAAAATGTATATAGCTATGTAGTAAGACAACCTAGCTCTGTTTTCAATTATGTTGTAAACTGACTCAAATATTACTGAACTCCAGTAGATTGAAACTGAATACTTGAGAGCCCCTTATATAATAGGATTTACGTATTAAACTGTACCCTAAAAGAGGATGCAGATAGCTGTATTTTGAAAATGTAAAAAGAGTTCTGATACTTTTATGATTGTTCCTATGGATGGTGATAATGAATCAAACAATATACTGGCTCCAGATGTTATAATACATCTTCATTTGTGAAAAAAAGAAAATCAAAAGGTTAGAATGCTGTTGTGTTAAGACACTGCATTCATTCTAGCTGTTTTGTATGTAACCTTGATTTCAGCTTTTCTATATTGCTTTTAATCATGGATACTTCCTTCCAAAGTATTTCCATTTCACTGTAGAATTTGGATTTCTAAGTACTTTCATACACAATAATAAAGAAAACATAAGCCGTTAAGCCTTCTGCAATGACTGACATTTTTTCAATCCAACCTGCATTTTTTATTCTGAAAGCCCTGTACTAGAATGTCAATGGATTACCAGTTTGCTTAATGTACTTTATCAACTGAGATCATTACAATTACAAAAAAAGAGGATTCATAAACTTAGTCTACACTGTTGCCAGTGACAAACACTGTAGGCTTCAGGGGGTATTTTTCTCTGAATCATTCATATCTTAGCCTGGAATTATGTCAAATGCAGCAGGGTTGTATTACACACAAAGGACGTGAGTTTATTATCAGGTGCATTAAAAAAAAAAAAAGAACTTCAAGCAGAAAAAAAACCCTTTATATTTTTCATTTTAGATTTGTTTTTGGCTCTGCCCCTGGCTGACTCCAAAGAGGCAGCCCCACCTCTGTGTGGCCACAGCAACACCATGATCCTCTCTTCCAAGGTGGGTGCTGCTGTAGGTAGGTGTCAATAAAATGCCTGAGTCTAGGAGGGCTGTAGGAAATCAGCTGACCATTAATGGGGTGTTTGTGGTTGGCCATCAGCCAGCTCTCTGCCCAGGGAATGAATATCACACAACGAGCAAGATCCCCTTTCCACTCTGCCCTTGGAATCACACTAGCAAATAGCTTCAAACACAAAAGTCCCTTTTGTGTGCTCTCTGCTCAAGGGATTCACCTTATTTTTCCCTCCATCCTTTGAGTAATTAGTAAATTCAGTAGGCCTACTGCCTACTTTTATCCTGGGGTGGGGGTTTCCATGCCTGCAGAGACGGACTCATCGTGCACAGACTCTCAGCAAGCCTTTGCTGAAGGCAGGCACAGCATGTGCAGCTGTACCTGTGTTCAGGTCACATCTGACTGCTTTAGCAGTGTCATCGGCAACAGCTTGATTCAAGATTACAGTTAATGCTGTAAAACCCAAAAAATTCCAAAAATACCAGTCTAATGTGTTGGATCACACAGAATGTGAGTTTAACATGCAACTGTGGATGGATTGTATGGGGTTTGTGTCTACGATGCTTTAGTGTGAGGCCGACCACTTGCATGCTAAAGTGTCTTTGATGAAGGTTCATGTATGGTCTGCTGTGTCCAGTATGTGCTAGTTAAATGGATTTTGCACAAATAATATTCTAATAAGACGTAATTTTTTTCAATTAAATATCAAGCCTTTTTGTTGCAAAATATTACAATTATGGCCAATTTGTCTCATCTTTCCATAGGGAAACATTACAGAAAACAACTGAAGTAAATAAATATGAATCTGACCCGACATATAGAAAACCATACTGAAAATGCATGTCTAGCAAGAGATTATTAAAATTAATTTAAAATATTTTTCAGAGAATTTTAACAAACATTCTTCTAGTCATTGTTTTTCCAGAAAATTTGCTTTACATACAAACCCTATGCTACCATTAAAAAGGACTTTATTAAAGCTGGGATTGATTTTATTTTTCATTTGGGAATAAAAGGTGCAAACTAAAATTACCGATTTTCCAAGCAAGAATCAAAACATTCAGACCCAAACCCCAAAATGTTTCATCGTTTTATGTTTTTTATGTGAATATGTATAATAACATATAAAATTATTTTCTCATTTTCTTCTATGAGATGAAAGTCAAATGAAAGTATTTTCAAAATAAAAGCTCAATATTTTATATTTTAAAAGATTATAAAATATTTCACAGTATGTTGTCTTCTAAAACATTACTGTCAAAGCTGGTATATTTTTGCATATTTTTACTTCACTACATTTATGCACAAATTAATTTAATTCCAAAATTAAAACTTTTGTCTGGGAAAATTCCTGACCTACCTGAACTCCTGTGAGCTCTGGGATGAGACATTACTTAGGCAAATGTCAGCCACTACTGAAGTTTAGGCTGAGTTGATTTGGGGTTGGGGTTTTTTTGTGGGTTTGGTTTTTTTTGTGGGGGGAGCGGGTTGAATTTATGGAATCACATCCTGTAAATTACCAGGATATCTTTAAAAAAACCACTTTTTCCATAGTAAAAGTATTTCATTATTGGAATTTCCTCAGCTTCGGGCTAAGATTTCACGCTAATGTAAAAAAATAAAACAATTTGGAGCACCAGAATTCCTGATATTTTGAGTTCCCAATATACGGAATTTCCAAACTCATCAGGAATATGACTCATCAGGAAAAAGCCTTTCTCACATAGAGAAGATAGAGATTTTAACATGTGACCCTACATTTTAGATGAACATATGGGCCACGTGGTGATTTGTTTTTTGGATAGTTCTCAGTTATGTTGTTTAATCTTAAAAATTTGAAAGCTCAAGGTTGTGGGTCCTTTTCTTTTTCCCCAATGTAGAATGAAGGCCAAATGTTTGAAATAATTTGCAAAACAGAATCCTTGTTTTACAGCCAATCTCACAGCTGACTTCACTGGAGTTATTTAGGTGAATAGGGGAAGCAGATTTTGACCACAGTAGCTGTGTCTAGACTAGTAGACTTAAAAGTGCCAGGAAAATGCTTCCAAGCACTGGAATTTGATTGTCTGCACTGTTAAATTGCTAAAAGAGTCCCTGACACACTCCTGGCTTTTCCCAGCTACAACAGTTCCAAACAATTCTCAGGGACCTTTCCCCATAGGTAGCATGAACAGAAACACCCTTTGGACAAGTGAGACAGTTTCACAGCATGGATGTGGGCCAGTTTGCACAATATGCCAGAGAGCAGTCACAAGGAAGTTTAATTTATTGGTGTAGAAACAATCAGTGTAGATCAAAAGAGAAAATCAAAATTTTGACCTTCTCTCCATGAAAGGGAAGAGAAGGGGCAAAGGGTGGGAAAGTGGCAAAAAACAATTATTTAGTCTAAACAACCATAATTTTTAAAATTGAATATCCCCTTCACTCATCTTGATTCTAGGAAAACCTGACATTTCTTCTGACCTTGTTTTATTTTTATTATATATATATAATATTATTGTTTATTTTTATCTAATTTCTTTTTTTTTTTTGCCTACTTTGTAGATAGGTATCAAGAAAATGTTTAAAAATGCATAGATTTAATTTATTAATAAGCTTCTCAACAAAAAGGGCAGCTATATTAATTCTGAGTGGGCCTTTGTCCAACCTAAACATTCTATTGAAATTTCTGTGTCATAGGGCAATAAAGGGGGTGCTTCAAATCCTTCTCCTCAAAATAACCTATGATCAAGAGAAAAGAGGCTTTTGAATTACAAGGATTGGCTCAGCTGGGGGACTAAAACCTAAATTGTGTCCATGTCTTTGCAGGGATACACGAGGGCAGAAGGGCACCTTCAGGCATTCAGCCTCAGCACAGGGTCGAGCACAAGGGCAGAGATTGTACTGCTGGAACGCCAGGGCTCGGCAGGGCTGAAGCTCCTAGAAATAAAGTGGAAGAAGTGGTCGCCCTCACCCACTTTACTGCACCATGGATACCACTGGACTTGAAGGAGTTTTCTGGTCCCTTAGCACTGCTTCTGCCTGTACTGGTCACCTTTAGGATTCCTGGGACTGCATTGACTGTGGCACGGTGGGAAGTGCCTGAACTCTCCGCTGTCACTGCTGCTGCTCAGGTTCCTTTCAAGGACCCTTCTCGAAAAGGCAGTGTGTCCTATCCTGTTAGAAACAGATTCCTTATAGTGGGAAGGTCTGATAAATTCAGTTTGAAGTGGCTCACAGAATCAAGATCAAGATTCTTTTTTCCTTTATCTGTCTTCTAATTGGAATGAGGCAGCACCTCAAGTAAATGCCCATGGATAGTTTCCCATCTGTGCACTGCAGTCTATCCCACAGAACTGCTTTCTGCCAGAGTTTGGGGATGAAAAACAGTAGACTAGATAATATTTCTTTTTTTTCTGAGAGCACAGGACAGCCTGAGTATAAAGGCTGCCTTAAATAATGAAAGGTCACGTGAATTAGTTGTTTTGAGGATTTCTTCAGCATTTCAGAGGGACTTTATTTCAAATCATGTATATTAATAAAGCAAAGCCCATGGTGTTTCCAACCATGCTTGGTGACATGTGCAGAACTGCCAAATGGTCCATTATTTCTAAAAATTATGTGTCCCAAGGCAGTAGCAAACTTGTTTTCCAGACTGTGGGCATCAGTTTATGTGCTACATTTAGCACGTCCCTTTTTCTTGTGTTTTCCAAGATAAGTTTCGTTTTTAAAATCCCATTCTTTGAGTAACATTTCTTTTATTTTTCCAGAACACAGGCTAAAGTGCCTGCTTTTTCTGTGTTGTCCTCTAAGCTTTAGCACATTTCAAGATGCAGAATGAAAAAAGTAAAGTATAAAAATTAGAGATTGGAAATGCAATGGCTGTGTAATAACAATACATAAAGATCTATATGGTAGTCAAAAAATAAGATGTGGCTGCACTTTTATATGCCCCATGTATTTTATCATGTTAATTATCTGTTCATTAATACTGGTGAGAGCAATTATTTTCTTTAGGCGTATAGCATTCCATATAAATCGTGGTGCCTGAGGATTTTTAGAGGTTTTTCTTTGGGTTTTAGCATCTACCGGATTATTTTGTAGTGTAGTGACAACATTTAAGACAACTTACTTAGAAAAAAAAAAAAGCAGATTTTCCTTACCAAAGAAAAAGCTTTTGAGGAAGTACATAGCATTTAATTCAGTCAAAACTTCCAGTAATGGCATCCCGTTAAAGATAAAAATACTGTATACCAGTGACAAATGCTTATCAGGATTTTAGGTTTTATACAAAAGCAGAGGGAAAAACCAGGCAAAATAATGCAACAGAGCACATCACGCTTCTTTTCAGATCCAGCAGCTACTTGTGAGCATGTCAGGCATGTTTGGTATCAATTCAGAAACTAAAATGTATGCATTTTCAATTTTAACAGGCCTGCACTTGGTGCAACAGACCTTTAACAGGTAAACCCAATGATAAAGCAGTTTCCCCCATGAATTTTATATACAGGAGGAATCATGGAACAGATCTCAGCTGACCCTTCAGCCTATAAACTAGAATTCAGGGAAACTTGTTTGATCAAAAAACTTGATAAATTATTTACCAAAGAGCTACATTTTTCCCAATATGTTATTTCCAGCTTTTAAATAGATGACCTCACAGTTTTCTAGAACAGCGCTTGATAGAGCAGAGATATCTCTGGCTTAATATCCTACTTCAGGAAAGCCCCTCTATCCATTTGTCTGCCTCACTCATTTCTGTCATGTGCATGAGCACACAGACATTAACTCTACCTCAGTTTCTTCACTTTACAGAGAGATAATGCTAATGACCTCTGTAAAGTTCATTGGAAACTGCTGGTATGAAAGATCATGTATAAGTGCTACTCATGTGCAACTACTCCTCCTTTTCCCTTTCTGGAAATTAGAGTGCCTTAAAAATAAGGAAAAAAAATTAAAACATTTGTATTCATAAACCAATAATGTGGTAGAAGGATGAATGCTTGGAGTTGATCAGTTCTGCCCTCACCAGCAGAGCTGATAATAATCAGTCACTTATGTGCTATTTCACAGCTGATACCTCCTCCAAAAAAAATTAATTGCAAAAGTTTCACAGATGTCTGCAGCAGTTGACCAGAGCTCTTGGGTTATTGCTTGTCAGACTATTAATGGGTTTGGCTAACCATGACAGTCATTACTTTCCCCCTCCTGTGAGCTACTTTCTGTGTAATTTATGCATAGGTTTTGCCAAGATTTGACAACTTTCAGGATATTAACATAAAATTAGACTGCAGAGCTGAACAATGGGTGGCATTAAAATTAGCAGCAGTGGAAACCCATCAAAGAGAATTGGTTTCTCTCCTGCTTTGCTTTTAAGTTAATATTTTTTTATTTATTTTATCTTATTTCATTATCATTTTGGAAGGAAGAGTAGAAGGATAAATGCTGAAAACAGTTTTGTTTTGCTTGGTACCTTAGGAACCTTCAGAACGGGGCAGAAATTTCAATTAGACAAAATGCCTGGCAGCATCTTAAACAACAGCTAACTTGAAATCAATCACAGAGGAAGAAAAGTTAGAAATGCTTTTTTGAAAAAGGGACTTTAAACAGAGCAGATCTATGCTCCACACAGATTGTTTAGTGAATGCCATTACAGAATGCAATGTGTGTGTTAATAAGTAAGGACATCTGGTAACCAGCTTTTTTCTGATTCATTAACTGACTGCTTCTGTGGCCACAGGGCTTGATAGGGAAGACTGCAAGACTTTTGCTCACAGAAAATGGGACTTCGATATATGCTTTGTTCCTTTGACCCAACCATATCCTCTGAATTTTCTCCTATGCCTCTATGCTTCCCATGCTTCACAAATATTTCAATTTGAAATCTAGGAGAAAACACTCAAAAGCTTAGAAGAATACTTTCTCCTATTTAATTGTACAGAAAAAAAAGGTCATATTTCCTATTCCTTCATTGATCTACAAAAATGCACCCCATCAACACACATCAGTAAGTGATGTTGTCTACTTGTAAGCATTTACCATGACTGTGCTTAAATGCTATATTATTCCCCTGTTTCTCAATGTTTATACATTTTCAAATATGATTCATTACCATGGATGGAATATTTATGAAAAAGAATTTAGAAATTATTGCTTTTTTGTAACACTACAGTTTTTGCCAACCCATAAAGGTTGTTCGTTTTTTTTGAACCCTCCATGAGATTAACAAGCTCAGACAGAGAAAGTAGAACCATCACATTGCTCATATCAAGTGGTTTTTCTTCATATAATACAAGTGAAACAGCTCCAAATGCTCTAGAGAGAATGATTGAGCAAAAGAAATCTAACTTGATAGTACATGTTGAGGGATGAAATGGACAATGAAGTTTCCATATGTTGTTTTTACGCAGTAATTAGAAACTGTCACACACCGTTTCATTTTTTAGTTTCTTTGGGCTTATTTGCATGTATGAGGCTTTCCTTAGAGCAGAACAGCAAGCATCAAACTGGCACCCAGTTGAAATCCGAGGCAGTGATACGTGGGCTTCTTCCACCTTATGGACACGAAGCCAGTGGCAGGTACTGAGATAGCCCAGAGCACAGCTCAGCAACAGCCAGCTGCAGCCTCACTCACCTCTTTGACTCTGCCAGATTTTCTATTCCAGGTTCAAGTATTGAACATTACATTCCTGTAATGTGAGTCTGTACATTAATGGGCATGTGGACAAGCTTTTGTTTCCAACAGAAACATGGAATTTAATATATTAATATGCATGTACATTCAGCAGGAGTTTGCCTCCTGATTCCCTAAGGTTCCTTTGAAAATCCTAACACAGTTTCTCAAGGGCAAAATAGGAAAACAGTGCTCTGGCTCTCAGTTTGCCTCATGTCTACATGATTTTGACAAATTTTCCCAGCTCTTTGGTAATGATTCCTTTCTATATCTTGATCAACAACTGGTTCACTTAAAGTATCTGAATCTGGTCCTCAGAATTACACTAGAGGAGAAAGGCCAATAAAACTGTTTACATTTTATCTTCATTATCCTGGTGGTAATGATGACTGAGAACTTGGTCATACTGCATGTTTTTTCCCTAAAATAAGGGACATATATACGTACATTTTTATATCAGCTAAGAAACTAAGTCTCCATGTGTGTGGTGTAAGCGGGTTAATGTTTTCTGTCTCTGTTTTCCAAGACTTTGTAAAATCCCAGAAAGCTGAATATGTATCTCTCTTGTCCATGCAAGACAGATTAGCCCTCTGGGTTGTTGTTAAATCTTAATTATTAAAGGATCTCTAACCCCAAGATGCAGGACTGTGAAAAACATCAAAGGATGTTGATTGCATTCATGGTTACATCTGAAAGGCAAAATTCAAAGATCTACCATGAAACTTCTGGTTTTTAAGCACTGAACCAGATCCCTGATGTTACTGATGCTCTTTTGTTCATTCCTGACTAAGGCAAAATGAGGTTTGTTTTGAAAAAAAGTCTGAATAAAGTTTGTTGGCAATCAGAAATTTTTTGTACTGTAATAGCACTGAAATGTTCCCCTTTGTCAGCTACTCTGCAACTTCCCAGAAAGTCCATCTTCACACTCAATTCAGAGATGGCTCTAATACAAATCTAATTCTGCCATACAAATGAGCCTTTGAGAAAAATAAGTCATGCTTATTCATAGTCATTTAAAAGTGCACAACATAGATCTTTACTTTTATGGGTTTTTTTTACTGAATATTTTTAGTTTTTACTTATTCAAACTACAACTAGAAGCTTTTTCTGAACATGGAGGCAGAGATCCTCAGAAAGCTATGAAGATGGGCTATTGATTTATACCAGAAAAATATATGGATATTATACTATACAGGAGCTTTCAAAGGCAGTTACAGTATCTTGCTTCATTTTTGCAATTAGAAAGACAACAAAAAAAATCATAAAGAAAAATGTTTAAATGGAAAATGATGTAAAGCTAGTTTGAGAGATAGCAGAGATATTGGTCAACACACTGGAAGGCATGTCATTGGTTATAGCACAGCTGCTGGAGGTGACTGTGTTGGTATCTGTAGCATGTTGATGTGTGAAGTGCAAAAATGAATCTTATTCCTCAGGAGAGTCCTGCATATGTCACGTATATTGTCTCATTAAGCCAATCCATTTATCAACCCACTGAATGCCAATTAAATTGCACAGGATGGTGCAGGTATATGGTGGGCTGATGGTGCCAAACTTTATTACAGCTGAGCTTTTCTGGCTCAGTACATTCCTGCATAGCAAAATGGCAGACATATCAAAGCCAAATTAAATGTTCTTGAAATAATGCCTTTAAAGGGGAAGAAATGCCACAATCTGGCACAAAAGAGTATGAAATGTAATGTCACTTCTTAGTGTACTTTTAGTTCCAATGAAGATGTCACGGCTCAGATCCAGCCAGTGCCAAATGTCTTCACAGCGTGCAAATTAGATCAGTGTAATTTCATCAGGATGATGATCAGACTCTGTTGCAGTTCTATGGCTGCATACACAACTTCTGCTGACTGCTGCAGTCAGACTGGCACAGCTGAGCTAATGCTGCCATCCTCAGAAAGAGACAGACGTTAATTTTATAGCATTCTCCTGATGCCAGAGTCCAAAGGATATTCCTAATATCCTGGGAATATGTTGATTAGTATTTATTCTGAAGTTTTGACTCAAAGACCTTTTTTATCTCTAACCACAGTAACATGAATATTTAATATATTCTTGTTATACGTTATCAGATGATCAGGCTTTGACTGAAAGTATATCAACTATTAAAGCGGGAGAAACAATAATCTAGCTGAGAAATCCATTGTGCCCCACAGAGTCAAGGGCATTGGCTGGGAGAAGATCTACTCCTTTAGGAAATGTCTAAAGCCCCTCATGTGAAACAAACTTACTCTCTTTGGCAATACTCACTAAGGGCCATAACAGATGTACTCTGTTGGATTTAGTATCAGTCACTATTTTTCTGACTGTCCACATGACTCCTTTGCAGGAGGTTAAGAACTGTGTAGCAGGGATGGGAAAAATGAACATTTTCCTTCAGTTCACTATTCACAATTCACCATATTAGCTTGACTCATGAATGCTTTACCCAGTGTATATTATCTGCTGAATCTTTAGATATCAAACCCCCTCCTAGAGCGGCTGGTGCACACATTTTGTTCTGCTAACATGGTGTGGGGCCAGTAAACCTCAGTGCTGCAGAAGAACAGACAGATGGGAAAAGTATGGGCTTAAAAAGACTCAGTCTGCTTGATGCCTTTTTGTATGCCAGGTCTCCAGGTATGCAACATGAGCCTGGCTCTTCTCATAAATATCATTGTTGTACAGCAAGATTAAATCTACTGAGCCAATAATTTGCTGATAAATGCTTTCAGAAGCAAGAACATCATGTTTGGTGCTAGATAGCAGTCCCAGTGCCAAGGCTTACCTTACATATAGTGAAGGTTTGGGTTTGCTTTAGCTTTTTGCGTGGAGAATTTTGTGTTAAATTGATAGATTTGGTGATTTTTCTTCTCCCTAAAGCATTTGGTAAAGAGCAATTACTTATACATATAACAGCTAAAATCCCCAAACACCATGGCACACAGCCATTTGAGGCAAGTTGCCAAGTCTGTAGCTTCAATTAACCTTCATATATCCCCCCAAACTTGGAACACTATCAGAAAGCTATTATGTTCAAGCCTTACTCATGTGGTGAGCACTTAGACACTGAAGTTGAAATCAATCGCACTGGAGGATACATGACTGCTCATGTATTCAGGTTTGCACAAGCAGACTTGACTTTGTAGCAATCTTATCCAGTCTGAAGCAAGGAGACCCAGAAAATTGCAAATATACAGCTATTTCAGGATTTTGGCACAGAGACCAAGTCCATTTTCCCTCATATAGCATCTGTCTTTTACTGACCTATTTGATCTCAGATAGGAGCCACCAAAGGTGGGTGAAGGGAAAGGAACACAGCAAGATTTGGATATCCCATTAAATCTTAGAAGTAACCACTGATTCCTGTAATAGCTCTATGTTCACCAGACGTACTGTGCAAATGGGTTGCTCTCCCTGGAGATTGGAACAGAGACTCTATGCATCCCAGATGTTCCTAAGCAGTTTACTTACCCTCCCCTGTGTGCATTTAATTCTCAAGATGGATGGAGATGGAGCAGAAATGGGAAATTAAATAAAAAGTCAGTTTTGGCTCTAAAGTGAAAATGTTACTTATGCTCACATGCAAAATGTAAAGCTTCAATAAAAGCAGATAAACACAGTTTTTATGTGGGGGCAGACAAAGGGCTAAATGCCCAGCTGGTACAAACTGGCATAGCTTCACACTGAAGTTGATTAAGCATAGTGCAGCTTGTGCCAGCTGAAGATCTGGCTTACAGTTACTGCTCAGTATCCCTATTGTGTGGGTGAAATCCTATCTGTTTAGGACAAATATGGCAACCAGTGATGGACATATCCTGTGCAAAGGCTACAGGAACCTCATAAGATTCAGCCTGAAAACTTACACAATTTTTAAACCTCATGAATGCCATTACAAATTCCTATAAATTGAGAGAAAGTACTAGTACACAGAGCCTGAAGTCTGGGGGAGGGGGCTGGGTGTGTGAAGAGCTTCCTACCAGTAGAAAAAAGGGAAATAAAATTTAATAGATGTACGTGTTTCTATATAGAGTGAGAAATATTTAATCTGTGGCACTTCTCAAATATTTCACATCTGTTGTCTAGAGGATCTACACTCTGAAGCAAATCAGATCTTTCAGCTGAGACAAGAAGCAATTCACCCAGCCTTTATGTTTGTGCACCTACCCTAATGAGGGGGTAGCACCCCAGGCTGCTCCTGGGGCATGCCAGGACCCAGATGCCAAGCTTGGGAAGACTCTGGCAGCAACATCTGGCTTTGTGGTGAGGTCTAAAGGCAGTTGTGCTAACAGATCTGGAATAGCCTCTGGGTCTGGGCTCACTCATGCTCTCCTAGGACACATTTTCCTTCTGCTTACCTTTGTTTTGTCAAATATGTGGGGTTCTCATTTATGACACATTAGAGTAATATGAATAGGCTTTCTATCTGATTCAGCAAGGATGTTTCCTATGCAGTACTTCTTATTTTCCCACAAATCCTTGCCTCAATAACTGCTGCCTATGTAAAACTCTTGCCACTTGATTTTTGCCTCTTTCATTTTGTCAAAAAATACTTTGCAAGATCTAATTGCTGACTGAAAACTTGTAACATGAATTTTTCATCTCATTTTTAAACAAAAAATTGTATTTTGACAAATTGGTTTGCTAAAGTTGAAAAACAGCAGGGTTACAAGTATCTTTCAATTGCACCTATATTTCTGCACACATAGAGGTAGAATTAAGCAATACTGAGGGTGCACTAAAATTTGCTCAAGTTGCTTCTGTTAGTACAAAAATACCAATAAAAGGACATTAAGCTGTGAAAGTTGCTACTACATTAGTAGTTGCCACTACATTACATTAGAGATAAATCCTTTCATGATAATCTTATGTCTTTAAGACTTTGCTGTGCATTTTATATGCAATACAAAGCTTATGAAAAGACAGCTCCTCACATCATAATTATAGAATCAAAAACTTAAGGACTTCTGAATTAATGGCAAACATTGTTCCTTTAATTGCTTAACATGTACATATATGACCTACAGAAAAAAAAATATTCAAAAGGCAGGAAGTCGGTTGCATATTTACTCGTGCTCTTCCAAAAATTGTGAGTTTTCTTTGTATCCTTTAATTTACAACAAAAATTTAATAAAAATGGCAAAACATTTTAAAATAATGTCAATTAGGCTTAAATGGATCATGGCTTAGGAGCTAACTAGGTAAGCTAAATAATATCTTGCAAATAGGGCACTAGATTTTGGCCCTGAGCTAGCAAGAAATATGTCATCGCACATCTAACATTCACTAATATTTAATAAATTAATTTTTACAGTATTCAATTTTTTCTACAGGCAGAATACAAAAAGAAATATCATGGGATTGCATATGTTAGGTGTAATGTTCTGTGCACTGCTAAAGGTACTCAACAAATTTTAATGCAAGCTGAAATTTGCTTTTATAAACCTCTACAAAGCAAAGAAAGAAATATACGATAGAAAAATAATGCTACAAGCATTGTAGGTGTCTAATGGAAAAAACCTATTTTCCCTTTTTCTTGTGGGAATGAAATAACTGTGATTGTTATAATTCTGTGGAGCTAAGGAGACCATATTCTTCATGGATCAAAAAAAAAATCAAGAAAACAAAATCCAAGGGAATCAAAAAGGACATGTAGATTAATATGAAGAAAAATTAATTGGAGCATTAAATGTTAAAGAAACCATGAAATGGATAAACAAGAGATCTCTGACTTAACATGTTTTTTAGGGATTTATGTGCAGCTCTGCTTAGCTACAGGCCAATTCATGGGCTCAGGCTCAGTTTGTCTTGAATTTGGAGTGAATCTCATGGTACATTTAAGTTCCCATACTAGGGTTATATCACATGTGAAGTGTCAGAGAGCCAGAGCTGGGGATAGAAATGGTGCAGTGACAGCCATTGCCATGATATTGTGCTGTATTTGAAACTGTCTCATGGAAACTGAGTTGACTGTGACAACCTCATTTATGCAGATTTGTGACTGAGCTAATTAATAATCTGGGGTTATCACTAAAAATAACTCAGAAGAGTGAGGAAGAGTTGCTGTTAGTCTGCAGGCCATATTTACACGCACAAATTAGAATCTTGGGGAGATATTTACTAATAACCTAGTTAGTATAAACCCCCAGCTATTGTTTCCTTGTATCTCAAGGAAGAATGTAGCCTGCTGTTCACAATCTCCTAGTACATCATATACTAAGCTTTTCTGCCTTTTCCGTGCATCTGTGGGTGGCTAGGCGACTGAGCGCAGCCATTCCTTCTAAATTAATTCAAAATGACTGGAGCTAACTTCATAGGGAAATGAAATGCGGAAAAGAATTTTGGCACCAAAAAAAATTTTAAGTATGTCTGACTGATTTTATTTTAATGTCCAAATGCAGCTGAATTATACTAGGATGAATGATTAACTATGATTTAGAGGTGATGTCACAAATTTTTAGCACATAGGAAAAACTACATTTACTCGATGAGAAGGAATTTATAACTTACTGTTACAGTCTTGCCTTGTCCTTTGCTACACAAAAAGCATCAAAATAACTCCAAAAGAGTAAGAATAATGATCAAAGCTTCACCCTGAAGGAAATTTCACACCAGTTTCCCTTGACAAGGGATAGCTTATCCTCATAAAAAAACTTGCCTCTCTTCCAGGAAAAACAATGAATGCCATTAATTTAATTCCCCTTCTGTGACATATTGAAGAAGCATGGCACTAACCCCAGAGGGCGTGGGGGGCCACCCCTAGGGGAACAAGAAGAGAGAGCCACACGACCTTATGGATCAGCTAAGAGTGGTTAAATCTGCTTCTTGTCAGAAGTGTCGACATCTAGGTGATATTACACAGAGCTTTATAAAATAAAACCACCTCACTCACTGTTCTCCATATTGTTTTTCTTAAATAATGTGCTCCAGTGACAGGAATTTGTCCAAATCTCTTCACAGAGTGGTGCCTTTGTGCTTTGTTACAAGCCCTGTCAAAGCAAGTGTCAATGTTTACTTTAGAGCAAATCCAGACACAAATACATGTACATTATCTGGTCCAAGCTACTCTTCTTCTTCAGAGATGATGTACCTGATGAGTGGTGAGGGTAAGTAGGAAATCTAGGGAATCCTTGGTGATAATAAGTGTCTCACATTTTTGAGAGACTAACATTTTTCAGTGGACTCTGAATTTCTTCATAGGGCACACAACAAAGTCCTACTTCAATTTTCAGTAGGATAATTTTTCAAACATCTGTATTGTTTAATTTCACTTTAAGAACAGCAAAGGTCATAGTAATGTATATTCTAATCCTTGTCTATTTCTATTTATCATTATTCTGCTCATTTTATTCCTCTGATATTACTCCAAACAGCAGAATGTAGCCTGTTCTTTTTAAGTTAAGGAGTCTCACAAGACTATTGAAGATATGAGCAAAGCCTGTCCAGCTTTGCAAATGTGGATCCAACATTTCCATCTTATGCACAACTCCAATTTACATGACTAGAACTAGCAGTGAGGCATTCATGACTATGATATGACTGCTCAGGGTATCAAAATCCAGGTGATTTGGAAAAATTTTCACTGAATGTTTCTTTTTTTCCTGGGCACATATTTTCCTGAAGGTTTACAGAGGTTCCAGATTTTATGATTTCTGCTCTTCCAAAAAATAAAATAGTTGAGTTTCTTCTATAATATTTAGAGTAGAAGTTTCTTTTTTAATTAATGCATACTACAGATTAATGTAGTCCATTGACTGACATACAACATTTGATAACAAATCCCTTATTTACAGTTCTGCATCTGCTAACAAGTGTGGTCTCACTGATGCATCCAGCTCTTTAGGACTGTTTTGTTACATAAGTACTCTCCAAACTGAAAATTAACATGAAATATTGTATCACGTCCATCTTTTCTAAATTAACATTCTTCAGTATGCTTCCTTGGTTAATGCAAAGAAGGCACGGATTACAGTCTTTTCCATTGGGTATAACAAGGGGAATAATCTGTCATAAGATACTAGTTTGGAATGTATCTGGCAGATTTATAGCTATGACTTTGGAAAATGCTGGGTTCAAGAAGTAATTTCAAGCACTCTTTTCAATTCAGGCATTTGGCAGCTCTGGGGAATTTCCTCTTGTTGGTACCAATATTGACTGTATAAAGTACAGGGAGCTTGGGGCAAATATTTGGATGTGCAAAAATGAGCTTTCATCAAGGCCATATAAAATAAGCCCCTGTCACTTTATAAGTAACAGCATCAGATCTGCTATTTATTAAATATGCTAGATCCAGGGGAACTTAAAACATCCTTGTCGAACGGTAAGAGCTGTAGCATGGCTCTGCTCTCATAACCATGAGGTTGATTTACACAGCCTCTGTCCCTACCACAATTTATTCTAACTTCATGACCAAGAAGATCAGTACTGAGACAGCAATAACATAGCTATCATTGCTGAATGCTTTTCCCTTGGGCATTCCAGCCTGAGTAGTTGAGGAAACTTGAAGTGAAAAGCTGACTTCATAACTTTCCAATTTCTTTGATCCGGGTCAAGAAGGGAATCAGAGTAAGAACAACAGAAAGAGTATATCAGACAGTGATCCTCTTAAACAGAAACAGCCTTTTAAGCCCACCCTGGGTCTGGCCTGCAGAACCAAAAGAAGCGAAACATGCTGGAGTACTTAAGAAAAAGGACTCAATTTTAAAATGTGTGATTGATACCTTAAATTGTTGGTGAATTATACAAAGAAAACTATTTCATAGCTCTAACTCTACTGGAAAGGAAAACCTTCCCCTGTTGGGAATTATCTAAATTAACCTTGTTGTTTCTTTAAATACTTTCATATCATTTACAGAGACTTGACTGTCATAATAGGTTACTCTAAGGTTTGTGGACAATAGACAGATGCTTACCACTGTAGTTCTCTCTGAGGTTAACAGGACTCTGCATGGTTAAATATCACTCATTGCCTTGACAGTACATAATACCCTTAATTCTTTACACACAGATCAAATGTTAGTATTGGAGAACATCTGTTTCTGCTCATATATTATAGAAAAAAAACCCAAAGATTAAAAATTGTTAGCAGAGTTGAGAAATTTTCTCTCAAAACTTAAGCAATCATTTTATTGTGTCCTTCAGAAATCAGCCCACTTTACCACTTACATAAAATAATCTCTTTGATCTTCACTTGAAATCAGATATAACTTTCATATATAAGTAGTGCTTCCACTTAGTAACTTTTAAAGAATTTAAAGTCTTCTTTATTGTTGTTTGTAACTAATGTCTCTCAGTTATATCCAAGTACCTTCACAAAATTTTATCCACTGCTAAGGTATATAGGGATGAAAAAGCTCAGTCTTCCAAATCCCCAGGCCTCATAGAAAAGTGGCCTGGAATGGCTTTTTCCTGGATCTTTTCAAAAAGTACTCAGCTATGCACTCTCTCAGGGCATAGTTTAGAGCAAGTCAGAAGACAGTAGGAACAAAAAGGCACTAATGGGAAATAGGAAGAATTGGTAAAAATTAATCTGAAAAAAAAGGCATTCCATCCCTTCTACTCCCTTCCCTTAAAAAATGTCACCAAAGCTGGAAATAGAATTCTCTTAATTTGTTTGAATTATAAGTTTGTAAAGAAGAGGTAAATTATGTTTTATTGTTTGAAAACAGCAAATTCTATTGTATGAATATTGCTGCATTGAAACGGGAGTTTTGAGTGCTACACAATTTTCCCTTCTTTGCACAGGCTGAGCTGCTGTTTTGCTTGTACATTCCTTAATGCATTTTATACCATTTAGTATAAGGTCTTTGCAAGACAGAAGCCTTTTTTCTTGCACACCCCTGGAAACATAAGCTAGTTAGTATCTGTGCTTATTTGAGCATATAGATGAAGTCAAACTACATGTTTGAAGCAGACCAGAAAGACCTATCCAAATAGAAATAGTTCATTGTAGCTGCTGTGTCACCTCATTGCCCTCTGAGATAGTTAAAGTACTTGGCAAACTCATGTTACAAAAATTCTAGTTAAGAAAATATTAGCTCAAAAATCTAAAATCCTAGCAGTGAGCAAGCTTTATTTTTCCATAAGCTCCACAGCAAAACTGGTCATGCTTTAATCACTTTCAGAAAGACCAAAAGAAGCATGAATATTTTGACATTACATCCTCCTGATGGACCTGGTTATGCTGAAGTTTAGAAATCAATTCAGTAAATGCCTAGCTTTGGTTGCTTCAAATATACTCTGCAAAATAATAGATAAGAAAAGTGTTTTATTGTACAAACAGAAGATAGAGATAAGAGACTAAGCTTAGATACAGAGTTAAGATACTGAGTCTTTTCATGTTTGCTGTATGCATGCTATTTATTGTAGTTGATAAAAAAATCCAAAATGCCTGGCCTTCCTGGTATCGTTCTTTTATTCTACATTCTATGAAAATGAGTGAATTACAACATATTTCAGTTAGTAGGGAAAACAATAAATTTTCGGTGAATAAAACAATAAGCATTATAGAACATAATAAAGAGGAAATAAATTTTTGTTTGTTTGTTTGTTTTCTATTTTATGCTTTATTTTCAACTCAAGAACATCCTAATCCGCATTGGAAGAAGACCACAAAACTGAGGACTGTTTTAGTACAGATGAATGCCTTAATAAAAATACCATTTAAGCAGAAATAGTGTTTTTCTTTAAGAGGAATCTTCCCAGATTCATTCTGCTTTAAAAGTGCACGAGATTTACACTAGGGTATAAAAATCAGTAAACCCCCACCATATGCTATCCTGATAAGTGTATGGCAGCTCTCATTTGCAAGAAGACAGGAGAAACACCATTTCTGTGGGGTTGCAGTTGACACTTCTAGCATTGAAAGCTGTGCCTCTATGAAGAAAACTGATTCTACATGGATATCAGAGCATGCTTAACCTTGGATGGTCACCCGGGAACAGGGTCCACAAAAGGAGCATCTAAGTAACCCAGCCAGCCACTATTTCTCTAACACAAGATGATCAAAATGATTGAACAAAGGTTTGTCATGCAAGCACACTTTAAGCCAAGGATTGCTGTAGAAGTTCTGAGTGTGATTCAAAAGGTAAAAGAGCAAACTTGTGTAATATGGAAAAAAGGACAAACAGCATCACTAGCTGTTGGCTAAAGGTTGGATTCAGTACCCATAATAATTAAAGCATGTTAACAAATAATTTATGTTACCCTGTGTCTCTCATATCCTACAATTTTCATTCTAAATTTCTGAAATTTCATGCTTAAAAGATGTCAGATAATTTGGACTGCTTTCCAGTGTACCTTGGTTCCTGAAAACAAAAACCTGTAGGAGATGAAAACTGGAACATGAAACTCACAAGAGAAGCACACATGAGAATATTATACATCTGGCATTTTTGGATTAACACCATCACAAAAGAATGTCACACAGATAGAGTTGCTTACATGTTGTAAGAAGAACATTCTTGACTTCCTAACTATGACTTATTTGCAATACAGAAATGAATGGCTGAAAATGAGAATTGAAACCTTGTCATCTTTTCCCTTCTAGTAGAATTAGATGAACATTCAAAATAATACTGTTTACTACATGTCATTTTTCCTGTTAGAACTGAACAACAAACCAATGATTTTACAAAATTTGCTTGCTATTCCTCACTGCTCACTGACACTTGTCCAAACAAATTACTGCCTATGGATTATCTGAAATGTAAGGCTATTATTTGCACATAATTATATGTGATAGTCACTCAAGTCACATGTTATTTAGCTGTTAATTGGTTGATCTCTGTTCCATAAAAGTGAGCATACCTGAAAATCATTTACCGTTAGAATCCCTAAGTCATCCAATTCCTGGGGTTGGGGTTGGAGTTGTTTATTTTTGTTGTTGCTTTGGTTTTTTCTTTGTTTGTTTTTATTTTGTGCTGAAGATATAATCTGACTAACTAGAGACATCTTTCCTGGTAATACATGGAGACGTCAGATTTGAAAGCTCATTCTGGTCTGAGTAAGCTGCCTAACACATTTTTCATTTCCTTTTTCCTTGACATACAAGTCTCAAGTAATAGAAGAGACATGCTTGATGTCATTCATATACACTGTTCACAGATCCTGCTCTCACTTTGATTACCTATATGTGCATGTTTGTCTCACTCTATCCCTCCTCAATGGCACACCATTTCAGACACCTGTTTCATCCTTGGCTTGAAACTTTTGCCCTTGGTATTACCTTGAAGAGTCATACCTAATATTGCTCTTACTTTGCTCACTTTAGAACTTATTACACCTGTCCTGAACCAAAAAATCTATATGTAGTTATTACCAGTTCAGTGGGTGTTGCCCAATGGTGGTTACTTGACTGTAGTTACCAGTTCCAAAGGCTGTAGCCCAGAGTCCTGCTGGAACCCTGGGAATCCCAAACAACATCCATACTCCTCTCCTCCTGCCAATGAAAACTTGGACAGGAGACAGGAAGCCTAGACAAATGTTAGCTTCATGATTCCTTCTGCAACAAAGATCCCCAAACATAATTTTAATGATGAGTGAAGGCAACCTTTTCAGTACCTATTTATTTTTTCTTTTCCGAATCTAATTATTTTTTCTTTTCAGAAATTATCTCAAGGATGAGTTCTAGTTTCAGATCTACTGCACAGATCTGAAAAAGGTACACGTGATTTTTACTTGGACTTCCTCACAGTTATTGGACATTATATTTATGTTAAAGTTACTATAAGCAGTCTGTTTCATCTGGCATTTCATCCTGGTCTCTGACTTTCTATTCAGGCAAAATATTCACTTCAGTCAATGATACTTTTGTGGAAGAACTAAAAGTGTGAGCCCAAGACTTCCTTCCACTATGTTACAGTGGTGTATCTATATTTCAGACAGAAACTAAACACAGTTTTCTTTCTTTCTAATATGAAGAAAATAGAAGAAATTTTGTATTTTCCTTAATGTGAAATTGTGCAGGCCAAATACTAATAATAGTTTAAGAAAATATGTGATTTATATATTTTATATGGGGGGTCAATATGATATTCAAAGTATTTCTAATAAGATTTAAGTTAAAACTGTCCCAACACAAAGATTTTAATGTATTTCCTTAAGTAAGCATTTTATTTAGTATCCTCTATCTCCAATAGTTCTTCTTTGTTAAAGAAAAGATTCAGTGGCCACATGCTGCGGGCATTTGCTCTGATTTTTTGGAGTAATTTCCAATGCTTTATGATTATTACATTTGTATGGGACAGTGATTATAGCACAAGAGATTACTGAAATACAAGTATTTTTAGACATCAGGGAGCTGTACATAGTTCCTGACTGCATCTGTTAAGATCTTGTAAAAACCAGGCCAGATGCTGCGTGGTATGCAAACACTCTCAGTTGCAGAGATCATGTGTGCAAAGACTACAAAAATACTCTCTAAAAAGTAACTGTGATTATGATCAACATAACAGGCAGCTAAGACTGAATTCTGTCCATTTAAATTGCATAATCCACACAAGTTTATGGGAAAACTTCAGCTGTCACTGGAACTGGTCCTGCTTGTGGTAAAATTGCTCTCAAACATTTCATGTCAGAAATGACTGCTAACAGAGGCAAGTGGAGGGAAATATTTTAGATAGATAAAAATAAATACCTACTGCTTAAGGAGTGATTGAAAATAATTCACCATACCAGATTCTCTGCAGGCATAAATCAGTTTAATTCCAGTGACCTCTCATCCCCAGCCCTCTCTCAGGCACACACCCTTTAGCTTTGAGACATGGAATAAAAGTCTGCAGTCTGCCTAACAAACTGTATTGCTGCATGTTATAGTTTTTAATATATGATCTGCATGATTTACTATGGTGTATTTCTCTACAAGTCACGGCTCACTGTAAGCTCAGCTGGCTGTTACAGCCTTAGATGGCAAACACTCACTCCTACACATGCATCTATTGAAGTCAGACCCTGTGCTCAACTGATTGGATCCAGAGTTGCAATTCTGATCTAAATACCAGAACTATACATGACACTTCCTTTGTGTTTATGAATCTGCTTCAGATATCTCCCCAGACTTAAACAAACCTTTCCCTACTTGTAAGTAGCACAGTGCTTGCTGCATTCTCTCTTTACAGCTACAACAGCCCTTGTTGAAATACAGTTTACCATGTTTAAAGTGTAATTTTAAAAGATGCTTAGGCATCAGTTTTAACCCTTTTAAAAGATAGTGATTCTCCCTTTCATAGGTGTATGTGTGTGTATACAACTGTATCTATAGCTACATCTGTATCTAAATTCTACATCTTCCTGTATTTAAAGTGGAGGCCACCAAGGAAAAATATTGAGCACATTACTCTTTAATATTTTCATGAATTATCTGGGTGATGGATCAAGTGTACCCTGATGAAATTTTCTGATACCAAACTGATGAGGGAAGTAGACATTTCAGAAGGGAGAATCACGCTGCAGAAAGGCCAGAATAGGCTGGAAGAGTGGGCTAAAAATAACCATAAAGGCCTCGAACCTGGGAAAACATAATGCAGGAGCACAGCACAGGCTGGGATCTCCCTGGGGGCAGCTCTGTGAAAGGGACTGAGGATCCTGGTGGACAAGCAGCTCAGTGGGAGTGAACAGTGCTGCTGCTGCAGCGAAGAAAGCCAGCAGAAAGGACACTGGGCTGCATCAACAGGGGCATCACCAGCAGAGAGCCAGAAATCATTATCCTACTCAGTATCCCAGCATTATCTTCCACCTGAAGGCGCTACTTTCTGGGCACACATGGAATAATGTGTTCAGTTTTGGTCCCTGATACACCAAAAAAAAAAAAAAACCCAAAAAGCATAAACAGGCTGAAGAGGATGCAGAGAAAGGCGAAAGAGATGATCCAAGGTCTGGAAAGCCTGACATATGAGGAAGTGCCACAAGAGCTGGGCTTGTTCAGCTTTAGAGAAAGGTTTAGGGGAGACCTTATCACCGTGTTCCCATATTTAAAGGATGGATGGAGGGATGGATACAAAGATGAAAATTCCCCTTTCACAAGGACTCATATGGAAAAGACAAGTGGTAATGCTTACAAGTTGATCCTGGAGAGATTCCAATTGGACACGAGGAAAATTTTTCACAATGAGAACAACCAGCCATTGGAATAGTCTCGCCAGTGAAGTGATGGATTCCCCCACACTGCACAGTTTTAAGATTCAGCTGCACAGGGTGCTGAGCCATCTTGTCTAGACTGTGCTTTTGCCAAGAAAGGTTGGGCCAGATGATCCTTGAAGTCCCTTCAAATCTGGTATTCTAAGATTCTATGAATCTTTGACTCATTACAGTTATAGACTCCAAACAATTCATGATTGCAAGTGAAATATTTTTGTTTCCAGATTACTCTTGTTTTCTCTGAAATTTTACTGCCAATACTTCTTTTTGCTTTATCTTTTATAGAAATTAATATGCAAAATAAGAAAAAGCAAAATTCCTTGTGAAAAATTACCTATTGCTTATACTTAACAGCTAGCAGACATGAACCATGATTAATAGGAGAAAATTACAATAAAACAATCTTCAGGGAACACTAACATTTGCACTGAGATTTCCATCAGTCAGCTTGTTCCATTTAAACATGAAGACATTTGAAAAGCTACAATTCTCTTCTCTTGTGGAAAGCAGGCCCCTACTACCATTAACTTTTGGGATTGGTCTGCCCTTCTCTGAAGAATAAACCTGAAATCCAGCTGTCATTGCAGCTGTTAATGGTTTAAAAAGCACTTTTTATAGAAACTTTAAAAAATACTTAACATTTTATGGCTACATCAAGCTGAGTGACTGTGAACACTGGACCCCAGTATCTGTTTTGGGGCAGAATTGTACTACTGACTGACACATGTGACTAAACAGAGCTATTTGATTTCACAGTCTGCACAAACTGTGTCTAATAGCATTTTCAAGAGCTAAACCATGAAAGGAAAAGAAGCAGCCAACACAAGATGAATACTCAAAAGGCTTTTAAAAAATGAGATTACACAAATCTATGTTTAATTTCAAAACAAGTAGACATTTCTGGCCTTGAAAACCAAAGATAAATAAAAGAAAGGATCTAGACAAGAAGAAAGATAGAAAAGTGACTCAGTTAGTTCAGAAGGTTATTACTGTAAACATGAAGATATATGATCAACTCAAGCTTTCCAAAATATAAAAGTTTGGTTGATTATCAGGTTTGCTCATGTATTACTCACTGTCTCACACAAGCAATAACTTTGAACATGACTAAGTGGTAAAATGGTCAAAATTATCTGAAACAGATTTCTTTTTAAACTGATGGCTGCCTTTTTAACTCTGTATTTTTATAAGTTTTATGTTTGTAAAGACCTTTAAACTCGACTTTGAAAGATTTACAATCACTGGGACATGAGGAAGGCTGTTTATTGACTTGTGCTCATAGTAACTGCAATAGCAGAAACAAAATTTGTTCAGAAAGAGATGTATAATATTCCACTTCCTTCTACTTCTGAAGAAAAAATTGTAGCATCTTTTCACAAAACAGGTTTATAACACTGATACTACATAATAAAGACATTATAACACACTGAATCATTTCAAAATACAAATATCTTGGGAAAATACCTCTAATTAGAGAACCCATTTTTCATACATTGTACTAAGTATTTACATAATCATATTTTAAACAAATATGCCAGAGTTTTTGTGAGGGTTTTAATTAGAAGATTAACTTTCATTAGCCAGAAAACCTAAAAAAAAAATCCAAAAAATCACACTGCAAAGCATATTAATCTGATTTTATCTAATGATCATACTTTAGTGTTCACGCAGTCCCAGATGAATACACAGATTGTGGCCTTGTTTAAAACAATGGGAAAATTCCATTAGCTATTAAAAGAGTTAGAATTTCAAACTCAGTCTAAGCTTCAATAGTGAATAGTAGGGAAAAATCTCTGCTTCATTAAGTGAAATGCCAAACAGCTGTAACAGCTACTGAAGGTCACAGAGACACTGCCCATTGCTGAAAATGTTCAGCCTGTGGTAGCTGTAGATCTGAGTGCTTCTCTGTGAAACACACGATTTTGTCTTAGCTACACAAAATACATATTCAACATTTTATTTTTATCCATCTGTGACACTTAAATTCTGGTTTACTTTTCTCCAAACTGCCTTCTGTGATCTCAGTATGCAGAATTTTTTTTTTAGATCAGTAACACTCATTTTTCAAAACACATATTATGTCTTATTACCCCACAGGCATGTCTGTGGTGCAAACTGTATGCTCATTTATGGTCAGTTTTGTATATGAAATAATCCTGACTACAAGAATAAAGAGAGAACAGTGATTCAGATATGTCACAATAAAGAAGAAAGCTAAATTATTTTTGCTGTTTTCTTATGTGGAAATGGGTTCTCCAATGTAGGTTAATACCAACATAATTTTTCATATAAAAATAAAAGTGCTATCACATAGGATTTATAATGATGTTTAAATATAGGCGTGAGGTGTTAAAAATAATCTTTCCACTTGCTCTAAAATCATGACCATAAAAAGATAACTGTACTCTGCCTAAAAGAAGAAAACCTTTTATTCTTAAAATTATGGTACAATTTCATATCTCTAAGCATTATGTCATAAATACAGTGCTGTAGATTCTCCACTCACCTTATCTCAAACTGATAAAATTCACACATAGAGGACAAGATTCTCAATTGTTTTTCAATTCTGCAGCCCTCTGTACAGTCCCAGGAAGGATTGTCATGGGTAAGACATAGTAGGAAAGGGCTACCAGAGGTGAGATCACTTGTAACAGCTGTAAACCTCAGTGAGATATTTGTATAACCAAGAGCTGGAACCTTTTCTTATACCTCATATAAGAAACTTAACATCACTTTAAAGTCTGTAAAAATCAATAATGTGTGGTTTCTTACTGTTTAGTTTTGAAGAACTAGCTTGTTTCTTCTGCAGGCACTAGATCTTGATTAAGTCTTCATTTATCATGACTCTCATGGAACACTGTACAAAAAAACATTAAAAAAAAACCCACTAAATCATATTGTATATAAGAGAGTTAAATAGAGAATATAATTGTGATATGACATAAATTAATTTAAATATACCTTGAAAATTCTCATGAATATTGGTTATACCTCAAAATTTATGGCTCCAGTCTACTTACACTGAAAGAACTTTGTGTTGGGTTGACTTAGGCTTCCAGAGAGCCACTTAGCTTCTCTCTCACTGTCCCACTCAAAGAGGATAAGAGCAGAGAGTATGATGAAAAAGCTTTTGGGTCAAGGTAAAGCCAGGGAAATCATTTACAAGTCACTGGCATCAGGAAAAGATTGATCAAGTCATGGGAAAATAATTTCATGCCAGTTAAAATAGATTTGGAGGCAAATTAAAACACCACCTTCCCCAACACCAACACTTTTGTCACCCACTCAATTTCACACTTTCATTCTATATCCCTATATCCCCCAGTCATGTCCTAGAGGTGCAGAGGGGATGGGGAGTGTGAGGTCACTTAAGTACATGACAGTCCCTTCCTGCCTCTCCTTCCTTCTCACATATTTCCCCAGCTCCAGTTGTGCATCCAGTCCACAGGCTGCAGGTTCCTGTCCCTGGGCTGAAGTTCCTCTCCATGGGTCTCAGTTCTTATCAGGAGAAGCTGCTCCAGTGTAGCCTCCTCAGGGCCATGGTGGCTGTCACGAGAACCTGCTGCAGCCTGGGTGCAATTCCTGTCACTTGCTGCAGTGTGTGCCCTGTGGGACCGTGGCTCCTGCCAGGGAAACCAGCTCCAGCGTGGACAGTCCATGGCCACAGTTCTTGTCAGGAAAGCTCTGCACCAGTGTGAGCTCTCCAGGGCCACACTCCTTTCAGGAAAGCTTGCTACACAATGGGCTCTCCGAAGGCAGCAGCTCCTCCAGGCCATATCCACTGGACCAGGATGAGGTCCCGGTGGAGCCTGGGTACCTTTCATGGCATCTCATCTTTGCAGGCTGCAGGAGTCTCTGCTCTGGCGTCTGTGGCGCCTTTCCCACCCCTGTCCTACCCCCGGCGCTCGCAGGGTTGCCCCTCACTCTTTTCCTGCCACACCTCGCCACCTGAGCAGCGCTTTGTCCTTTGTCAGGGACTGCCAGAGGTGTCCTCAGCATGGCTGCCCGGCACAGCCCTCAGGAGCTACTGAGGGAGCTGGCTGGAACGGGCTGGAACGGGCTGGAACGGGCTGGAACCGGCCGGAACAGGCCGAACCGGCTGCATGCAGTGCAGGGTGGCCGCCAGCCTCTCCCGCCTGCAGCTGCCCTGGTGCCCATGGCCTGCTAGGGACACCGAAGTGACCTGCCAGCAACCCCTCAAGGCTCAAGGCACAGCATCTTCCCTGCCAGGCGTCATGGATTCACCCGAGCCCCTTCGGTCGGGACGAGATGGGCGAGAACACAGGGAACATGTGGTGGACATGGCCAAGCCCTGAGGTGCCTGGTGCAGCAGCTGATGGAAAACCAATTCACAAATTCAAGATATATTTACATTAAATCCAGCTCCCAGATAGCACTGGAAACTGGTACAACATCAGTCACTGAGTCTCTAACAGGGAGCTCATGTATGAGCTGAACTTGCAGTTCACTAAAATTCCGAGCCGTGCTACAGCTGAGCACACAGCTGCATGGTCCTCCAGGACACGAGTGATTGTCTCACTGGAGTTATTAAACAGCCGGTTTCACCGTGCCTTCCGCTCCTTTATAAATGTGTATGCAGAGAGTAACTGCTCCACGTGTCTGTACAGATCTCCCCACAAAGACACAGACCAGCAAACATAGCTGTATGCAAACTACCACTTATGTGCAACATGGCCTTTCCCTGACTTTTGGAAGTACTTCTGTTTCATTAAAAGGAAATAAAATTATAGATCTTATTCCTTCCTTAGGAAAATAATGGCATCTTTGAATTGTAATATGTTGTTTTTAAGGGAAGACTCCTATGCTGAAGTTAGTTAAGGTATCTTATTTATTGTGTTGCCATAACACACAATTGTTTTGGGAGTGGTGTATTTTAGCCACAAAAGCTGAATATCTATATTCTTTGAAGAAAAAATTCACTCAGGGTATTCTCTTCTCACACCACATATACTGTGGTGTACCTGCTCAGTTATAATAAGTACTTAATTTAAAAAGTTTTTCAGACCTGAGCCCAATGTATCTAGAATGTGTAAATTTTTAGAATAATGGAAAGGAAAAGCATGAATATGCTATGAATTCTCAGGTCCAATTTGCAACAGAAGACATAGCCCACACAATATGAGATTAAAATACAAATGTACATGGTTTATACATGTATACTGGGCAATAAGTCTATAGATTTTACAAATGCACAAAAGGCCACATACATTTCAAATACATCCAGTTACAATTAAAACATTTCATAAATAAACTGAGAATTAGGACATGTGAAAATCAAAACTAAAAAAAAAGAAAATATTAAAGCTACTACATGGAGTACTCTAAAACAGAGAAAGGACAACTCAGAGAAACTTTGTGAAGTAGAACAGTATCTCACAGGTTTATTTCATTACAAGTTTTCTAGCAACAACATGTAACATGGTTTATAGTGCCCATTATAAAAAAAACAGCCAAAGAAACAGGCAAATAAGACACAAAATAACAGGCAAAATAACAGGAACAGCTAAGTTTACCTGTAAGTGGATGAACTCTTAGTAGTATATCCTCTACATACTTCGTTGTCTGCCTAGTCTCAATACTACTACATTTTCCTTTAATGCAAGTGTAACTTGAAGAAAAGTTCTCTTTCAAATTTCAAGAAAATTACACAGATTAGGTCTTGTTCCTACAAGCCAACAAAAATTCTTAATGTTCAAATTGTAAGGGTCTAAACTTGTATTGGACCTGATAACTATAAAATCACAGATACACAGCTGGCAAATGACTACTTACGAATGTAATGCCAGTACTAAGGGCATTTTAAGTTGACATTTTAACAACTAGAGCTCTGATAGCTTGCCAGAAAATTTTTGTTTTCCCTAATTTTTAAAGAGGCTAATAAATTCATGAAGACACAGTATGGGGAATGGATGGGTTTTGAACTCATACTAAGAGTATCCATGAAAGGAGTACAAGAAAAATATTAATATACATACATAAGAAACATAACAATCTAGAAAAATCTTTTATTTTCATCTCTTCTGAAGAATGCCAAAAGTGTCATGTTGTTCATATGGCTATAAAAAATCACCCAGTTTTCACTGCCTTCTACCATAATTCCTCCATATCATATTTCTGTACTGGATCATATACAGGAATTCAAGCTAGCATCAAAGAAATGACCAATTGATTTATATTGATTTAATATACTCTCTCAGGAAGCAGAATCAGACACAATGATTACCATCCTTCATAAAGGTGACCTGGAGTCCATATTCCAAGGTATGATCTCATTGTGATGTTGTCTGATGAAGCACAGCATCACATCTTGAAAAATGTATGTTATGGTATACTGAAGACAAGACTGAAATTGGAATGGCATTTCCTCCAGATGTTTCCTTTCAACAGTTCTCTTCCAACAACTGTTTCAGTTTGAGTTTTTGGTGGATTATTTTCAAGAAATAAGGAGGTCTTGTGAGGCATTTTTCCTTTCTGAAATATTAGCTGTTTTCACCACTGGAAGAACATGGTCCACACACATCCAACCTTTCTAATTTGAGGGCTATTTCATAGTGCTTAGTTTTTCTATGGAGACAAAGGCTTTCAGCCTCAGCATCATTTGACTCAGTTTCTAAACTTTTAATTGCCCAACTTGCACCAATCATTGACCATGCATATTTTTTGTTAGAAATTATCAAAAAAATTAAAAATAAATGAGATAGACAACAAATAACCTTACATTACTCTCAAAATATTCATTTAAGTGTTCTTAGATGGAAACCTTTGTAAAATAAAAACAATTAAGGCAGTCCTGTATAACATAACACTGTCATTGTATTGATGCATGCCCATACTTAAGTACCGATGCAGTGTTGATTTAAATATTATTAATTTTGAAAAAAATAAAATTACTTTTTATGTTGAAATACACTGAACATACATATTTCCTTTTTATCTCAAAGAAATTAGATCTAACTAAAATATTTGTTTTTAAAAGTGATAATAATGAAAAAAATGCTACAACTGTACTGAACCAGACTTTGACAAAGAAAGACACAGAAATGGTGCATGAAAACACACTTTGTTTGAATTTCAGATGGGAAAGTTTCAAAAGTTCAGCAATTCCTTTGGGATGGGAAAAGAGGTTACTGCCCAATTCCGCTCAGAAACAGTTATTTTGTTGTGTCTGATCTTGCAACTCAAAAATCTTTGACAAAATTTTAAGAAATAAAAAAGGATATGCAATGCATCAATCACACATATACATATAATGATTAATTTCCAGTCCTACCTATCTGTAAATCAAAATGCAGTTATTAGTTAAGCTGTTATTAACTATAATTATCTTTTGTTTGCTTCTTCTAGTCAGGTTGCCATAGTCATTGTCTGTATGACACTATTATATGTTTAAATACTAGAAAGCTCTTTTGGTAAATCAGTCTTTACTTCAGCAGCACAATTTTTCAAGGGAAGAAAAAACTTTTTAAAATATTTCCTAAAAGGACATCATATGAGTGTAAATATATTATAAGCTGATTAAATTAAAAGATTGCTTCTCTTTAACTGATTCTAAATGAAATTCAGGTCTCTAAAGAGAATATAAACAAAATTATACAATTAAGACCCTTGCTAACATTTGCTTCTTTTTGGTGCCTCAGACATCTGTGCTTAATTATATTTGTCAGTGGACAATGCAACCTCTTCATGAGAGCTCACATGTATCTTACAGCAGAGGCAAGATGAAGTTTCTTGAAGATACCTTAGAGGTAAGAGTGTATTTGCCTTCTATTTTTTCTCAGATGACAGCATATGAATAGTAGATTCTGTGGCCCACTGCCATTGTTGGGGGGTGGAGGAGGAGAAACTTACATAAAAACAAGATGTAGTTATGGTCTGACCAAAACCCTAGATTTTCCATGTTTCAGTAAATCAGAAAGGTTTAGAAACTACAAATTTGAAATAGCACTATTTAAGTACTTAGACAATTTAAAAATTAAACTTTCATGTCTTTCTAATTAGGAACAGGATCTCAACCACTGATTGTTTTTATTTCTAATTCAGAGTAGATTTGGAGACACTCTTCCATAAGCAGCAGTAGGCTTCGTGGCACACAGAAGACCAGGGACAGACACAGCTGAAAGCAGTCATATCCATGAAGATTTTTAGCAACATGTGCTTTCATGTATTTATAACACAGCAAAAGTTGTTATGTGATCAGTTTCCCAGCACCAGGCCATACACAGGACTTAATTGAATACAAATGCCTTCCAATTTAGGGAATCAAAAAGTATATGTTCCAAAGAAGAAAGCTGACAGACATTCAGAATCAGTATGTTCTTCATTCAGTAATTTTCTTACCCTTCTTCTCACCAGCACTGGTGAAAAGAAAGGAAAGGAATTGCTTCATTTTAAGTTAGATGTGTAGGTTATAAATGTGTAGACTTGCTACTTCTAGAAAGCTAAGGCTGTTACCTGAAAAAGCTCCTAAAGCTGCAGCATCAGTTTAAACCATCCTATAAATACAACAAATACAACTGGCCAGCTACAAATGTGATCTAGGTTTGGGGGGTTTTGCTGAGTTATTTTTAACCCAGATCACTTCTCTGATGTGTTTCACTGCTCAGACACTGAACAGTATCAGTGTAACAGGGGCACTGTATGATTCAAGAACAAGCAGCAAGAGATGAGGACAGTCAGATGACATGCACACATCTGCTGTAAAAAATGTTGCCAAACTGCAGACTAATATAATTAACAAATCATCCCACTGGCTCCTCTGAAATTGCCTTAGATGGTGAACCAAATTGAAGCACAAGAGGCAAGTCACTGTGATATTTTGCTTCTAGTGTTATTAACCCACAGAGGACTGTGGGAGATGTGCTATTGAGAATGAATAGCAGCTAGATGTTTTGGGGAGAACTTTTTTTATTATTTCAGGATAACTTAGATATAAAGTGATACATAACTGATATTTGATTTGTAAATACAGGTACTTGGCTTCCAGTGTTGGTTCCACCTTTGCTGCAAATTCTCTAAATCTCTAATAAAACTCAAGTTCTCTCTCCATTAGTCCATATTGTCAGTTGCATTTATTCTGATCTCTTCCTAGTACCTGAATTGTACTGAAACCTGCAAATTTCTCAAAATATGGATTTCTGACTCTCCAGTAATTTATATTCCACTGATTTCATTGATGCTTGATGGATCATGATCACATCCACTCTAGCAGAGTCTAGGTGACAACACACACATTTCCTCCTGACAGGTGATGCAGAGTTTTCAATTTCATATCATAGCTGATAAGCAGCTATGTATGCATTGAGAATTGAATCCCACAATTTACAATCTACCTTTTCCTGTCAGCTAGGAACACAGCCACTATCTCAACATAGTTCCTGCATCACAGTGGTACAACCAGGTACAATTTTTCACCAACTAAACCACAATTTAGCATTTCAGTTTTGAATCATGCTTGTTTTGCTGCTTTGAAAATGAGGGTGAAAATGTCTTGAGTAGTAGAAATGCAGATTCACAGCTGCTGTTGATTGTTTTAACGCCTTTGATGTCAGTAATTGGAAGGAAGATGAATAACAGCTGAGGAGCTGTTTGACTCCTTTGCACGAAACAGCCACTGCTCCACATCAGTCTCATCCGGAGAAGCCCTCTGATGGCTCTAGAGATGAGGAATCAAAAAAAGATACACTGCTGACTGGCTGTCAGATCTTCCACTGTGCTGATCTCATTCCAGAGACTACACATCTGCATGTGGTCAGGATGACAAGATGTTTCACTTTGCATTGCCTCAGTGCCCCATTCTGGTAAGTTGCTCAGCATTTTGCAGATTTTGCAGATTTCCACTAACTTAGTGAAAATGAAAGGGGGGTATTTTCCCGAGAAGCTTAAAATGCCATGTTCTCAATTTACATTAGGGAAATCTCACTGTTATTTCTAATGTGTATAATATTCAATAGTTGCAGTCATACTGGATTTTATTCCAGATTCAGTAAGTAATCTTTATAATTAAAAATTTCTTTTAGAAGTTCTTCTGTTCTTGTTTCTCAGATTCAAAATACTGTTATACATAGGTTATCAATATACAGGGATTATTATGGCAACAGGGGAAACCTGGTATTCAAAGGACTTCAGTAAGGCAAGGTTTGCAGATAGAAATAAAAGCCTCGATTTCAGGATGAACAAAATTCAGTATGAGCTAAATCAAGAGTCAGCAACTGATTGCTGAAAACACGCACAGAAATGCTCCTCACTAAGATCAAGGGTGCCCTTACAAGGTCTGCCAAATACCAGATCTCTTGCACAATGCTCAGTTTCCTTTGTTCCTTTGCTGTCTGGAGGCATGGCTGCTAACTTTGTCAGCAACTGAAGAACTGAACAGGAATGTGAAAAAGTTACTCTAAAATGTAAGAGAAGCGATGGGGGATTGTTTTGACTACAACACACGTGAAAGGAAGGGAGGCATCAGCAGTCATGTGCAACATGGGTAGGCCAGGCTCACTGTGCCCTGCTTCTGCGGCACTGGTTTCAGGAACAAAATAACCCCCACCGGGGGACAGCAGGCAGGACTCCCTCAGCACAGCGACTCTGGGGAAGGCTTTCAACACCGGGGTACTAAGTTTCTTCTTAAATCTAAAAAGAAAACTCAAATCTTCTCCACACTTCCTTTCTCAGAACACGGTCCTGCGCTTGAGCTGCCCGCCCGCTGCTCGGCGGGAGGTTTTAGGATAGGTTTCTAGTATGTCCTTCACCGTTTACCGGCCCGGCAGGGCAAAGGTGTCGAGGCGAAGAGATGGGGACCGCCGGTGTCTGGATAGCCGCGTCCCACGGGGCACTGCCCGGGGACACGGGGGCCACGTCCCTTCCGCAGCGGGCGCGGACGGGGCGGAGAGAAACCCGACCCCGCCGGTGGGCAGGGAGAGGGGCTGCGGCCGCCCCGTCCGCGGGGACACCCCCAGCCCGGGCTGCGGCGGGCGCCCCAGGGCGGGGCAGGGCGGGGCGCGGCGCTGCCCTGCCCTCTCGCTGAGCGGCGAGGCGGGAAGCCGGCGTCGGTGCGCTGCCGGCCGGCCGGAGCCATGCGGAGCTGCGGGAGGGCGCGGGGCGCCGCGGGCTGGGCCGCCCCGCTGCTCCTGCTGTGGCAGTGCCTGCCGACGGCGCGGCCCTACAACCTGGACACGCAGCACGCGCTGCTCTTCCGCGGCAGCAACGGGACCTTCTTCGGGTACTCGGTTCTCCTGCACCGCCACGGCGAGGAGCGATGGTGAGTGCCCGGCCCGGCCGCCCCCGCGGGGGCCCGCCGCGCCTTGTCCTGGCCGCGGCTGCTCACGCTGCCGTCTCTGCCCGCAGGCTGGTGGCGGGCGCGCCCCGGGCCAGCTGGCCCGCCAACGAGTCGGTGGTCAGCCCCGGCGACATATTCCGGTGCCGGATCGGGGGCAACGCCAGCGGAGGGTGCGAGCAGCTCCAGCTGGGTGAGTCGGCGGCGGGACGTGGGCGGCGGCCGGGGACGGACGGACGGACGGTCGGTGCCCTCCGCTGTGCGCGCACCGCGGCTCCGCTCCGCTGCCTTGCGGGGCGTGCTGGGCCCTTCCGCCTTAAACTGCAGAGCGCTCTGCTTCTCCTCAAAGGGCGACATCAGCGCTATTGCCCAAGCACTGTAGCGGCGGCATCAGGAGAGACAACGGGCACCAAAACTAGATTTGGGGAAGTTAGGTGTGACAGATGTCGTTCCTGCAGCCGTTTCGCACCTTTCAGCCTCCGAGTCAAAAGCCCCGTGAGAGTTTCGGTCTGAGCCTGCTCTGCGGAGAAGAGCTGGTGTAGCTTTCAGGGCAGTGGGTGATTGTAGTAAGCGCAGGGATGGGAGTGTAGAAGGATGTGCCTAAATCATCTTTTCTCCTGCAAAGCCTTCTCTTTTTAGAAACCACCCTGAAGTAACTCTGAACCACAGTTGTCTTGCTGATGGGTTCTCCCTGCTTGCAGATTTATTGGAGTTTCAGGTGAACAGTTATTTTTTGACTGAATCAGTTTTTATGGGTACTGCATTTAACTTCGCTTCTCTCCATCTCCACATACTTAGGAGATGTAACTGGCTGAACTTATTCAACTTTCAAGCGTTTGATACTTGTTAAAAAGGGGAAGGCTTTGCACTGGGTTGCCATGATCATGTGTGAATTGCTTTGGTTTCTCTTCCTGTCCCACTTGCATACAGTGCTGTTCATGCTATTCATATGCTATGAGAGAATCCTCCTCCACTTGTACTCTGTCACCCTCCGACCAAGAGTATCCCATCCGTTATGAGCATGCCGCCCAGTAAGAAGCAGCGCGGGAAAAGTGCTATCAAAATATTTGAAAGCAATAGCGCACCATGAACTGGTGGCTGTCAGGGCGGAGCTCAGCGTACTGTGACCAAAAAAATATTAAAACAAATATTTTTCTGCGTGTCTGTGCATAAAACTTAGAACTGACAGGTTCTATCCTTTTTTTTTTCTTTTTTTTTTTTTTTTTTTTTTTTGATACAAATCAGTATAAGTGTTTCATTTTGTAACTGGTCTACAAAAACCTAGGGTACTTCAGTGGTGTTTTTTATGTAGTCCTATAACAAATAGACAAACAGTTGCTGCTAGAAAGAATGGAAATTAAATTTATACCAGGCCAAGTAGTTTTTCGGGGTTTTGTTGATTAATTTCATTCCAGTACTATAGCTGTTAAAAAGTTACACATAACAAAGAGCTTTTTTTTTTTTTTTTTAATGACTGCCTGTTTCTTATGAGGAGGCTTGCAAAAAGTCTAACAGGTCAACTAAAATGGTGAAGTAACATATGCTAAAAGTCAATGAAAATAGTCCTTTACTGTGTGAGGGAAGAAAAGGAAGGGTTGAAAGTTTCAGGTTCTTTGAAACCTACAAACATCTGCAGTGCCTCTCAGTTTGTTTATTTAGCCAATGGAGAAACAAAAATCTCTAAAGAAATACTATGATGGGCTTTTCTTCAATAGTGTAAGTGATTCTAATCGAAATGAGGCAACATGTCTATGAAAAAGTGTATGTGGTTCCAAAGGCTTACCTTAACATGGCCTATATTCCCAGGATTAAAGGCTGCAGGTTGCACAACATACTTTTTAAAACAACAGCTATACTACATGGTATTTTTGCAAACTGGTTTTCCATTACTGCTAGATGACATCTTTGCATCAATAAGGTTTGTCTGTAGTATTTCTGAAGTTAAATAGAAGCTGAAAAGAAGTGCTGTATTGTAAAACGGGTCATTGAGGTCAATGAAGAAGCCAAAGGCAGCTGTGGTCCATGGGATGTGAATGAAGTGGCATAGTATCTGAGGTCAGGGAAATATGCAGGGGAACTTGGAATTACAAAGCTGAACTTAATTATCTCTCATCTAACTCATTCAAATTTGGGTTCTGATCTCATAGAATAGGGAATTTCCTTAGAAAAATGTGTGGCAATATATTGCACTGCTGAACAGACACAATGAGAAAGAAGTGTTTCTATCTTGCTCTTAAATAGTTGAATTTGGGTTTTTCCTGGTAAAAACATCTTTGAGGTGGTAAGTTTCTAACTATAAGTCATGAAAAAGTAGAGGTGATAACAGGCAATAGAAGTGGCTTTCCAAATGTTGGGGTACTGTAATAAATGGGTGTGAATTACTTAGAGATACAAATATGTTAAAATACTTTGTCGCTCCTTTTCACTCAAGTAGCCTTGAAACTGCCATAACTAATTAATGAAGGATTCATGAACGATTAGGAAGCCTCTGATCACACAAAATTGCTGTTGTATTTTTATGTGTCACAAGTTCCTATCTGCTTCCTCAGTTGCAAAAGAGCTGCTGGGAGCAGTCTTACGCTGCAGTCATCACAGCATCTGGGATAACTCATCCAGATATACTTTAAAGAATGTTAATGTTCTTCAAGATGTTGCAGGCCCTGGGCTGGTTTAAGAGCTGAAAAAAGCAATGAGATGTGCTAGCAAGTCTTTGTTTTTCTAGCCCCTTATTGGCACTTTTAAATCTCTCTCTGATAGATTAATAGAAGAGTTTTCAGTCTCTTTTTGAGTACTAGTACTTCTGTTTAAGGTGTCAAGTGTTCTAGACTGCAGATTTATTTGTATTTGGAGTATTTTTGCATAATGGCTTATGTTAGAAGCAGAGGTTTGTAATCAAACTTCAGGCACAAGTACAAAATACTGTGCTTCAGGTTGAAGCACTAAGTGTCCATCTTCTAGTCTTGAGTGTCAAATCCTTGCTCACATCAGTTTGGGGTACTCACAGATTAATGCAGAGAAATTACACAAAGTTCCTTATATGTTTTGACCTATTGAATTTTGGACATATAAAATGTTACAGAAATTTTTCTATAGCACTGCTGTCAGATTTGAAACAGTGATTGACTGGTTAAAGTATATAGGAAATAATTTGTGCAATTTGCCATCCAGTCTAAAGAAAAAATTAATTTTAGCTACAGACGAATGCAGTAAATTCAGTGCGTACTCTTTAACATAAGACCAGAAAACTCTGCTTGCAGTTTCAGTCTTGCTCCCTTCCTTTAAGTCTCTGCTACAATTAACCTGTGAACAAATTGCCCTCTAGCTCCCCCAGCTGAATCATTACAATGGAAAAGTGAACAGTTAATGGTTTTCCCCAAAGACAGAGCTGTGTCTGTTCAACTTTGATTTCAGGAACTTTGAGTTTTGGTAGTGTGGCTTTTTAATGTTGCTTGCCCTGCTCATATCTTGCAAGTGACCTCTTTCAAATAGCCATACTATTCTAAGGAACGTGGGATCTTCTGAACCTAGGTCTGTTACACAAGGATGGAAACAGCTATCATTTAAAATGCTTGGGGTTGAAGTCATTTTCATGTCTGTGAAAACAGAAAATACTTCCTGAGTGAGTAAAAATAGACTTTGAGGCCCTGACACCTAGGAGCAGGATGTTAGAAGGCTTATTGCCTTTGCAGCAGACTTCATCATTTTCATCAGTTAGCAATAGGACCAGAGGAGTTATGGGAGGATAAAATGGGTGATGAGAGGCTGTTGGGCATGGAAAACACTGGAGCAAGTTGTATAAAACTGGTTTCTCAGATGACATTTCAAACATCTGTATTATGATCCTTGAGGCCAAAACCAGAAGTGGCTTTATAAGTTATGACTGTATTTGTCTGCAGTTGCATTGTTTCTGTGGATGTGTTCAGAGGGGATTATAGCAGAAGTTCATATTCCAGCTGTGTAATGTACACAGGCATGGGCAATTACTTATTTCTCAGTGACTTTATGATAGCACGTGCTCCTTTTCCCTGAGGCAACCAAGCTGCCTTGTCCTCTTGAGCTTATGCAGTGCTGCTCTCTTGCTTGTGTATAATACTGCATTTTCTCATTTGATAAAGCTTTTATAATGTCATATCCTGATCAGGGACTCATCAGTGTGTCTGGATGTCAAGTTCTTGCTTCTCTCTCCCACAAAAGTGTGTACTTTCAAGGTGGTTGAATACTTGCCAGTTAGAGAAAGAAAGGAAACATAAGGCAGCATGTCAGCAGAGGGCCAGAATAATCCTGAATCAATATATACTGGAACAAAGGAAAAGGGGAATGCAGTCCAATGAGTGTTGACGAATGGTGGTGCTTTTTCTTGTTACAAACCTCTGAAAGAGGCACAGGAAGGAAACAATGAGATAGACTGAACTTACTTATCTCTCACATCATCATTGTCTGGTTTTATTTGATTTACTGATAAAAACTCTCAGTCTCTTGGGGTCTAAATTTTTTGCCCTGGTCTTCTCTACTTCCATTTCCTGCAAATTCACATACAACCAAGTCCCAGGTAAGTCATTGTTAGAAGAGGATGGAATGCATTGCTAGAAGGGATTTACCAGAAGTGCCTTGTGTGATTTAAAGGAGAACTAATTCTAACTTATGGGAGTGTAATGGAGTTTTCTTTTCTGAGGAGATTTCAATCAGATTAATGTGCTCTATAATTCATGTAAACCATGGAAATGTCTCCCTTAGGAAGTGAGAAGTTTTCCATTACATAACTCCAAAATTCAGTTCTGAAACTAAATTCCACACTTGTTTCTGAAACGCAGTGTATATTCAGTACATGGACGTTCACTTCTCTGATATTGGCTGATAGGATAATCTATGTGTTCATTTAAACTCTCTAATGCACTGGACAGTAATAAATGCCAGTTCTGCTATCAGCACAGGTGTTTTGTTTGGTGGGTTAATTTTTGCAGGCTTTTTGGTGGAGTGAGAAGGTGTGGGGTGTGATTTATGGGGCTTTTTTCCATACAAAAAATAGCCCATCAGCATAAGTAGTCTGTGGTTTGTACTGACATCCTCTTCTGGGTAACTAAACTAACCCTTAAACCTCAAACATTTTGTGCTCACCTGTAGGTGTATTCAATCTGAGAAAGTTTTTTAAATTATGCAAAAGAATTTGTTTAAATGACCTAACGTGTTTCCTTATTTTAGAAGAAGTTTTTTTCATAAACTATCGTGCTGATGCATAGAAAATACTGATTCAACAATTTGATTAATGCTTATTAAACATCTTAAAAATTAAAAACTTCCTTTATATAACTTAGAATAAATGTGTAGCTTTTCCTTACTGTGGGGATTTTTACTGCTTTCCAGAAGAAAGAAAATGTTTGCTAACTTGGCAATACTGTAGCCTTTTAGTTAGAGGACATTTCAGTGTGTTTTCTCAAGGTTTTAAGAAAGAACTCCACGTAAGAACTGCCACTAAGATCTGTTAGTGAATAATTGCAACAGTGAAATAAGCATGCAGGACATGCATAGGTAATGATCTGCCATCCCCAGTAGTGGTGGCAGTTATACAACTTCTATTTGATAGTCATTTGCAGTAGAGATTGTTTTAAGGTCTGCTACTAATAGACACATAGTTGGAGAGATGTTTGCTTTAGGCTAGACTTTTGGTGGCACTCACAGGTATTAGTTGTGTTTCTTCCAAACATTTAGGCTGAAGAGCACTTACAGGGACAGCCCTTCACCAGAATTGAGTGTAATGTCACTTTCTATCTGAGTAATGATGGAGAAGCCCATTCTCACTGCTGGCCTATCGCATTCAGAGCTAGTATATTCCCTTTAGCTACCTACAATCATACCTTTGCACAAGAAGAAAGTAAAAAAGCCTACATGACCTGTGTGAGACAGAGATCAGATCCACTGCACCCAAATTGCTGCCTTGTCCCTGCAGAGTTCTTGGGTGCTCCTCTTACCCACCACAATGTTCTTCACCTTGTCCCTCTGTTGAGAGCATTGGTCTTTGTCTCCTAGGCCATCCCAGCGGCGAGCGCTGTGGGAAGACGTGTTTGGAAGAGCGGGATAATCAGTGGCTGGGTGTCAGCTTGTCGAGGCAACCAAAGGAGGGCGGATCTATCATTGTATGTATTAACCACTGGGCTTGTGTGTCAGACTGCAGCCAGCTTTCTTAGGCTTCTATGTCAAATGCTGTGTTTGTTTTATATCCACAGGCTTGTGGACATAGGTGGAAAAATGTGTTTTACGTCAAAAATGAGCACAAACTGCCACATGGTATTTGTTTTGCCATCCCTCCTGATTTTCGAACTGAGCTGAGTAGAAGAGTATGCCCATGCTATATAGGTAAGCAAAAGGCTTGAGTCCTTTTGTAGGGGAAGGGTGAGCTACACAATTGAATGGTGCAGAGTTTGTGAAAAGCTTGTGATGTTCTGAGTAGGTGTTCTGCAGCCAAAGGTTTGGAGGGTGAGTGCTGATGATATGAGCCCAGTTTGTGATGCAAAGATGTTTATGACTTCAAAGAAAACCTGATTTCAAAAGGCAAAAAATATAATTTTAACAGGGCATCAGAGTAGTTTTTTCCAAGACTTCATTGCTGAAGGACATGTGCTCCTCAAAACCACGCCAGTAGAGGATATCCTTCCTTCCTTTACTCTTGTCATTGCTCTAGAGAGTCTCACAGCAGAGCAGCAGAAATACCTGCAAGTGATTGTTGCTATCTGGTCCTTGGCCTTTGATACAGAGGTAGGACAGTGCATGGCCTTGTCCCTTACTTGCCTTCTGCCTGCTGCTGTAGCATGAGATCTTCAGGGGTTCTTCCTCAGAGAACTTTAGGAGCAGAATAAGAGTCAAGACTTAAATCTATCAAATTATTCCATTCATGCTTTCCCATTCTTATCTACCACCCACCCAGGAGAATGATCTCATGTCCCTGTGCCTTGCCAATGCAAGGACCAGCTGACAATCTTATCTTTCTGGGCAAACAGAATAATGCTATCAAATGTCCCACTGCTGGCTTTGGAGACTGTTACAAGGGGTGGTGAAATCATGGTTTTTATCTTTGGAGACTTTAAGTGTACAAATCTATGTATGGAATGAAGGGAACCCTGATGGCAGGCAGTCAGCAAAAAATTGCAGGAAAACAGAGCTGGGACTGTGCTGGATTGCTAGGATGAAAGCAGTATATCTAAGACTGCCATAACACAAACCCTTCAAGGCACCAGTGGAGCACAGGGCAAGTTCAGTCACGATACATAAGCCTGTCAGAGTATGCCTGAAGGACAGAGCGGAAGAGTATCCAGATGTGGTGTTCAAACTATTTGGCTGTTTTGTTCGTGGAACAATTTTGAAAGTATAGCTTTTAAAAGTCACAATATTTCCAAGGCAGGTTTGATCAAGTGATACATAGTGTTTTGAGTTGGTTACAATGCTGTATTGCACCTAAAGACTATATAGTAGAAACCAGTGGTTTTAGTTATCTTAGAGAACTGAAAACAAACTTTCTGGGGGAGGTGGTGGTTTTTTTTTTTCTAAGTAGTCTCAGCTTCCGTTGAAAGCCTGGTGGCAAAACTCTGGAACTACATGCTTCTCATCCTTTTTAATATTTCTTGCCCATTCCCAGATCATGCACGAAAGTTTGGAGAAAGCCATGGGTCATGCCAGGCTGGAATGTCTAGTTTTTACATTAAGGTGTGTATTAAAAATACCAAAAGTGTCTCTGTTTATATACTTACTTTTATGTATAATATCTAAAAGTGGATATGTAAATGCAAACATCAATGCTGTATTTTATTGTGGGAGGGAAAAATCACTTTTTAATTTATTTTTAATTGAATCTTGCTATGACTTGCATGATAATTCCCAAGTAAGATTTTAATTTTTATTCCCAAGAATACTTTTACACCTTACTAAATCCAAAGTTATTTTTCATCTGGTAAAAGGACATGGATGTAGCAGAGGGTGAAATTTTATTTTTCTCTTTAATCTGTTTGATGTAACATTTATATTACTTACCTTCTTGCTTTACAGAGTAATATTCTATATTATTTAATCTCCATTCCACCCTAAGATTGTAATTTCTAAAAAACTTTTTTGAGAAGAGAATATCTTGATTCGTGCAGTATTTTGTTGTGACAGTTCAAAGCTTTTATTAACGGTATTTTTATGAAGTCTGGAGAATATTGTCTGTAATTTAGTAGCAAACCCCACTGCTGAGCCAGATGCATTTCCAGTAGCATTTCCTAGAATTCACAGGAGATCTAAAGAAGAGCATTTTACTTGCTTTGCTTATTTTCGTGAATATTTCAATGTGAATAATAACATGGCTGTGTTTTATTTTTCTTTTAGGACATAATTATAATGGGAGCCCCTGGATCATTCTATTGGACTGGTTCTGTTTTTGTGTACAATACAACTGCAAATACAATCCATTATTACACAGATTCAAAAAACCAAGTGAAATACGGCAGTTATCTAGGTATTTAAAGTATTTAACATTTTACTAAAATATAAGCTAAATAGATGGTCTTGGGGGAGTGCACAGTATTTTTCATTGTTTTCACTATTAACCCCAGAAGCAACAGTTCTAAAAATGTGTTCTGATTTTGTTAAATATTATTCAATTATGAGGCTTCCTCTCTGTTCTTTTTATGAGGAAACTTCAGGAACAGTGAATTTCTATTGTTATCATCTCACTACTGACTTTTAACCATTTCTTGATTTAGAAGGGTAGGGATCCTTCTGATTAGCAATGGTTTTCATTTCATTCAAGTCTGAAATGCTGCCAAGAACTTCCTTGGAAAAAGACAGTGGTTTCAGGTATAACAGAAATATGAAAATATTTTTACAGTGAAAGCTGCAAGCAAACAATTCCTAATTGTATTGTCAACAAGGGGAAGTATGCTATGACCTTTAGAAACAAACTGTCCTCCAATGGTTATTTTTTCCTTTTTTATTCCAAACATATCTTAGTCTGGATATATGAGAATGCAAACGTCATGTATGAATGTCTGTAACCAAGGCCATGAAGTTCTACTCATGCACCCATATCCAAGTAACTAGCTGAATTTAGTGCTACTGTTTGGAGAGGTTTATGCCAAAAAAAGAACAGCTTCAGTGTTCTCACTACACTGAGAAAAGCTCATCTGTCCTTCCTGAATTCCTAAGCAAGAATATTTTTGCTTTTGACCATTGGTTTTTGCATTTTCCCTTTCAAAGTTCTGGTTCACGTGGATAAACATTTCCTGTTTCTGATTCCATTCCTCTGACAATAGGAAGTTGGCATATGTTATGTAATAGCTATTGTGAAACACAGTGAACTCAAACTTCAGAATTCAGTTCTGGGCCTGCAAAGGCCACAGCGACTCCGTGGGAAAGTCAAGCAGAAGAGAGACTGTCTGGTAAAAGGGGATCAGACACCCAAATCCCTAGGGTCAACCAGTAGAACTTCTAACCTTTCACAGGACAAAGTAGGAGCTTCAGAGAATGGAAAGCTCCAGCTTTCCAATAGTAATCAGCAGGAAAAGTACTGCACCTGTCTAGAGAAAAAAAGTTCATTCCAGATTTCTGCTTCTATAAGAATGAGAATTTCTGTAATGAATGAGTCAAATCATTGACAGCCAGAAGCCAGGTCCAGGCAAATGGGTAAAAACCTGCATAAGGACTGTGTTGGGCAGAGATTAGGGAAGGCCTTTCCACACATATGTAATCTCTCCTAGTTGTCTTGGCCATCCAGGAGCTGAAATCAGCTGGAGTTTTCTTCACTTGAGTGATCTGGTGCATGTTTGCTCAGCAGAGCCATGTGTCTTCTGAACTTGCCCTTCTACAGGAAAGTGAAGAAGGGCACCATTAATTCATCTGTATGTCTTTACAGTAGCAGCTGTGATAAACCTGGAATTTTGCAATGGTGTGCTCCTATTCTTTCTTTGTTACATAGCATTTCCATAATGAATAGTGCATTTCTGATTTGCAGGATATTCTGTTGGAGCTGGACATTTTCTATCACCATCCAGTACAGAAGTAATTGGAGGGGCTCCCCAACAGGAGCAGACTGGTAAAGTAAGGAATTGTCTATAATATTGGCTTAAAGACTATAAGCTCACAAAAACACATGATCTTCCAATTTAGATTAATATATTAAAGACAAGTATCAGATATGACTTCTCATGGGGGGAAAAGTTGAATAAGGAATTAGGGTAGGCACTCTGGATAACATTGATGTGAGGTATGATGTTCCAGAAAGGTGCAGGTTGGTGTAGGACATAGCTGTACTTTGTGGTGTTGTGCATTGTTTTGCTGATTCTTTAGCACATGCTGTAGAGAAAGCACTGGGAAGTGTTTCAGATTACAGTTTGCTCAATTCCACTTTTATTTTCCTTTTAGGCATATATTTTTAGCAATGAGGAGCAACTAAATATTCTATTTGAGCTAAGAGGTAAAAAGGTAAATCTATCATATTACTTTTCTGCACCTTATAACTCCTAGCGAATCTTCATCAAAATTCAAAAATAATGATGATTTCTTGTCTGCACACAGCTTGGCTCTTACTTTGGAGCTGCAGTTTGTGCTGTGGACCTGAATTCAGATGGCTTCTCGGACTTACTAGTTGGTGCTCCAATGCAAAGTACCATCAGAGAAGAGGGAAGAGTTTATGTCTATATTAATTCAGGTTCTGTAAGTATTTTCTTTTAAAAACACGTGGCAACACAGCCGTTCTGGTTTAACAGGCTAGGAGGAAGAGTTTTCCTCTCTTCTTATTCCATATTTCCAGATCTGGAAAAAGCAGCAGTAGAGCTGTGATGACTGCCCCAGCAGGAGTGCACAGCACACCCCCAAAGGCTGCACTGCTGGCTGCAGCACAGTTACTCCCACCAGGGTTGGAACTGCAGAGAGACAGGGTTCCTCTCCTAGGAGCTGTAGGTGGTGACAGCTTGCCACTGCAGCCCCTTTCCAAGCTCTCCTCCACTACTGCTTCCTACTGAACTGCCTTCTGAAGAGCACCTTACCAAACCCTTCAGAAGCAAAGAAGGAATGAAAAATTTGCATGCAGTTACTGGTATCAGTCAGGAAAGAGACTGGTACTCCTCAGTTTTGCAAATGACATGACTGGGCAGATCATGCATTAGAATAGGCTTCTTTTTATTCTTTCTAAGGTTCAGAAGTGAAAGTGTAATCACTTTACTATTCTTACACTAAATACTTTAAATGTATTTGAAAATGGTTGCTTCTACAAGAAGTTTGGTAGGGTTATATATTGGTATCCAAGGCACTTTTAACATTTTGAGTAATATTCCATTAATGTGCCATTGACTGTTTTCCTTCAGGAAGCAAAGATGGTAGAGCTGAACCTAGAGCTCAGCGGGAGTGACTCATATGCAGCAAGGTTTGGAGAGTCCATAGCCAATCTAGGAGACATAGATAATGATGGCTTTGAAGGTAAGAATACAAAGAAAACCTCTTGGGTTTAATTCTCTCTGATCAGTGGAATGTCATGACAAACAGGAGGATTATGGAAGTCTTGAGAATTCTTTTGGTATGGGACTCAACTTTTCTGACTTGAAATACAGCTGCTTCACAGTCATTGACATTTGATACCAAGGGACTAAATTCTGTCTAGTAAAAAGCATGAACATAAAGTGATAGCATAGTCTGTAACTTTTGGTGCTGGACCTCGAATGGAATAATTAATCCTGTGTTAAATATCTGAGATGAAGGTTGGGGAACAATTTGGCAATTTTATAACAATCATAAAAAAATTGAGTCAAAATCTGCTTATTTGTCGCCAGTAAATACTAAATACATGAGGATTTTGAAAACAACCTTCATGTTGGAAGTCTGCTGTGGTAACATTGAAATGGAGAGTGGCAGTAGGAAAAAAATGTAAGAAAAAGGCTGGAAGCAAAATATAAAGAGAAATTGGGTAATAAAAAGCATTTTTCTGTAGTAATTAAAAACCAGAGTGCAGCCAACTTCTTCAATGATCTAAACCATCAGTATCAGCCCTGTAAAGATAATGGTGTGTGTGTTGGTGTAGAATCTGACCTTAAGAACATGTGTGTAATTTTAACAGGCACAACTTGACTGCCCCATTTCATCTCACCAGTAGAGAGATGAGCTTTATGTGGTTTTGTTACCACAGTATGGATTCAGTCAATGTGAATTCAATCAGAGAATTGCTCTGTAAAACCAAACAAAGGCTTTGTGTTTCTTGTGATTTTGATTCAGTGCAGCATATAGTATTTCTGATTTGCAGTTAATTCAGTTTTTGCTTATTTGTAAATGCAAGTTCCTAGTTATTAATAGTGACTTTCAAGATGCTGTAAGTAATCTCTCCATCCCTCTCTTCACTGTTTGGTTAACAACCTCTGGCTATTTGAACCATGGGAGTTTTTTGTAAGGGCTGTTGAGGCTGGATTGGAGAGTAGGTACATTAATTCAGTTTGTTACAAATTCCCACACCCCTTTGGGATTAAGTCATCTAGGCATGAAGCATATCCCTTTGTACCAACCAGCTACTTTCATTTCCTTGTTAAATGCCTTTCCAAGCATATTATTAACTGTTATAGACATTTCATAGAAAAATAAGTGGTTTATTTTGGGCACTGTAACAAGAGTAGTTGTGTTTCAGTGACTTAATCCATGTGGAAAGAGCAGGAAAATCATCACTGTGTGACAAATACAAGGCTTGTTTTTTCTTCATTTTTTTAAAGACCATGATAATTTTGCCTTCTTTCATGGTAACCTTTTAACCTCTTAAAAGTTGAAATTAGCATTGCTAGAAATAGACTTTGTCTTTATCAAAATGGCAATATTTGATTGTTGCTTTTCACACATAGTAATTAAGGTAGAATCACTGAGCTGGTCTGTATTGTTTCTGTTTGCTTTATATCTGTGTTCAACATTGCCTTTGAATTCAGGCAAGTAAATTTGGTCTGGCTCTGCAAGCACCAAGATTTGCATTTCTTCAACTGTTCAGTGGTCATATTTCCTAGTCAACAATCATTGCTGAATTGTTTTTCCACAGATGTGGCAATTGGGGCTCCACAAGAAGAAAATCAAAAAGGGGCTATTTATATATACAATGGCAGGAAAGATGGAATAACACCATCATTTTCACAGGTATGCTTTTTCAATACAAAATACCCAATCCAGAAAAACCCCAAGTTTAAATCTGAGAGGGTTTCCCCTTTATTTACCAGTCTGACTATCTGAAGTACATTAAAAGACTTGAGAAAATTTTTACATGGTCAGTGATTTCCAGTCATAATATAACCTATAAGAGAGAAAAAAAATTGTTTTGGGAGCTTTGAAATGGTTTATGGGATTTTTAGTTCAGCAGCAGGATTGTTCTGCTAACATTTTTTATTGGAAATTATAACTCGGGAGATTAGCTTTGCAAGACTTGTTTTCTCTTTTACATTTTTCTCCTCAGAGAATACAAGGACAAGAAGTCAGTAATTCTTTAAGCATGTTTGGACAATCGATATCAAGTGGCATTGATATAGATGACAATGGTTATCAAGGTAAATTAAACAATTTTGTTTATTTTTAATTTTTAAAAGAACAAAAATTCATAGGGAACAACCCTACTGGCTGCTTGATACTTTTAACAGAAGCAGAATCTGTTACTGAGATGACATGTCACATCTCGTATTTTGGGAAGAAAAAAGAAGAGGTAAAGCTGAGGCCAGGCAGTCAGTTTTCACGGTCATCTAACTATTATTTAAGGACTGAGAACAATGTAATAGTGAGATCATAGTGCACAAGGGGAAGAGAAATGTGATTTATATCTTTAAAGCAGACGTCTCATCTACAAATGTCACAATGAGCTGCTTTGGGCACTGGAAGCACGTTTGTTGTCCAGGCTAGTGTGCTAACCTAAATATATTGCTGACCTTCCCAGAGTCTGCATTTTGACATGAGTCATGGGCTCCTTGACTCTCAATCTGAGTGAACAATACTTTAACTTCACTTAGGGCTCGTGGCTTTGAGCTGAGACCATTGTGGAGTTCTTGTGGCCATGACAAAGCAGTGCTAACTTGGTGCCAAGAATATATTAATTGCTTTATACATACTATCAAAACACTTTGACATTTTGGAGATAAGCCTTAGGTCATGTATGTCTGTCCTGCTCTTGAGGATGTAAAAGCACAAAGTTGCCATGTTGTGTGTTCTGGCTCTGTCCACAGAAATGTTATCCAGGTTAATTTGTAATGCTGGCCTAAAAGGCAGGTTACAAGTAGTCTGCTCACAGGTCACTAGTTGGTTACTAATCTGGCAGTCACATCCTCGGGTCATTATATCATTTAGTCATCTGACAATTCACTTTTGCTACCTCATTGGAGAGGTATATATACTGTCTGTATTTTTTCCCTTCTTGCATGAATAAGTTTTAGTTCGTTTGGAATAAAGGAAATACTTTTCTCTCTCTATATGTATATAATTTCATACATAGAATAGACATAAGCAAATCAGTTATCTATGTAAAAACCAGTATGTATGTGCATGTATAGCAATGTTGAATGTCTGGATGAAGAAAAAGGCAAATATCTCTTACTTAGCTGAGTTGTCGTTCAGTATCAATCACTTAAATATGGAATAGAAATCAAATCATCATATTATCGATATCTGGAAGTCCAACAAATTAGCATGAAGCATTTATGGACAGTGCACAAGTGTTTGAGGAACTGTCTTTGAATACTCATATATCCCTTCAACTAAATAAAGGACAAATGGTGTCTTAATAGTCACCAGAAGGTGAATATGCTATAACATGCTTGTACCTAGGAAGTAATTTCTATTGACAAATTATGCTTATTGATACATTCTTTTTGTGCAGATGTAGCAGTTGGTGCATTTTTCTCTGATTCTGCTGTGGTGCTAAGGTGAGATTGCCACATTTCAGTACTTTTGAAGACTATACAATTTAACTCTATTTTTTAGTGGAATTTATTAAATCTCAACAGTTTAATTTAACCTCATATTTTTGATACCTTCAATTTGAATCTAGAAGGCTCTACAAATTAAACATTTAACATGTTGAAAAAACGGAAATATAGTTTTGTAACTTTTTGACATAGAAAAGCATGTGCAGACAACTATTTGAAACGATCTGAAAAACACAGATAACTTTAAAATTATACTTCTAAAATATAAAAATAGATTGTCAGGGATGGTTAGTTTTTGCAGATTCTGTAAGCTTTATCTGAACATTATTTATGTTATTCTTTTCTATTCTTAGAACAAAACCAGTGATAATTGTTGAAGCTTCTTTAAAACATTCTAATTCAATAAATCGAACTAATTTGGACTGCATGGAAAATGAGCAGCCTGCCACCTGTATGAATTTGAAGTTATGCTTTACCTATAGAGGACGAGAGGTACCTGGTTATATTGGTAAGCTACTGGAAAAATAACCCACTATATGTATTCATTTCACATGCACCTATTTACAGAATAATGCTTCTAGTATTTAATAGACCATTAATCTGACTTCAGTATAAAGTGAAAAGCTGAAAATGTGGATACCTTTTTTATGTCATTATTAGCCTGTAACATCAAGCTGTTACACGTCTGTTCAATTTGGAATAACAGCACAGCCCTGCTAGAATTGCTGGAGTTACTTGGAGAGACAGCAGCATTAAAAGGGTGATATTTAGATGTCCTCTAACAGCAATCTTCTCAGGCATGGACCAAACCAGATGCTAGAGGATGCTGCCTTCCACTTAGCAATAGATAGAAAACCTTCCTTCACAAACCAGCTCAAGCAGCTGCTCATACCATTGTGGGGCATTTTGTGAAAGAGAGGGAGTCCCACCAAAATTACTGAAAAAAATTTTACTGTATTTTATATAATGTATATTTTGCTTTTGGCAAAAAACTGGTATTGCTAGAAGTGGTATCTATCTATTCATGGTGAATTAATTTAACATAACTTATTGTCTAAATTTGACTGTATTGCCTGAGTGCTTTTAGCCTACTTGTCATGTGCTATTTGTAAGCTACAAACAGCCCTGCAAGTACACGGTATATAAAATTAAATTGCTCAACTCTTCAGTGTGAAAACAGACAATAACCTTTGGGAGTGTGTTACAGAGAACACATGCAGTGATGAACTGTTAAGTTATATGTCTTTTGATCTTTATCAGATCTTTTGAAACTCATATTCATTTTGAAAGATGAGCAGTCAGATGGGGACCCCTTGCTGGACTTGTACATAAGACTTTTTATTTAAAAAAAGTACTAGTAGAAATTGCAGATAAGCTAACCCTTGGCAAAAATTTAGAAATAATAGATCTGTTATGCTCTGAAACTTGCTCACAATTTCTTATCATAGCAATTCATGCTTACATAAAAAACTGTGAAGTTAAACAATATTTGTCAGTGTTAATTGACTTAAGTGTTTGTTGTAAGTTACTGTCAGCCCTCTAACTAACTGAAGTGGGTTTTCTATAAACAGATTTTTGGTAGAAAATATAAATACAACCTGATAAACTATCCCTGATATAAATGCATGTATCAGGGAACAGCCATGAAGCAATCAATTTTCAGGGTACTGGAAGTTTTTCTTAGTATGGATTTATGTCAGAGTTTTTAAGCAAGCATTTTAAAATGGATGTTACAGAATATACTTATTGAAGTGACTCAGAAATTGTAATTTCTACCATCAATTCATTAAGATTGCAACACTTAAAGATTTTATAACCTTTCTTTTCCCTGGGTTTTATTTTGTAGTGTTGCTTTATAATCTGAGTGTTGATGTGAACAGAAAAGAGGATACACAAGCAAGATTTTATTTTTCCTCCAATGGAACATATGATACAATCTCAGGAAAAGTAAAGATTTACAGTAATATTACTGCCTGCAAAGATCATCCAGCATTTATGAGGGTAATGTAGTTTTAAGTATGTATTGTTTTGTAAATCCTTTGTTCTCCTTTGAAAAGCAGACCTGCTACAAAAGAACCTATTCTGTTTACAATTATATTACATTATTTTGGAAGTAAAATATTTGTATTCAGAATTTCCACAGTTAATATATTTTAATTCTGATGCTTTTTCTGAGGAAGTCAGTAGGTCTAGCATCTCTTATATTGGTGAGATGTATAATAATAACTACAGTGATTAAGTTGGACCTTGAGCATCCTTGGTATTTTTTCATCATTTTTGTGGATGACAGATCATATATAGATTGAGGTTGGTTTGGAGCAACCATGAAGATGTAACATTTATATTCTGCTGAACATTTCTGGTGGAACCTTCTTATGTACTCCTTAATGCAAAGTCTTAAAACTTGTCATTTTTATCTTGTCATCTGTAAGTATTTCAAAGAACAGTGTATGGTCTTGCTCCTGTTTTTATTGTGAGTAGATAAGGTAGACTCAGCTAAACCTGATTCATAGAAGTGAAATGAAGATGATTCCTAGAAAAGTCTGTTGTTCAAGGTTTATAGTGTGGTATGCTTTGTGAATTTGCTGCAAGGAACCAAAGGCTAGCAGTGTGTGAAGAAGAGCATTGCTTGGGCTTGCTTGATTTTTTTTTTCCCTTCAAGGAATGCAGCACTCAGCCATAATCTGAAGGTGGAAATAGGGTAGGAAGAGCACTTGTCAGAGTCCCATGAATGAGTTCAGAGCTGAACAATATTAAGAATGTGCACTGTGCTGAAGAAGGGATCTCTGTGCTTACAAGCGTGAAGCCTGCACAGATATGTCTTTCTCCTGGGCCAGATTAGTGTGAATGTGGTCACAGTTCTCCCTCTGTGATGGTGCAGAGACAACTTTGCTGTAGATAAATCTGCTGACAGAAGTGCTTCAGAGGAGAAGCTGCTGAGGCAGAGGTTGTGCCAAGGCAATGGGCACAGCAGGAGGCTGTTGGAGACCTGCAGGGTGTCAGCCAGGGAGGCTGTACCAACACCAGGAATAGCTGCTGGGTTGGCTGCTGGTTTCTGCAGAAGTAGAATTTGATCCAACAGCCACCATCCTTTGAAACTGAGCATGGTACTGACCCAGAAGTAAGTTAGTAAGAATCTTAGAAATAAAATCTTAACAACAAAAGTAGTATCAAAGTGGATGTTGCCCTGGAGGAATGGACTGTTGTATTCATGTGTCATAATCCCTCTGAAAGATGAATGTCTTGAAAGTGGAATAAAACTTGTAATCAGGATGAGGGTATATTATTTTTAAGGCCACTCAATTAACAAGAAAAAATTAATAACTTTTATTCTATCAAACATTTTAGAAGCTTGTCCTCCAAAACAAAAATTTTGGAAAAACTTGAAAGTCCTAAACCACAAGAAACAATAAAAATCAGTGGTCACAAAGGAACCACATTTTATTAAACTCACAAAAAATAGACTTCTCTCTTGTTAGAGCTTATCTAGGAGGGAAGAGAGGGAGTATTTAGATGTAAGGGGCAATAAGGACAATAAAAGAATGGACTAGTTTGCCTAGTGTTTTCTTTGAAATGCTCAGGGTAGCAATTCTGTGACCTTTTGAAGTAAGCATCCATCAAGGTGACCGATGCAGTTGATCCTGCACAACGTCTGGAAAATAAATTTTATTTTCTACAGCTACAAAAAAAATCTTGCAGGGAAATATTCGTCAATGTATTTTTCTACTTCCTTGGTTTCCTTACTCTTTGTTTGTGACATGATTAGAAGCCAATTCTTCATCATGAAAGTTTCAGGGCTGAAAGGAAAGCTTATGTTACCTACTGGAAAATTTCCCAGATGCATCTCAACTGATAGTTGCACCTAAGTGAATGTTGCTTGCAGAAGCAATGGCAAATTGCCACTTACTTTCTAATAATTTTGTAAACTAATGGAGATGTGATTGACAGCTGACCTTGTACAGATTGCTATACCAGCATTAGCAGATATTTGTGTAGGAGGAAGGATTTGCCTCATCACTTCCTATAGTCCATCATTAGGAGTTTTTTCCCTCCATAGAATTCAATTTTCAATTCTTAATTAATAGCATTATAAGCATCTCCTTCCACCCACTGAGGTTTTTGTACTTGTAGAAGTTCCTGAAGTTAAGTAAGTGTGAATGTCTGTCAAGTACAGTCCTTGCAAGATATAAATTTTATGTATTTTGAGTAAAGGCTAATTAATAGCTAATTAGTATAATGGAAGTAATATAAAGCAGATGCAGAGAAGACCTTGTGGAAAATTATTACAAATTAGATAATATGTGATTTGGCCAACACAAGCTTGCAGATAAGAATTAAAATAGTGGCCATGTGGAAGGACAATCAGTGTCTGTCTACCCCCTACACTTAGGGAGTAATTTAATCAGGTTTGTTACTGTTGATGCTTCAAGCTGTTCAGTTTTCACAAGAGTGTAGTTTGGGCTATGATCTGAACATTCCTACACAGGCAAGGCTTCATGTACAAACTGTCATTTATTGAGGAGTTCAATCTTTTGAATGCAGAATGGGAAATAAAGGGACAGAAAAATAAAATGCAGTCAAGACTTGATTTAATTTTACTGTGGGAGAACTCCTTTTGATTTCATATGTAAATACAAATTGGGTTTGTCTGGCCTCATTCCACTGGTTAACTTTCTTCATTTTAGCCAACTTTGCTTATTTTTCTACTTGGGCAGTGCAGCCTTTTGTAGGTGTGTGAGGCAGGATTATTGACAGAAGTAAGCTCACTATTCAGTGGGATTTCTCCTCGTGGAAGAATCATCCATTCTGAAATGGCTGGTGCTGTCATTGAGCATATTATGCCTTTATGCATTTCTGATTGCCTCCTTTAGCAACAAAGATGTCTGGAATTAGTTTACATGTGACAAATAAGTTTTTCTATTTTAGTGAGTTCTGGGCAACCTTGTAACATTAAAACATAAGCATACATGTTTTGTCTTATATGATTAACTCATTAGGTTTCCAATTTTCATAGAAAGATGTAAGGGATATCTTGACTCCTGTCCATGTTGAAGCAAGTTATCAGCTGGGGCATCATATCCTACAGAAAAGAAATCTTCAAGAATTTCCACCACTTCAGCCTGTTCTTCAACGCAGGAAAGAAAAAGATGTTATAAAAAGCAAGGTTAGTGTATGAGTTCTCTTTTTTCCCAATACAGTGAGTAAATATACATGTTTTAATCTCCAGTTAAAAAGCTTCACTGATTCCTAGCGTGTGAAAGAATGCATTTCCAGACCTACACCTAGGGATTGTGTCTTGATATGAATTAATAAACCATAATGCTAAAAAAATGCCTGATTTTTTACTAAAATTTTTTTTACAGAACTTATATACAATCTGTATTATTATATAAAAATTAAAAAGGTATGTGCAGAGAACTTGCCAGCATAAATAGTACTATATATCTCAGAACCCACATATGAAATTCACTCTTTGAAATATCCATTCAACTACACTCTGAAAGTGTATGAGTTACTTTCCAATATAAAATTGTACTTTAAAATTATTTCTGTGTTAAATCCATAAAATCATGTTATATATGTACTAATCTTGAAGTGTTGATATTGCTGAAATATTAGTTCTGTAAAGGTACTGCAGGTTTCCAAATACAAAGTGTGTGCGGGGAAAGAAAGAATATATTCTTTATCCTTTAGTAACTATGAAATTTACCTTTTTTCCCAAAAAAATACGAACTTATTAAGAGACTTTGACTTGAGTGAAAGTCAGAATGTGCTGAATTTTGAACTTTTCATAATGATAAGCTCCCCAGAAAAGTGGTCAGAGCACCAAGCCTGAGTTCCAGAAGTGTTTGGACAATGCTGTCAGGCACAGGCTGTGACTTGGGCATGTCCTGTGCAGGGCCAGGAGCTGGACTCTGATCCTGATGGGTCCCTTCCAACTCAGCTTTCTCTGTGGTTTGTGTAGCTGAGGTACAGATGGCCATCAGAATTCCTGAGATATGTAAAAGCTTATTTTAAATGGCATGCTTTGACTTCTCATTTTCATTCCGAATTTTGTTTCAGAAACCTCAGAGTTCTAGAGAAAGAAAGAAAGAGGGTGATGTTGAATACAGTGATATAAATTTGCTCTGTAACTTACTGATAACTAAGGCACAGACACCTGCAAGTCATGGTATCTCTGCTCTCATCAAACCTTTCTAACAGTAGGATAAGTAAGGGCTGTGTAGTTAAACTCTTGCAAAAATTAATGTGCTGTATTACAGGAGAGACTGCACAGACATCCGTTCTGGATCTTCTAAAACATTCTGCACTCCTGATGTACTGCTGTAAAAATTGTCTGAACATACACCCACAGGTTTTACTGTGGCAGACTGAGTCTGGAAAGCCTCACTGTTACTCTGGATGGCACAGAATGTGTTTGGAAAATGGAAAATCATAGCCTGATAGAATTGTATGTTAGCAGTAAGAGCTATTAGACACTTCCTGGTGCTTAGTTACTACGTGGTGGGTTTCTTTCTCTGGAAATACTGTTAGTCACTATTGGAAGCATAAGACACTGAAGTGCCTTTTCCTCTTATTTGGCTTTTACAGTTTATTTTTGCAAGATTTTGCTCCCAAGAAAATTGTTCAGCTGACTTGAGAGTTTCTGGAAAAGTTGTTTTTCCAAAGTAAGTAGAATGTAACTTTCATTTTTTTGGACAAGATTTGGTAAGATTTTATTTAAATTATTCCTTAATCTTTTGTATATAAACAACAGTAATTTGCAAATTCTCAGGACTCCCTGAAAAAAAACAAGAAGTAAAGCTGTGCTTAATTGAAGACTATTTATAAATCATAACTCTTCAGGAAATGTAACAGAAATCTATATGATTGAAGAACTGTTATTGCATAATTAGAAGATTTTACAGCTCATAAAATACATCTTAAAAAAACATAAATTTTTGTTCTACACTTCATATATAACTGGGATAACACTCCACAAAGCATACTCAATATGCAGACATCATAACTAAAATTGTAAAATTGACAAGCTATTGTTTTTCCCTGCTGCTCTTTATGAATATAATGTACTTGCACCGTATGAAGTCTCAATCAGCAGTATAAAACTAAAGATATAATATTCTTAAATGGAAGAGCCCCTTAACTGTTTTAAGTTGTATTTTATCAACACAACCTTTCTCTTTATTGACTGTTATATTTCAAAGTAAGAAATACAGGTGAGCAAAAAGAGGACATGTACTTGTTGTGAATCTTAGCTGTTCAGGTATTTTACATGTAACTTGGATTTTCTTGTCTCATTCATCACTTTTAAAGTTGATTCTTCTTAAATCAAAATACTAGGTTGAACAAGCTAAAATGTCATCAAAAGATGCTGACAGTCATGTAATGCAGATTAATCACACCTGAGCAGAAACTTTGTCGTCTTCATAGATTTCAGAGTAAGAGGAGTATCTTTCTGCCCACTTTGACATGTGGCCTGTAGCATGAGTCTTAAGCCCTTTCATTTTCTTAGGCTTGATGGTTATTTTATTTAAAGAATCAAAACCTTTTCAGAAAGAATGGTTGTGCAGCGTTTTCATTCGTGACATTAGAAATGCAGTTTTGTAAGCACTTCCAAGCTCTAAGAAAAAAAAACAGATTACAGCATACATGACATTTACACTGCAAATCTGCTACTGGTGCCTAATGTCATAGGCAGTAGCAGATTTACAGTGTAAATAAATAGTCTAAATATCTTGATAAAGTGTGAAGTATCACCTTAAATTACCTTGTGCCCCTAAAATCTCGATTAAAAACTAGATAGCTGTGAAGTGATAATTTATTTTGTCTTGACAGAATGCATTCATTATCCTTGAAGAACAAAACAAACACCTTTGGTTTTAAAAGCATGAAATCAAATAGGGATGTAATGCTTTATTTACTGAGTAACAAGTCTTCATGTATACACTATCATGTTTTGTTTAAATTGCTTAGATTTTGGCCTGCTCTGTAAGTTTCCAGTCTGCATCATGCGTTTTTTAATGAAGAATGAAATATGATTACCAGGGAAAAGCTCTAGTTCAGCTCTGTTGTAGTCCCAGATGTGCACCTGGTGCTTTTGTGTACTTGTGTGTTAAGCTGGGAGGCATCTTTGTGACAGCATATTGTTAATGAGCCTAGCTGTAACGTGGGTAAGAGGAGTGAGTGGTGGGTATATAAGTGCTAAAACAACGTTCCAATTTAACCTAAACTTGACAAGCTACCAAAATGTTAACATTGTGTTTTTCTTTAATTTGCTTTTGTCTTGGAACCTATCTGCTTATGCAGTGCTTTTGCCTTCTGTTGCTTTTATAAGTGCCAGCTTCTTTCCCCAAGGTGTTCAGTGACTAATGCTTTGGTTTCAAGCCAGAATATCTGATAAATGTCTATTTCTAGGCACCCTTTCTACAAGTCTTAATTAAACTTTAATGTCAAGCTGAATTTTACTTTTAGCCCCTGACAGGATGTCTGTACTTGTAACATGATTATAGAACATTACATAGATCATAAGAGAGGTGTGTTCACTATGTCCCTCTTCAATCCCACATCTTTGGTGCAAAGAGTGAATGTTGAAGTAGTGTCTGAAAGTAGTGTAGCAGTGATACATTGCTGTTCTGGCCTGTAAAGGAAAGGCCTGGTCTTGTAAAGGCCAGAAGCACAACTGGACTGATGACAATTCCCTTGCTCTCTCACTAACCACGTCAGGCTTTAAGGGGTGACCATCACTAACTGGTCTCGTACCTGTCACAGAACTGAGTAAAACCTTCCCTTACATCTCCAGCTCAGCTTTGTCAGAACCAACTGAAACTACCTCAAAGAGCAGCTTTGCCTACAGGCTGTTTCTAAAATTACTTTCCATTTATATTATGATCATTATTTTTATAGGCCTCATGATAAGAAAACGTACCTTGGTGTTGGAAGTATGAAGACTTTATTGTTGAACATTTCTCTGTTTAATGTTGGAGATGATGCATATGAAACTCTCCTCCATGTTCAGATCCCTAAAGGTCTTTATTACATTCGAGTTTTAGAATTGGTAAGGAAAAAAAAATCTCAAACAGTAATCCTTTGATATTTTTCTTTTTCAGCCTGGTGTTTTTCAAATTATGTTTATGATTTGTTACATTTCTTTAGAGTCTGAACCTATGCCCCTTCATCAAAAGCTGCCAAAACATAAATTTTTAAATTCTTAGACTTCTAAATCTAAAATACTTAGCTACCTACATCAAGTGCAATTTAATCAATACAGATGACTAATATATTTTCAGTAACAACTACAATAAATAATAAAAAATATTTGCAGGATGTTGCAGCTGTTTTTTTGGCTTATGATCACGTTTCCAGTGATCACAAAGATCTCATTGAATCTTTTTCCCAAATACACAAGCTCATAAAAATATTATAATTGTGCTCTCATTTCTGTTCTCCATGTAGAATCTCCCAGATGCACCTTTGTGAGTTGGCTTCTAATGTGGGTGGGTTTGGATCTGGTGCATGTGCCTTAGCTTCAGTAAAAGCAAGAAGCAGATAAAGTAACTGATAAAATAATCAATATAATCTGTTATTTAAAGTGATCATGGGCGTCCTGGATATTGGCAGCAGTGAAATAAAAAACACCTGGTTCAGGAAAATATAAAGCACCCAATTTTAGTGTGTGCATGTTATTTGAAATGTCTGAAAAAAACACCTTTTTTATTTCAATCATTAGTAATTTGTCCTTTTATTTTAGGAAGAAAAACAGATACATTGTGCAGTATTAGATAAAGAAATTAATGCAGTGACACTTGAGTGCAGTGTTGGCTATTTATATGTGGATCACAACTCAAAGGTAAGCTGTAAATGAAGTTCCTAGCTTTAGAAATATCCTAAATATGTTATGAGGATTTTCATAGTGGGGAAAAAAAATCTCTGGAGCTCTTCTTCATTCCCAACTAACATCTCTTACCATGTTGGTATCTCTGTGTCTCCTACTACTTTTAAATGAATTGCTTAAACACTCCCTGGAATAATTCATCAAGGAACAACAGTGTTTGCATTGTGCATCGACTGATTGTGCTTGGCTTCTAGACAAGTGAGCTGACTAATCCCATGGACATATGTGTTAGGTCAATAGAAAGGGACTAAAAGACACAAAAAGCAAGTATTTCCTTAGTTCTGAATTTTTTAGGGCAGGAAATTCTAAATGAGCTTAATAAAATACTTGCATTGAAACTGTGTCAAGATACACTATCAATTAATATAAGGAAAATTTTATTTGTTCTACAGCTGGATTATAGTTTCCTCTTGGATGCAAGCTCATTAACCAGAGCAGAAGAGGACCTCAACATCATCATTAATGCTACCTGGTAAAGGCTAATAAAAATTGCTCATTGAAAAATTCTACTAGCTTTGGAAAACAGATAGCTGGAAAGGCTTAGCAAAGCAGGATTGCAAGGAAGTAAATTGGCTGCAAAGCAAATAGAGAAAGAGAAACTATCAAAAAACATCTAATAGATATTTAAATAATAATTAGGGTTTTGCCTGTAAAAAAATGTGGGGGGCATTAATACCTGGCATGTTCTTACCAATTAAGTATTTTTATTTTAATAAGCTGAAAGGTCTGCTTAGTATTTTTTACAGAAACAATATATAACTTATGATGGTGCCTTCAATATAGATTTTTCTCTCTTTGCATTTTTGTAGTAAAAATGAAGATGGGAACATGTTGCTGGATAACACGCTAACATTACCTATACCTCTAAAATATGAAATTGAGTTAAATACTCATGGGTGAGTCACCTGTTGGTATTACCTGCACATCCACAGAACTGTTGTCTTGTTACTATTCTAAATTCACAAAGTTTTTAAGCAGAAGTGTGACATAGCTAAAAAATCCTGGGTCTGGGTTAGCACAGCTGTCCTGGGCTCTTAGACACTTGTAAGAGATTTTCCCACTACTGTGAGATGAGACCATTGGTATCTCTGGTGCTTCAAACTTGTCTCTGAACAGACTAACATGTTTTAAAAAGTGGAATATTTTTTACAAAAAGATGTGCTTAATAAGAGCATAGCAGATCCTCAGATTCCTTGTTTAACATGAGTCATGCTCTGGCTTTGTTGTAGGGGATTCATGGAGCATAGCTTTGGGTGCAGATTTATGCTTTTAACGAGATCTGCCTTTTTCAGAAGAAGGAGTACAAATGTAGAGGGTTTCTATTCCAAAGGCAGATGATTTCTATGTTCCTAGATTTACTTAAAAGCAAACTTGGGTGTTTTCTTACAACCAGTTGTACTGGAGGTAGTGTGAAGCAGAAGGTTATGCTAATGATATATAGGAATTCTGTTTATTAACAATTTCTAAACCACTGTAGGTTTGTGTCACCAACCTCATTTGTTTATGGAACAGAAGAGAAAGATTCACCAGAGACATGTATGAAGGAAAATATCAACTTCACTTTCCATGTAAGAGTTTACCTTTGTAAACCCTGTCATCCTGGTTTTGAAGGTTAATGTTTAGTGCATCTAATGACAGTCTAGACAGTCAGTAAGGAAACTTTTAAGAGTACAAGGGCACCATGAGTAATTCTTGTGCATTAGTGATGGGAAGTTGCTGTTAATCCCTCTTAGAACACTTATTTTTTGGCCTGGCAAATCTTCCACTGAATGATCAGAGAAAAATTTCCTAACACAAGCAGGATTGAAAGTGGTAGAGCAGTTCTGACTGGCTACTTCTTCCTTTCAGAAACGCTTCAAAAGGAATTATAGTAAGAAAAAGGAGTTAGGAGCTTCTTGTAAGTGTACCTATAGCATCAAATCTATCTGCAGTGGACTAAAAGCAGGAGTTTGGACATAAATCTCTCCTAGTTCCTTTTGCATACTCTCCTGGCAGGCAGTCTGCATGACCTCAGGTACTCATCACAGATTAGCACTACTTACTCATCAGCTTTGGAGGAGGGGAGGGTTCAGCAAGCCCACAGAATGCATGAACAAGATGTTAACACTCCTAGCACAATACACTTTCATGACAGCATACAGAGCAGCTGCTACCCCATTCTGTGCTGTTTCATGTATTTATATATGTTTTGTTTCTTGATTAGCTACCCTTGAAGTTCTAACTGTTGAACTCTTCACATCTTCCCCACAAGGTTATCAGTGCAGGACCAAGCATGTCTCCAAATACCAACTTAGAGATAATGATACCAAATGCTTTTCCACCCAAGGACTACAAATTATTCAATCCATTGGATATCAAGGTAAGCAATGACTACTTAATGTATTGGTAGCTGTATGAATTCTATGACAAAGAAAAGCAGAACAAAGTCAGCTAAGTACTCAGTCTATGTTTGATTTGTTAGCCGTGGGGAAGCAGAGTGAACTAGAACAGGATCATCTTCAGCCCCACATGTTTCAGAATTCTGGAAATAAAATGTTTACTTTTAATAATGATGTTATGTTTATTTTCAGACAACAGCTGGACACTGCTCTTATAATAAATATCCCAGAGACTGTACTGCAGCAGAAAGAAATGAAAACATATTAAAGGATGTCATCACTTTCTTTTCAAAGCCTATGAAGAGACACATGGTAAGATCTGTCTTTTGGAATCATGACTGTATGAATAAGCCTTAAGAAAAGAGTGTATCTTATATAATGAAGTCACAGAGCCATCTTCAAAGGATATGTGGTGGGATCTGTGATAAGTTCAGGGTAGTCATAAGTGTCTTTAGTACAAGGGGTGAGAATTGAGTGGAGAAAGTTGATTAATGACACATTCCTGAAGTCAGGATGGAATGACAGGCACCTACAAAAAACTGCCAAGGGGGTATGGAACTGAATGAGTGGGCAAGCAGAATGGCAGAGGAAATTCAGTAACAAACAGAAAATGATGCATCAGGGAAAAACAGGCTCTATTTTAATTATATGCAGTATGCAGATCAACTATTGTCTTTGCCTCAACAAAACAGTGCCATCAAACATAACTAACAGGATCTAGGGAAAAAAAACCAAAAAACAAAAAACAAACTGAATGTTAAAAATAACAGAATTCCAAGGAAGACTATACAAGTTAATAGAAATCAAGAATTATAAAATATGTGGAAATCATATTTCGCTGGGAAGCTATTAAAAAATAGTTGGGAGGCTGGGAGAGTGCCACACATGCATGGCCTGTTCCAGCTCATCCCTCTGTTCCTGCTCACAGACCCTGCTGGAGATCAGACACTCCACTACACAGTCCAAACCACAACTGCTATTTCAGCATTGCATTGCTGAGGCTTTGCCCTCACAGAAATCTGTTTCCTACACCTTATACAACATTATTTAATCTGTCATCTTAAAAAATAACAAAAACAAACAAAAAAACCCTACCAATTTTTAAGAACTGTTAATTTGGGACTTTTAAGTAAGCACATTACAGGAAATATCAGCCAATGATTGAGATATAGCCTGCACTAGAATATCCAACCAATATTCAGCATGGTAGTCTTGGAAAAAGAATAATGTTAAAGATATAATAAACATAATCATGTACAGCCTTGTGTTTTTGTCTTCTCCAAAGCTGTGTGAAGTGGTGCTATTTGTCAGTGTACAAATGTAAGGATCAACCAATTACACTGTTTGCACTGGATAGCATAGAGTTACTGTCATTCATCATTATTGATTAAAGCTAATTTGAAATAACAGTGTAAAAATAACCATAAATATATAAACAAATTATGACACTTATTTTTCAGTCTTAAAAGAATTGAATTTTTAATAAAAATGTGTTTTGTATACAATTAGGTTGGTCTCTTGCTACTGTACCTTTAACACCTCTGGAATGACAGTGATGGATGACAATCTCAAGCTACACCCTGAGTTTTCAAGAATAAACATGAATGCTTTTGTTTTAGTCAGTTCCTATTGTCTTTAATGCTGAGATTATATAGTTGATAAGGTTACATTTGAATCTTTCCCTCCCTTGTACAGTACTGCATGAAAAATGACAGCCTTTGCTTACAAATACATTGCAAGCTGGGAAACATGGAAAGTGGAAAAGAAGCAACTGTTCACTTGCAGCTGGAGGCTACTCCTTTACTTTTGCAAATGGTAACACATGAATTTTTCATACTTGAGGGGAATATTTCAAGGCATATTTGCAGTATTCCCTGCATATAAATTAAAGGTATTAGTATTTATTTTCTAACAGTGAAACATGATTCAAACCTGATTAAATCTAAATCTTTTAGGTTTTAACCTATTTTAGGTTACCAATGCTAAGGCTCGAGGTGATGTATGAAAAACAAAAATACATATTTTAGTTTGTCACTTTCTATTTATGGTATGTATTGCTTTGCCTATTTGGCTGGGTTTTGTAGGATGGGGATTTAATTTTGACTCATAATTGTATTTTTCTGAGAAAAGCAGCATGGATGTGGACTTAAGTAAAATCCAACCTGGCTTCATTCCAGCTTCTGGTACTAATTTGTTTTGTGCTCAGAAAAAGACACCATTGTGTGTTTGTGTGGGATTCCAGTTATGTCAGCAGCTGTGTTATCACTTTTTGCTGGGCAGGAATCAATGTCTTAAAGTTAGATTTTTTTTTTTTTAATCAGGATGATGCATCAGTATTGAAGTTTGAAGTAAGAGCGACAGTCTGGCCAGAAAAAAATGAAAAAGTTATTGAACTACATAAGGACAAGCAAGTTGCATATGTAAGAATTCTCTCATGTATTTGTGATGAACATGTTAAAGTAGAAAAACTAAAAGCAATTAATATTGTACAATTCTATACATACCTGTACACCAGCAATGATTATAGTGTTAATTACTTTAAAAATTAATAAATTTTCCCAGGTTTATTAGGGAAAAAAACCCCAACAGTTATCACTAAGCTTATTTTCTGTTTTTCAGGTCTATTTGGAAGGAGTGCACCACCAAAAGCCAAAATACCATGTTACTGTGCTAATTATTTCCCTCGGCTTAATAGTTGGTGTTGCCTTGTTATTGGTCCTTTCATTTATATTATGGAAGGTAGGTTTTTAGTATTCCTTAGTTACTTCAAGTCAGGAATTGATACTATTGAAGGATTTTTGGATTTGGGTTAAAGTGGGTTAAAGAATAAATAACATTTTATTATGATCTGTCCTTTCTAAAGAAAGATAATTGCTCCTGTAACTTGGGGTTCTTCAAAAATATTTCTCCATTTTTCATTTCATTTAATCTTCTGCATGTTCTACATTTTCTGTTGCTTAACATCACAAGTCTCTTTACAGTGTTTTATATGACATCTCATGTTTGCAAATGATTTATGTATTTTATTGATATCCAGTTGATCACTTCTGTGCAATGGTGCTCCACATTTAATATCACTTGTCACATGATGATTGATAGTTTAAAACATGGTTTCATACCAGTATAAAATGTTTAAGATTTCAAATTGCAACATAAATACTAAAAAAATTCTTGGCCTAAGTAAAAGAGAAAACTAATAAGGATACAGATCCTCTGACAAGTTATTAAGAGATTGTTAATTTCTTTACCTACAACAAGACTTTCTTCATCCATCATTTTTGCATGGACATGTAGAAATGAAACAAATTTAACTGGAATATTTTATTACCATATTTTTAAAAACAGTGGATTCTGTGGACTGTTAAAGTCCCAGTCTTTACTCCATACAGGAAAGCATCAGCCTCCCAAAAATTAAAAGAAGAAAAAGCAAATCTACTTTTTTGATTGATGTGTAACACTTGATTACTTGGTATGACAAAGCACTGGCAAATACCAGAGTTCATAAATGCCATGCATAGGCATTTTTATTTTAATTAATCTTTTGTGGTTTAGATTTGATGACAAAGATTTGCTGACAACAGATTCCAAATTATGTATTTCAGATTGGCTTCTTCAAAAGGAAATACAAACCAGTCCCTCAAGACACGAACAGAAGAGACAGCTGGAGTTTTAAAAGTGGGAACAAAAATGACTAAGATGGCAAATAAACATTTGATTTTAAAATGAAGAAATTAAAATTCGGATTAATTCACAGGAGAAACATCAGCAACAAGAAACCTAAGCCTTGAGCTTACTTTATCTTACAAAACATGCTTTATTTCCTTGAACTGTATGGAGGATACACTTTACAGTACTGTTCCAATATGAAAGTGATATACCAGTTTGTTCTGAAGTCTCCCAGTAATATTTGAAATGCCACATTAGATATAGATATATATATATATATATATCTGGTTTCAAACAGACAGAAGGACACTAAAGATAAAGAGAAGAAGAATTACTTACCAAAAGGAAGTATTTGTAGAAAGTAATAATTTTTGGCCAATTCTGGAAAATAAGATCTCAAACACATTAGCACAAGTTATTATATGATTTTTAAAGTTTTAGTAATATTTTGATCAGGCATTCAAGAAGAAATCCTCTCTCATCTTCGTCTGGCATTTTACCAAGAGTAAATTATCTCAAACCCACAGGACTGTAAGTAGAACACACAGACATAGAAAACAACTCTCAGAAGCTCTGGGCTTATGCAGGTAATCTTTGACTTCACAGGCACAGCCACATCACTGAAGGTACTTAGACAGCCAGGCAAGCCAGAACTTGGAAGGCCAAAGGTGAATTCAGAGCAGGGAATTGTGTGGGGTAGCCTGGAGATGCAGCTATAGAATGATTAAAGTATTGGAGATTATTATTTGTAGCTATCTATAACATGGTACTTGCAATCATGATAGAATTACTTGTTTCATCCTTTCCTCAGACAGTGCTGCCATAAGGTTTTGGACTTCTCCAATGAATTATTTTTATGTGGGATTTTTTAAAGCAAGTATTTATTTTTATTTATTTGAAGATTTTTCTATAGTACTTATTATAGGATTTAGTGCTGGCATTCTTCCAGAACCTCAAAAAAAAAGACAGACTTCAGCTGACAAAACAGACACATATACCCAAAAGACTCCAACTGCCAACCATAATGGGCCAAATCTTATCTTTAGATTAAGTACTTTAGAAAGTACTTAATAAGGAAGTCACTTGGAGAGCCAGCTTGGGTTCTTGGAAGGTGTCAGATAAATACCATCCAAACAGGCACCCTCAGCAGCCACTTGGCAGAAAGGCAAAGGACCGAACAGAAACATGGATCAAACCACTGCTCTGCTACTCCAGGAGGTTTCCTCAGCTAGCTAAGTTTGCACTGCCACCTAGCTTTGGTGAAACAGCACAAGCCACAAGGGAAAAAAACCTTCCTCTGCTCCCCAGAACAGCTGGAAAACATTCAGCTTCTTCAGTAACTGAATTTATTGCACCAGAAGGCCACAGTAAGCCGTGAGGCCAGGCCTTGGATGTCCTTCTGAACTGCCTCAAGAATGGAATGTCACCTGTACAAATGCTTCAGAGCTGCACCAGCCTATGGGAACTGGCCTGAAACTCAAACCCACAGCAAGTACCTTCAGCAAGCACTTCTGCTACTAGAGTGCTTGGTGCCATAAAAGTTGTTGCCCACAGATTCCAAAGGTATTTGGGACCATTTTGTAACTTCCTTTCACTTCATTTGGTGCCAAAGATATGTGGATCACTCCAAAGTATGTTTTCCTCTAATACCTACAGTGCAAGGACAAATGAATGTGCATATATTTTTTAAAAAAGTCAAAAAAGTATGTCAAGAATGAAATACTTTCTTGCAAATCTGTGTGAAAACTGTACCAAAAAATGCTTACCTTCCAAATGGCTTTCGTGAATTTTTGCACTTTAACCAAAAAAACCTTTGAACAGAAATTAGTTTGACATTATAGCATACTGTGAAAAATATACCTCAAATACTGGAAGAAGCATTCATTTTCTTTTGAGTACAAACAATGCAAGAAAGTGAAACCAAAGCATTTTATTTATCTTTGAAATAGTTTACATAAGTCAGTACATGTGGTAATGATGCCTTGGAAATTGTACACTCTTTATTCAGGACTGATTGTTAACATGTATATGTTGGCTGCCTTTTCTTAGGATATGAAGCAAAATTATGAAGCTTTTATAAACCAGGATGACAAAAAATGAATGTACTATGTCCTGATGGTGGCAAGATTATAACGTATTACTCAATTGCATTTTATTAAAAAAAGCCCAAGCAAGTTAAACAGGTGAATGTTGTTTGTTCTGCAAATTCAATTATTTTGTTAAATTTCGTTTAATAAATAAGTTAAATCTACTAAATGTTGCTGGAATGCCTTTTTAAATAACTTAAAGAAGCTTAGTTTGAACACCTTAGCATGTTAAAAATACTTGATGGGATAGAGTATGAATTTTAAGTGGAAAGTGCTCCCCTGTAACTTGGACAACAGGCAACTGCTTGGGTTTAGGAGCCAAATCCTCATCTGCAGTACTGTGGGTGCAGTACTCAGTCCTGTGTATTTGTCAGAGGTAAGAATTTTTACAACTATTTAAAATCATAGTAGCTATAGATCTCTTGCAAAGGCTTAAGCCCTTGATTTAGCAACATCATACAAAGACTGGATTTCACATTACACTCAACTGCTTCCAGAAGAAAGCACCTAAAACAACTGACTCTTGCCCTGACACTGCAGCTTTCATTTGTGCACTGCCTCCTGAATGACTCCCAGAGGAGTGACCAGGAAAACATTTGTTATCCATGGTCCTGCAAATGGAAAAACATGGTTGCTACTTTTCATCTCAAAGGAAGCCAGTTCCCAGAAAAAATAGTCTTAATTTGCTGCCCTCTGAAATAATTGTCTTCAATATTAAGTAAATTACCAAAAAAAAAAACCCAAACACTCCAACATTGTGTTTTACAAGGAAATTATAAAAATTTAAGTCAACTCAGTTATTTATCACAACTTTATTTTCAGCAACAACAAAACCTATGCTGAATAACGAATGTTTCAGTTCTAAGACAGAGAAAATACTAATTTTAACAAAGAGCAGTTTTTAAAATACATTTTAACAAAGGAAAGCCAAACAGCACATCAACATATTCTTTACTGTTATTTGACTAGAAACATTTTGAGAGCAAATATATTAAGGCAACATTAAAAATCATAACTAGAAATAGAAGTACGTTATTAAAAAAATAAATGCATACATTTTTATTTTGCTGTTTTTATTTTTTTTTTAATTCAGCTAGAGCTGGTGAGTAGAGGTATGGTTCTGCCCTGATAAAATATATAATTTAATATCAATTTAAACCTACAATTAGAACAAACCCTAACCCTTACCAATTAAGCTTCTACTACAACTGACATCAGTACAAGTCCAGACCTTGGAAAGTTGTGCATAGGGGTGAGAACAGGATTTTGTATTACAGAATTTCCAATGTGTGCCTTCTATATGCAGTTGCATGTCACTTGGGAACTCTCCAGGTCATCAGTGTTCACTCCATAAAGATCAATAAGTTGAGGATGCACCCTGTGAAGCAAGGAAGTCGAACTTTTTCACATCAACTATTGCAATGGGTGTGCTGCTTTTTGAGGTTGGTGAGGAGAATTATTATGTACAAGCTTTTATATGGAAATAAATCAGGGTGAATTACATTTTGACAATTCCAATAAGATCATCTTTAGGAGAATATATTATATATACTACAACATGATCTGCCTTTTATTTTACACACCAGACTTACCCTGAGCTGTGTGTCTTCAACTAATCCTGTGTGCATTGCAGAAAAATGAGCCACTGCCCACTTAATTCCACTGATAATCCTCCCATTTCCTATGTGTTTGTCATCATTCTTAGATGCTGGATATGGAGACTATTCTCTAGCAGCATTAAGTTTTCCACAATTGAAGAACTACATGTTTTTCTTAACCTTACACATCCTGCTTTCCAAGTAGGAATCCTTGTCCCAAAAGGAGCTCCTCATGGAGATATATTATATACATCTGTTCTCTAAGAAATGGAAGGGTAAAGTAGCAGGAAAGAAGAAACAAGTAGTCAGGTAACAAAAAAGAAGACAACTAGAGTGGAAGCTGATGAAGCGCCAGGATGGAAAGGCTGTGTGAGTTATAACAAACCTTTCCAAAGATGAACACAAGGCATCTAAGGCAGAGGCCCAAATGATGGTGGAAGAGCCAGACCCTGCAGTGGAAGCAGTTCTATGTGGGAGCATTTACAACACCTAACTCTGGTACCACCTGTGCTCTCTGGAGCTGTAACACATCTGAGATTGCAGCACTAATCTGTGATGGGTATATGGTCCCCAAATGGCATATTGAACCTTACCGAACATGAACTTCTGATGCTTCCTTCATTAAGTCTCCATCTATATTCCAAGGGTAGTTTCCTTCTGCATTCAGACACGTATTTTCCTTGGCATCAGGTCCACTTTTAAACCTTGGTTGTACTTTTACTTCTCGAACTGTGTAGGTCTCAACAAAGGGAAAATTGAACTAAACCAAACACAGACAGCAAATGAAGATGAAAGATACAGGTGGTAGCTTAAAACAAAATGGGTAACTTGAAATCAAAAAGCTAGGACAAAAAATGTGCCAAGTGGGAACATTTAACTCAAGCTTTGACCACATGAGCCATTATGTATTCCAGCTAGTGTTTATAGATTAACCTGGTATTTTTATCCTAAATAGTGCCACAGAAAAAAACAGTAGTGTTCCATTTGTATTCCCATATTTGACTCCATTAACCTGCAGGTAAGGGGGTATATTTTACACATACCAAATACTTTCAGAATATGTGAAAGTCCAAGCAGATGTTCTCTGTTCATCACTGCCAGTAATCATGTCTTAAACCAGGCTAGTTAGAATTCTAGTAAATGGTTGTCTTAAGCTTAAAGAAGGGCCCACATCTCCTTGTCTGACTTGTAACTAAAAAGAGAGAGAAAAGCAAGGCCTTCCTCCAAAAGCATAACTGGAAAGCTTAAGCTATTTCCTCAGTTCAGCCATTAGTGCTGTCACCTAGAATTTTCACCCATCTCTCCCCCAAACTCCCTGGCTATAGATGAATTCAAACCCAAACCTTCCTGTTACAGTGATTTCACATAATCCCAGAACATCTGAATGAGTACCAGTGTGCTTGGGCCATGCAGTGGGGGCTTTGGGCAGCAATAAGATCTGTGTTTGAATGCTTCATTTTTTTCTTCCATGACAGAATTATGACTACAATCTTGAAATAGAGTTCTGCAAGCATCATAACTCGATGGGATGTATACCTGGTGAAAATCAATGCTCACAACCCACTGCTACCAGCACAGCATGCCATGGCCTGCTGAAATTACCAACTTTACCAATTTCTGACAGAGTTGTGGGATGCCCCCTCAGTTCTGCATTCTTCATCTCTGTACTACACAAAATTCAGACATGGCATGCATTTCCTTATTGTGGTGGAAGGGCTTTACACCCATAAAACTATGGTACTACACAAACACAATTTAAACCACAACAGATGGACTGAAATAGGCTAATCTGTATTAGTCTAGTGATTTAAAAAAAGAAAAAAAAATCAGATAAAAAGGGGCTAATGTATTCTGACAGGAAGCTAAGTCTCCTTACGAGGATGCTAACATTAACTCTTGCAGCTTGTCTACTTTCACGATTAACTGTTCTTTTTATAATCACCAGAAAGAAATTAATGGTACCTGATTTCTTGCACTGCTGTATCTCTTCAGATGCTTTATAAACTCTGTTCGAGAAGTATTTTGTACAACAATAAGAGCCATGCTTCCATTGTTCAACCTGAAAAGCAGACCAAAAAGATAATTCATTAATCTGCAAAAAGACAATTCATTAATTTGGAAGTACAGAAGGCTCTTCAATAGCTTAGATTAGAAAGAAAAATTTTTAAAAGCCTACAGAGTAAATTAATAGGATAGTCTCAATGGTTTTTAAAATCTTTTTGCTGACCCCCACCCCATAGATCAATATAAATTAAGCACTGAAGTTATTCAGCATTCTTATATTGTAATAATAACTTTTAGTCCTTTAGCAATAGCCATTTCTTGAATACAATACATATAATCTGAGAAGAGCTTACTTTTCTACTTAACAGATGGTTTTTAAACATTGGGGATAACAAACTTTTCTTTTTACTTTTCTCTCCAGCAACAAATAACAGTTACCATAAGTGCTGTGAGGCAGAGCTGTACCCAGAAAACAGTGCCATGGTGCATGGAAGCCCCCCCACCCCCTCCACCAACACCCATGCTGCCCTAACAAAGGCTGCCATCTCCAACTCACACTCTCACAGCAGTTCTTAGTACAGTTCTATTTATACATTTCACAAAAAAAATAAAATTCAAGGACTAAGAATTTTGTATGAAATGAAACAGTCATGTACTAGAGATCAAACAAGAAGAGCCCCCACAGTGCAGATGCTCAGTGGGTCTCAGTATCCAGCCTCCATGGGTATTTTACCATCATTGAGAACTGGGATCAGACTGTGAGCCAGTGTCAGTTCCCCCATTCCTTAACGGAATGGACCTGGACACAGAAACTAACCAGAATATCCATGTAACCATGCCTAAGTCCCATTTCAGTTACAGAGCCAGATCAGTGTTCAACAAGAGTATCTGATGAGAGTGCCTTCTGGAGAGAGATGGTGTATTTCCTATCTTCTGCACATACGTGCATACATTTATTTATTTATTATTTATTTATTTATTTATTTATTCAGCATCTATGTTTGGAAAATATATAAGAAGTTCTAAAGAAAATTACTTCCAGGCTACCAGCACTAAAAGGGATAGTTCAGATAGCTACTGAACAGCTGCATCAGGAATGTTCTCAGACTATGGTAACAGCACTATCTGGGAGTGTAATTGTTACATAAATATTAAACAAGTCACCTGGCACAGCAGTACTTTGCTGATTCAGGAAAGAGTGATGATGACATTTAAAAAGTTGCCTCCTTATCACATTTGTTTCAATAAAAGGACACAGCAGACTACTGGGCATTCAGCACTAGGGCCTTTCATCTTTAGAAATTACTAAGAATTCTCATTAATTCCCTAAAAAGCCCCATCTGCAGTGAAGCACAACACCTATGCTGTGAAAAACACATCCCACAGGGCTCCCATAGCACAGACGGTTAAATGTATCTGGACACATTTCTGCAAATTTAGACCAGTGTAACTGGTGTTACAGGCAGCAGCCAAAGCTTGCACCCCACTTCAAATGTCTTCACAAGGCAGAAACCCCTCGGGGAAAAAAGAAGAGAGAGAGAAACCTATTTAAGTTCCTTCCATAGTGGACCTCAAGTCTCCAACAATCAGTGCCACGTTTTTGTTTGCCACATTGAAAAGACTTACAGTCAATGTTAATCACTAATGCAAAGGAAGCTCCTGTTTGAGTCTACCCTTCCTACTCTACTAGCTGACCACACTTCAAGATTATTTTAAAAAGATGAAAGAACAATTGGTATTCTTACACACACACACACAAAATAGGGAGATCCACTGAGCAGCTACACTGGGAGAGAAACTGGCTCATTCAAACCTGCAATAATTGCATGGAGTTGTCACAAAATTCCCTGTCACTGAGAAATGGAGAAGAACAGATAGAAAGATAAAGCAAAGCTAAAATTCTCATCAGGATTTTCCAACTGACTGGAATATAAAAACATTAAATGCAGAACAAAGTCCCTAAAATGGGACAGCATCAGAGCACTATCTTGAGGACTGTGAGATTAGCAGGACCCTGGGAGCAAAGAAAACTTCTCATTAAGAGTTTAATCATAAATAATTTGGTTCTATATTGTTTCCAAGAAGTCAAATTCTACTAAATTAAGAAAAACACCTCATCAATTCTTCTCCAGTTTCACCTAGTGACAATCTAATGAAAGAGACTCATTCCATAAACTTCCCCTGAATGTTGGGGTGTTTTTGGTACACATTCATGCACACACACAAGTCTCTGCATTCTTTTTTTGAGGGAGCATTTTGTACTTTGCATACAACTACAAAGTTTGTACTTGCTATTCTGCTCAGTTGCCAACTGGATATAGCAGGTACAAATATTTACCACCTAAGAACTGCTTTGGTCACCACAAAGCAGGCTCTCAACAAGGAGCTAAAGGCAAAATGAGTCAATGTCAACAACCAGGTTACATACTGCTTTGTTTCCCAAAACCTGCACGTAGAAGCTTCATTTCTCAAGTTCTGAGGGAATCCAAACAAAAAATAATAAGAAGAAGAAGTGTGAACTTTAGTCTTTAATAACATGAGGAAGACTCATATTTCATTTTTGCTGGCTGTAGAGCAGAAGACGAGGGCCACTTTTATATTTGAAAAAATAAAATTAAATCTAAGGGTGATGTTTCCCCATAAAGCCAAATCCTATGACAGATGACTGCTCCATGACTACTACTTAAGTCAGACTTGCCAACTAATTTAATCACAGCAATTATCCACTCATAATTCTAGTTAGACTGCTTGACCTTATTTGCCTGATCCAAAAACTGATTACAATTCCTGGGATTATCGAGTCTGCTGCAGTCTACTCTCCCTCCCCCAGTCCAGAGGGACTAGACTACCTAAACATAGGCTCATATTCTCGGAAAAGCCAAGGTCTTAAGGTAAGATGTCAGAATTTATAGACATGACTAATTCTCTAAACCCACACTGACCTCGTATTAGGTGCCAAGCCTCTTGGTGCCATTGAACACAGACAAGGGATTGCCATAATGCTCACATTCAGGAAGTGACCCTGAATTTTCTGCCATTGATCCTTGCTACCTAAATATAACAGAGTAATTCTATATTACTCCAGTTAATCAGCCATGGTTTACTTTTAAAAAATCCTAAAAGCAGAAACTCACCTTTTTCCATTCTGTCTTTCTTCTTTCTAAAAGGGTGGAAACATGTAGGTAAAAAAAAATTAAAATCAGTTGCACATTTAAGCAACACACACTTTATAAAAAAAGTAACCTATTAGTGGAACTGATAAAATAAATAATACTGAGTGGAAGACTGCCTTGTAACAAGATCCTCTACAGGAACCTCTACAGGAAACACTTTACAATATGTACAAGTTTGCAGCTGTCAAAATAAATATCTCTTAACGTTATATCACTTGTTGATTAAATTTGAACAAAGTAAAGAATCTGTACAATTTTACTCTTCAAAGACACATTTCTGTAGCTTTGGAATTGCTTGAGTCAGTTTTACTTACCTGTCCTTCTCATGAGTGTCTTCCTCCAGAATTTGTAGAGGGAGAAACGATAATTCACATTCCTCTGGCCTAGAAAAGTATTGACATTTACTATGATGTAAACCAGTATTTTGACTGTTAGACACACTTACCAAAGTTAAGATGATTTTCAGGAGATTCTGAATGTACAGAATTTATCTCCTCTTTAACTTGTAAGAGAGATATACATCACATCTGAGTTAAATCTGTCTGCAATTAAGATAAACTACCGCTCTCTCTGCCTTTATGAGGTTTATTATTTCACTTTCCTCAAGGAAATGAGAAATACTAGAAAAACATAACATCTCTTGGCATACTTGAGATCTGCCAGGGTTTTGATGAAAGCAAAATCCTTCCTCTGGCTGGAGGGCATCCAGCGGTGCTTCTCTGCCAAAGCCAGCGTCCTCGCCCCAAACCCAAACATGGCCGAGAACCCAAAGCGCAGCAGCTTGCTTGGAGTGCTGAAAGTGCACACATCTACTGCTTGAACGTGTCCTAAAAGTTCACAGATAGAGAAGAGAAAAAAGAAAAAAATCTATATTTCAAATGACACACAACTTACCATTTGTTTTTCATCTACTTTAGATGGGGGAAGAACCCCTCCAGACTCCTCTCTCTCTAGGAAATTAATTTTACTAATCAAATCTAGAATCAATCTAGATAAAATTAAGATTCTATCAGATACTTGAAAATGTTAAAGCTATGGTAGAACATTTGGCTACTTCATAAGGCTGCAAAGGGTCTGACTCTTAATTCTGTGCACATTTTCAACAAGAATCAAGGAAAACATAGTATGACTCATATTTGTATAAATATCTGCAACTGTTGCACCAAAAACATGTAATGACACCATATTGTACTGGATGATATATGGGAACTCTTAAACATAGGTTTTAAATGTATTCATGTTTATATATTTAAGTGTATTTATGTTTACAGTTATAAATATATAATTCTGTTCAAGATAGGATATATACACTTTTTTAAATAGACCCTGGGCATCTTCCACTGCATTCAGTGTCTCCGATTTTCAAAGAAAGACAGGTTTAGATTTTGCCTGTAAAGGGTTTTGTATTACAACTTGAGAAATAGAGCAAAGGCTCTTCCACTGCAGACTGCAAGAGCTACTCAAGAGGGACCTTAATCTTTTTTCTCTTTTTTTAATTTAAAAGAAGTTCTAAAGAAAGACTTTTTTGAGAGTAAAATCAACATTTTCTGACAAAGTATTTGCTTTTCTAAGACCCAAAAATAAGGTTTACACTAGCAACCTACTATTCCCTTTTAGCATAACGACATTTTCACATTCAAAACCCATTTATTGTGCAGCCCAGTGGAAAATGATACACTTTCTTCTGTGAATAAAGCTTCTTTATAGAAACTGTTTAAAATTAAAAGAAATGCACCTGGAACTAAAACCAGGATAGAATCATTTGAGTTTAAAAGCCTTACAATAAAGATTACAGTGACACAGCAAATGCTGTGCCTTTACTGAGCCACTGGTTATGACAAACTTCTACACACTGCTTTATTATTTATAATCTGGTAATGAATGTAAAAATATTTACCCATTACAATGTGCAATGTTGCTGTCACTGCATGTTTAATACCATAGAGTGTATGGGCCAAAATATTTGTAGTACCTGTAAAAGTGAAAAAAAAAACTGCTGTAAAAAAGCATGAGAGATGCAGAATAACCAGAACAAATATACATAGCATTTTTCATTACTGCATTTTCAAAGAAATAAAGTTTTCCTATGAACTGTCTTGCTAACAGCAGAAATGTTGAATAGTATGAAATTAAAACCTTTAAAACTTCCAGAGGTTTATAAAATCTTCTCTGCAAACTCATTCATAAGTGCCATAAAAACAAAGCAGTGGGCGAAACAAGCTTTTCAACATATTGCCTGCTTGGATTATTTTAAACCTTCTCCTTAATCATCACCTCTTATGTACCCAAGTGCTGTACTAAGGAACTAGAAGGCAGATTACTAATAAGATGTATTTGGGGAATACTTTTAGGTTGGTAAAATAATACCCAGACAGTGTAAAACTGTACATTTTTCAAGCCAAGTAATATTTAATCTAGTCAAAGATGGCTGCTGCGCTTCCTGCAGGCTACATTTTAGATTCTTGGAATAGTGAACAAAATTAACTACTGCACATCAGCTTCACAAGAAACAACTCAATGACTGAAAACCAGGGAAGGTTTTCATCTGACAAAGAGGTGACTTGTGTTCAGTGCACCAAAACTGATCCATCTCACTTTTATCTGCACTGCCTGGACACTGTCAGCCAGTTGCTCCAGAGGAGGGAGGAGAGAGGAGTAGATAATGTACATAATTACAAAGCCCTAAAGACATAATGACAATCTTATTCAGGAATATATCTTTGATTTTTTTCCAGTAATTTCTCTAAATAAAAAAAAAATTAGTATAACTGGGAATCTCACACATCACCTGTTAGGCCCTTAGAGCACCTTAGTCCCTGAATGTGATTTAGAACTTCATGGAAAGCTGCCATAACATCAGAGAGAAGAGCTCTGAATTCCTGCTATATGAAGGAAGTGAGGTACATCTTTTAAGGCAACAGATATCCAAAACCTACAAAAACCCTTACATTTGACCTAAAAAGCACTTCCTCCCAGAATTACTACATACTACAAGTATATGCTCAACACTATTTCATGTTTGAATGACTTCAGGGATTTAACTTCCAGATCCAACTAGTTCTGCTTTGCCAGTGAAGGCAGCTAAAGTTGTAACTGAAAAATACTCAACTATTTCCTTCAATCAGTATTATACAGCTCTTATCAACTGTTATGCCTCCAAAACAAAGGAAATCACACATACAAGCAGCAGATTGTTACAAGTCAAGCAAACCATGCTTACTTCCTGTGTGTCAAGCCAGGGCAGTTGTTATTCTAAAAAAATGTTTCACTTCTCACTGAAGATCAAGCTAATTAACGAGCACAAGGTGGAATATAGTTTGGAAGATCAAGCTTGGTATGAGTTTAAGTTGCAATCCTGATTTAAGAGTAATTCATCAATGCAGATGGCAGCAAGATACCAAACAACCACAGCTGAAGTCGGTACCAATCTTCAAACTGACTTTAATGAGACTTAAATCTCATTCCTACTAAACTGGATAGGCACAAGTAATTGCATCCTTCTCTTAAATCTTTGGAGCTCATTAACATTTGCAGAAGTAAACAAGGCAAAATCCCACCCTTTCAGGACTCCAAGGAAAATAAAACAAGTTCTGTGTTCAAAAACAAAAGCACCACATCCACCCTTCCACAAGTTGAAGAACTGGATCAAGCACAGTTTTGTGGGAGCAAGCACTATCATATTCTCTAAAAACTTCACCTGGTACATGCCTACCAGCAGTTTTGATCCCAATAGTGACTGAATAATGTGCCTTATTAACTAAGTCCTATACAAGCAGGATGCCAGAGAAAATAATCCAAACCAAAACAAGTAAACCCAAAACCTGCAGCCTATAAACAAAGTAGAAACTACAAAAGTTATACAGAAATAATGATAGAAGCCTTTCTGATTTAAATGGAGATTCAATAATGGTTTTAATGCCATTATTCATACTCCCAAGTAATCTCTTTTCCCCTATGCAAGCTCAAGATATTATTTACCAATAACAACTGTTCCCCTCAATGCTATCATATTACTTCAGAGATTAAAAACCTTTGATGCCCATGACTTGCACTGCTCACACATTACTAAGTCACATTTTTCCTTCTCACTTCAGCTACTCAATTTAATATGAAAAGGTTTTATCCATAAAATTCCAGCATCTCCATTTAATATCCAGCATCAGCATTTTTTCTACAGAAACAAAGATTACTCCAAAATGCAATTCTGCTCAAAATATCAACTGATTTTCCTGACATTAAAAACAACTTCCTACCACCTCATTCCCACCAAAAGTGCAAAAGCATCTCAATAAGAACAGAGTATCTGCAGGTCATGTAAAGCATGACTGATGAAGGTACCAAACAGAAATTGTAGAAAAAAAATTGTCCTTGGAAGTGCAAGCACTTCTGCAGTACAATTAACTTAATTAACCAGATGACATGAATATTCATAAGGCTGTTAATGTCTCCCCCATCCAAACAGATAAATGTGATGTAATGACTTCCTAGTCAAGCATAGCTAAAATTCTGATGAAAACTGCACCAACATTTTGGTCCTTTGCCTGAAATATTACAGAAATTAACAGTCCCTCAGTAATATTTTATTTTCTGAATTAATTGGGAATCATGAATTTATTTACATGAACCACTTTGTATCAAAACGTTTACAGGCATCAGATATAGATTGTCTCTTGTTCTGTAACAACTGGATAGCTTTTTTAATGTCCTTCCACAGTTCCCCCTCCCCTTTCTCCAGTTCCCCCTCCATACAGTTTCTTAGCAGTAGTTCCCATAGCAACAAACACTCTTGCTAATGGCCAGCAGTACAACTGCAGGCTTCCCCATATCTCATCCATTTGATTTGGACCACAATAAGGCAGCTCAGTAGAGTATTTCAATAAAAACATACTCCCCTCTGGACCTCTCTCTTCAGGAGGTAAATTGTTTCAAAAGCATCTTCTTCCCATCAAGATGACTGAAAGTTCAAAATGCGGACTTAAGTACTTATTATAGAGGCTAAAACCAGATTTTAAGCCACCCACATAATTCTACCCTGCAATTCAGTTGCTGCTTCTACTTGGCTGGAAAATCCTAATAATTTTGCACATTGGATTTCTGGTGGGGAAAAAAAAGTTAACTGACTAGAATTGCATCCTCATGAGAACAACTATCATATTTACCTGTTTCCCAACTGAGTACCTCATGGAATATCAGGAATATGGAAATCAAACAAGCAACAGATTATTTTTAAGAACCTATTAGGAGTTCTTCACAATATAATTTTTAAACTGTTCTGACCCTCTTTCACAAAACCTATGCCATTCTGTGTAAGAAACCCTACAGAATTCTTTTGGGTTTACAAGTCCTTTCTGACCACAACATATTTGTCTTAAGCTAAGGAGAGAAAGCACCAATGACAGGCACAGTGACCTACACAAAACACGGCATCAGGGGCTGCAGAGATTCTGTCTCAGCACCATCGAGATACTCACAGTAACTGAGCTGGCAAGTGATGGCCCAACCTCTGTACTCAAATTCATTACCTTCATGTCCTTGAGATTGCTGTCTCTTTTACCAAGGGTTTTTTAACCTGAGAGAAAGCTAATGTAATCTTGCTCCTTTGCAAGCAACTAATGGTCCTCTTGTATATGCAAACCAAATAAAAGCATTTAAAAATCTGTTTGGTTAGTGCAAAGAGACATGCTCCTTTTTTTTGTAAAAAACTCAAAACAGTGATTTGCTGTTTTACTGGCTGTAGGAATGTTTTCCTTACCAGTTAAAAACATCTGAGAAACTATGTCAAGTAGTCTTAGCAAACATCCACACCAGAGAATAGTGTTCATGCAAAAATACCTTTCTTCTTTTCAAGAGAAGTGATTCATATAGCAGTCCAGAATCAACCCTGATTGTATGATTTGTGCCAGTTTTGGCTAGGGTAGTTAATTTTCTTCTCAGTGGCTAATATGGGGCTGTGCTTTGGTTTTGTGTTGAGCACGAGGTTGATAATACAGAGATGTTTTTGTTATTGCTGAGCAGAGCTTACAGAAAGCCAAGGCCTTTTCTGCTTTTTGTACTGCCATGCTGGTGAGGAAGTTGGGGGTGCATCAAAAGGTTTCAGGAGGACACAGCCAGGACAGGTAAGCCCAGCTGACCAAAGGGATATTCCGGACCATATGACACCATGCTCAGTATATAGAATGGGCGAAGGGTGGGACATTTGAAGTGATGGCATTTGTCTTCCCAAGCCACTGTTACGTATGATGGGGGCCCTGTTCTCCTGGAGATGGCTGAACACCTGTCTGCCCATGGGAAGCAGGGAATGAATTCCTTGTTTTGCATTGCTGGTGCACGCAGCTTTTGCCTTTCCTATCAAACTGTCTTCATCTCAACCCAAAAGTTTTTCAGCTTTTACCCTTCTGATTCTCTCCCTGATCCCACAGGTGGGGCAGTGATCAAACAGCTGTGTGGGGCTGGCCTGGGCTTAAACCACAACAGCTCTTGCTAAAGCCTTCCTGCTGGGCACATACACTCCAAGGAGGGCAAATACAAGCACTGAAAAGAAGGGACATATGAACACCCAACACAAAACCACCAGATATAAGTTAATAAAAGAGCAAGATGACTTTTTAAGAGAGACAGATTTTCATGTCTGTAAAACTAAAGAAGAAAGTAGTTTTTTTGCACACAATTTTTAAAAAATATAATATATACAATGTATTTCTGGGACACCATTTTTAAAATCGACCATAAACATGAATCCAACTAAAAATTCTTCCAAGAAAACTGGAGATGCAGAAAAGGAAAATCTAGAAAATAAAGTTTTCATTTGGTATCATTTCTGTCAGAAAATAAGAGTGAAACTTGATCTTGTATGGATCAGCTGAAAATTATTTTATTTTTATTCTTTCTCTACTTCTTCCTTCAGGCAAACAGCTTATCTGTGCTATTACTATAAATTATTACAATTTAAAATCAAGCCATTTGTAATCAATACAAATCATTAATTTAGGACATTTATTCAATATCTCCCTTACATAACTGAAACTTTAGCATCAAGAACTGCCTTTAGTAGCCAGAATTGTAAAACATGTCAGAGGGACTAAAACGAGATGACTAACAAAATGTAACAGTACCTTTCATTCTCACCTGCTGGTATTACTCCAAGAGGAACCGACGCTCTGGCAGGCTTTGATACATATTCTGTGTCTATCCCAGCATCTATCTGGGCTCTGAGCAGTAGACCATGTGCAACTTCACTGACAGATCCATCTCCACCAACACAAACTACCCTATAACAAAACAAAAATGCCAAACAGTTCAGAACAAACTCTTTTAGAGCTGAACAAAAAAGTGGAAGGCAGCTACCCCACACCATATACATAATGATATTTCAAAAAGCTAGAAAACATTCTTTTTTTAACAACAAGCTTGGGCTTCACTGTCAGATCTGTAAATGTTACCTGAATGCTCCTTAAGCATTCTTATTTCTGCTTTCTGAGTAGGAGTAAATATACTTAAAAACTTATGAAGTTTTTCTTACCTTACCACACATCATGCACATAAACTGATCAGATGGAAGAACCAAATACATGCTTGAATGCCTCAGTGGAAAAGCTCTTTACATCTTTCAATGCTGACCCATACAAACATTTCAATGCCTTTTAATTGCCCTTACAATAACAACTCACCAAATATTGCAATAAAATAAAAAAAACACTTGAAAACAGCTACTTTCATACACTACGCAGGCAGTTGAGGGATTTAGCAAAGTATAAAATCCTAGTGCCAGCAATCCTTTGCACAAAGGTACTTAATCACTGCTTCTGGAGCACATAATTAAACTCCCACCTGCTGTGGCTATAGAGAGGAATGCATTTGTCTGTAAAACCTCTGTTACAGCAAACCCTTGTTTTCCTTGTTTTTGTTTATTTAAGTACACATTACAGTGATTCTCCAAATTAGTAAACATATTTTAATGATAAGAATACTAATAATACATTCCAAGCATTTATGACAGAAGCGACATAGTTACTTTGGGAGGAATTCACCTAAATTATATTCTTTTCACATATCTGTATGAATGCAGTTGTGAAACTATGTCCAGTCATTCAATCAGGTAAAACTGGTCAGATCTTCTTAAGAAAACATTATGTTATTAATGTTACCAAATGTTTAAATTCAATAACCTTGTCTCCTTTAATATTCATCTTCAGTTTCTATTATTATTTCCAAGCTGTTTTTTAATCTCTAATTTTTAGGAATGTTTCCTCTATATAGCTAAACATTGCCACATTAAATTTAAAAAATTTAAAAAAAATACAGTATATAGTTTGAAGAATAGAATATAAGTTTGAAGAACATTTTCTTCCTGCTTGAAATCAGGAGTCATTGCCTTTCTTTTGACTCGCTTTTTGTTTATTCCCAAGCTTAAAATTCTCAGTCACACTAGAAAAACCAGTTAATCTTTGAAGTCTGAAAAACTGTATACCCAGAAGGACTTGTATGGATTGTCTTCCGGCTATTAAAACTTAGGAAAACAGATATATTTTCCTCTGATTTTGGAGTGCTGTGTAGATAGAGTCCGAGGAATAACATGAAAATGCTACTAATTTTGATTTTTACTATTTTAGCATTAATCATCAAGAGTTGTTTTTTTGGCTGGAAATAGAGATACCATCAGGCACCTGGGATTCCAATGCTAATCAGTGAGAGCCTGCTATGCATAAGGAGTAGAAAGTCTTGAGAAAACAAATTTTACTTAGACTTTGAAGAAGAAAGTGAGAAAGAAACATCTTTCTGAGAAGAAAAACCATCTATTTAACCATCAGATGCAACTTTCTTAATCAACTATTCACTAAGGACTGACTAACCCAGGCTACTCTAAATATCCTTGATAGTTTAGGCTCCTGACTAGGGAACAAATATATGCATGGGCATATATTTCTGTCTGTGTACAGATAGGAAAACCCAGCTGAGATAGCAGTATCACAAATGCAGTCTCTCTATTTGTCACCAAAGCTCAGCCACAAGTCAGGGGTAAAAAGTCAAAGTGACAAAGGGCCTCAATTTTCAGTGTTGCTAAAAAAAAGTGGATAGCATAAAATGTAGAGTGTATAAGACATCTGCCTGTGGTCTTTCAAAACAGAATAGTGACTGAGGAAATCAGAGAAATTATAAAAACAAAGAAACAGCTTTGACAAAGAACACATAGGAGTGTCGCTTTCAGTTTATAGCACTGAGCTATAAACTTCCCATTTATTACTGCAAATCATAAGCTTCAGTTTGTTTCATATTCTGTTAACATGGAAGGAACCATAACTCTCCTAGAGAGAAAATCAAGCCCAGAAATTGCTATCTTGTTTACATATTGCAATGCATAAAAAAAAAAATGTTGTCTTGCCATTTCTATATTTTTGTGTCTCTAAAAAAAATGGATGGCAAAAAAGGAAGAGTATATAAGACACATGACTGTGGTCTTTCAAAAGGGTTCTATTCTTCCAGCTTGGATCTGGCTACTGGAGAAAGCCTTACAGTGGAAGTCCTAAGTGCCTACCCAAAGATTAAAGATGAAACAATTCAAATATGACTCCGTGTAGAAGATATTTGTGAAAGAAGATACAATCCAGGCATTTTCTTCTTTATCTTGCAAATAAAGAGACTGAAACCCTCATGAAGCATATTTCAGAGTGTTATGTTTATTTACCATTATTTATGAATATAAGATACATTTCTATTGTAAGTAATTAATAAATACCAAAGTATTTAATGAGAACTGAATTTCTCAGGTTTCATATATATGAGAAACAGTAAATACTCATTAAATACTCTCTAACATAATTTTGATTGGAATACAAATAAAAAATAACATGATGTGGTTTACTAACCTCCATAGCCACTAACCAACTTACCCATCAAATGCCTGCAGGTCACATTCTTTAATCACTGAGAGAGCATGTCCTTCATATTCAGTTACTGTGGAAAACATCCGTTAGCAGCAGATTAGATAATTTTAAATTACTCTGTCCATCCAACATAAGGAAAACAGAGTAATTCAATTCAGATTATTTTTAATTCATTAATGCATTTAAAGTATGAGAAGTTATATTTTACAGTTATCCTAGCTGAAAGGCCAAACATTTAACTTCAGCTGCTATCAGATACATGGCTATTTCATGCATTTAAATTCAGATAATCCAAGAAGATGTTTATCACATCAAAATGCAAGTTCTAGGACTGACACAGTTGGTAAACTTCAGGAAAATAAGCATATCCTCAGTTAAGATTGAATTAATTCAGGATCAAAGTTAATTGCCTTTGTGTTAGGATATGCAAATTGCTAAATCAAAAATAAGAGGAGTTAAACACAGAAGTATGAAATCAAGCCAAATACCAGTGACAACAGCATATAACACACAGAGGAAGGTGGCACAAGTATACACCAGAGTTCATAGCCTCTGGAGGAAAGGAATCTGTCACTCCACATTGATGTCTCTGTGTTTGCTGATACCCTATATAGTACTGTAAATGCCAGGGAAGACAGGATAAACTGGCATACTACAGATGGCACAAAGCATCATAACTACATTTAGCATTTTCTAGGGCAGCTTTGCCAGAAGAGACAGCCCAGCTGCAGCCACCCATCAAAGATTTTTGCTGACTGACATGACACTTGCAGATGGATTTTTTGTGTAAGAATGTGCATCATTATATGCAAAATTGCATTAATCTTTCATGCTTGTCTGTCCCTGGTGTTCACGTAGTTCAAGGCTTTTCTCCAGTGTTCCTAAACACCAAAAATTATTAGTCTTTATGTCTAAAACAATCATTCCATAGCTGTACCTGTTCCAATAATATTTCTACAGACTATTCAAAGGCTGCTTACAAGAGCTGAAGACACCCCTATCTCTTCCTATTTAAACAAACACACAAGTATGTGTGTGGACATAGTGAGTGTATCTTTTCTCCTAAAAAATAAGAAGGAAAACAAAATCAAAACAAAAGTGATACCATTTTTACACTTCACACTAAATTATTTTTATATTGCCTATAACATCAAAATCCCCTAATCAGGACCAGCAAAGTTCTAATGGTTGGTGTTTTGAAATTCTTAATTAAAAAACGAGAGTTGTTTTGATTATATGGAAGGCAGAGATTTATCATTTTGCTTCAGAAACACCTATCACTAATAACTTGTGGGAATTATTTACAAAATTTACTTCCATGCAGGGCCTCTCTGGATTATCAAAGCACATTATATAAGCTACCACATTCAGCCTTGCATTGCCAATGGGAACAATGCCTTTATCAGGATCTGTAGGCTGTGTGAAAGTGACCAATAAAAGTGTGCAGCATGCAAAAATGCAGAAAGGTTCAAATATCTTACCATTGCTTAGCTGTGAAAGAAACTCTTCCCATGAAAATAGAGTTGGTTACCAGGTTACATGCCTTTTTAAATGAACACGATGATATTTAGAAAGTTATGAGTACAGTCTAATTAAAATGGAACAGTAAATAAGATTTATTTTGTAACAGAAAACATCCTCAGTGCTTTCCTAATGCAATACAAGTTACGCTTACTGTTACAAAATTAATTCACTCAAAGAACAAGGATATGAAAATAAAGAGGCCTCATGTCTACACAGAAATCAATAAAGGCAGTAAAAATGACTAATGTTAGCCAGATTGAGAGCAAATCCGTCCTCTTTGCATTTAATAGTTTAAGTTGGAAATTATGTAGAAGAATTGCACAAGGCTTAAGATTGGGGAATTAGAAGAAATTTAAAATTTGATGACAGAATGACAGAGGATCTATTTTGATACATCATGACAAAAAGGCAGTGAAAAAAATGAGGTTTTCAGGAAAAACTTGATGAGAACATATAAAGTAGAAAAAGAACCTAGAAAAATCTAACACAGACATAAAAAGACCATGTCTAGAAAGTTTTCTGCAGGCTTGACAGCCTCCAGAAGGGCATGTATAAATCATTCTGATAGCTAAGTGGTTGAATATTTGGCACTGTTCCAATCCGGGGTGAAAAACAAACAGACCAAAAAAAACCTACTCAATGTATTTTGGTAACAGGAAGAAAGCTTCTCTCATTGTTTGAGAAGGATCCAGATCTCGTATTTGTCAAAATCATTATCCTAAGAATGTTATTTAATTATTTTTTGACCATTTCTAATGCATAATTTTGAAAGATTTTCTTTTTCAATAATTTTCTGTTGTTAAGTGTTAGATAACAGCATTCCGAAGGAAGGACACCAAAGGTGCACCTCATTTGAACAGAGCCACACATACTCCAAAAATGCTTTAACATCCCCTTCACATAGCAAACAAGAACCAAGGGCTTGGCCTCTGCACATAGAAAAAACAATATAAAATTAGTTCAACACTTTGAAACAGGGGGTGCTTTCATGTGACACCTAAACATACTGGCACTCCTGTCACAGACTAAAATCAATGGGATTAAATGTTACTTTTTCTCATCCAGCACCAGTTATCTGTTGGTATTTACCATATGGTAAGCTAAAACCAATGCAATTTGTCCAACTTTAAAACATTCCTTTCTTTTGTGGTTCTTTCATAAAAATAGGAGTTTGGGAAGGCTGTTATTTTTGCCTAAAAGTCCAGGTTGTAATTGTGCATAAATGAAAGCAAAAAAGTCAAAACTAGGAAGAGAAGTGAGACAAGCCAGGATTCTGTCAGGGTTTCCTTTATTTATTTTACTTATTTATTATTTTTATTTAAATGTGTGTAAGATTTTGCAAGATACTAATGTATTTCTATACTAGCTCCAATTATCACAGTTTGCAGGCATCTCAACAGTGGACTGAGATTTTGAAGAACTCAATTTTTTGGAAGAGTCACTGTTCTTATCCTAGGAGCCCCATCCCAGCTGCAGCACAAAAAATTGCCCAATTCTTAAAAGAGGCCAGATTTTAACTATTTTTTTCACCTTAGCCACAGTTAAAAGTGCTGCTTCAGTTTAAATTTGCTAATTCACACTTTCTTGAGCTCTAAGCACTTTTTTGCTTACTGCAAAAGATTTGCTTACTGAATATGATAAAAATAACCAAAAAACCCAGCAAAACACAATTCATTCCATAATACCTTTGGTTATTTTTACTGAAATTATTGAAGTGTAGCACACAAAGCCATTTGGGGGAGAAAAACAAAAACAGAAAACTCTACAAAATTTTGAAATAATTAGAAAAAAGTAAACATTACATCTCACTTATTTACATACACTCATTCATTTACATACATGTCTTTATATTACCATATGTCCTTGGGTAGGAGAAAATATTTCTAAACACATAAGAAGTTTATTCCAAGAGAAGCTATAATGAAGAATAAGATCTGGAATGCCTGATCAGAGAGGAAGCAACAGCTTCCAATGTACAAGACTGGCTGAGCAGAGCTCTGTCTTCCAGCACTACACTGTCAATCTGTAATGTTCTGAAGTGGTTTTAGTAACCTGCAAATGTTTTATTTTATATGCACTAGAAGCAGAGGTTCGAATTTGCTATAAAATTTTTGTGCTCAACAAGTTTTAACTTGGCATTCAATGAATTTTATAGATATGTATGTGGAAAAGTCTAAATGTAAACTATCTTCAGTGCAAAATTTGTACAAGAGCTTTCACAATTTCAGTACCTGATACACTCTTGTACACCACCAGTTTTGTAAATATTGGCCATGTTCCAAAACAGCAGGAACAGCAAATTGCACACTCCAACTTCACAAAATCCAAAACAATTATGGAAGGAAAAAACTCAGTTCAATTTACTTGAAATAAAGCACTTGGTTTTATTAGAATAGGGTACCAGGGGACAGGACATCTACTCAGCACCCACCACCACCCTCTATTTTAAAAAAACCAAAAAAACCCAAATTCTTAATTCTTATTTAGTTCTCTACCAGCACTGAAAACTGCAATGCAATTTTCTCATTTTGCCTGTAGGAGGAGTGTTAGGCAGCTAATAACCACAGGACTATTTCAACATTGCCAAAATAACCTCATTTGAAGGATAGGCCATTAAACATTTTTCTGGCTCAACCAAGAAGTTTCCTATTAAAATTTCAAAGAAAAATAATTCAAAAATAAACGTAAAACTGTTTTTGATCCACTAGTAAAAATGTTTCTGAAACCTCCACAGATTGTATTCACAACTTGTATTAAAACTTTTTTTAAATTGTGACCAAACAAGGCTAAGTCAATTTCTATTATGACAGCATTAGTCTGTTCACACTATGATCCATGCCCTCCAGGTGGAAACATATGTGTCTGAGAATTAAAATTTATATAAAGCTGTTGGCATTCCCTCTCAGTTCAGGGTATTTAAGAAATTATTGCTACATAATTCCAATATGCACAATCTTTTTCACATTTCTTCTAATGTGTCTTTAATCTTCCATTGATGTTACTTTAAATTGTGGGCTAAGTAGTTAGAAAAATACATGGATACAAGGAATAAAATTAGCAAGATAATTTTAATCTACCATTATTGCACTGGTATATTTTCATGGCTAAATCAGATTTTATCAAAATAATTTTTGGCCTGCAACCTGAACTAGTCATTATTTCATAAGAAATTTAAGGAACAACTGCAAGATCAGACCTCTTATAATTTTTTTAAGCTGAGACTGATAATTTTTCAAGTCAGTTACAACAGACATAAGAAAAAAGACTAGATTACTAGTATTGATGACTACAGGTGAAAAATACTGAATCAATAAGAGAATTACTAAAGCACTTTTTGACCAAATAAAAATATATTGTGTTGTATTAACTAGAGTTCTAAATGCAGTACTTGCAGTTAAAGGCAGTAAGGATAAGCAGTAAATTCAAATTGTCTTGCATGCTTAACTATTAGTTTCACAAAGGATTAAATTATACCTCTGAAGCAATTTACCTGTGACATCAGTTTTTATGTCAGCAAGTTTAAAAAGAGGTGCAACTTTTTCATAATAAATGTTAGTGGCTTCTCTTTTGTGGCTGCTTGGATTAACAAAGACTTTCAAGGATTTAGGTCTGTTTTGAAAACCTAAAAAGAAAACAAAACATTCAAGATTACACACAACCCGACTATTTTTACAGCTTAAATGTTTGTGTTTTTTTTTCTTTTAAATCAGAACCATTACAATACTTTGACAGGATAAGTAAATTACAGTCTAAAAAAAGTCTCAATTTCTTTTTGCATGTGCACTAGTTATCTTTAAATTACAGTATTGATTAATTTAGTGTGTACAGCTAATAAACAGTTGTAGGAACCAAAAAAAAATATGCATATGTCATAGCCTAGTTAAACCCTAATTCAGGAGCAGGGTGAATGTGAAGTTTGGGCACCAAAAAAGATAAAAACCCAAACACAAAAATGTATCCTTGTTGGAATTGAATGACTCACTCTCAGCAGGCATACGAAAGTAACACCCAACAAAACTGACGCAACAATCCAACACTTTTCTTTTCTGAGAGTGCAAATCAAAGAATCCAAAAGAAATTTTCTGTAAAGGGGGTCCAAAATTATAAAGAAATAGCAAATTGACAGTGCCATTTGGAAATATGAGAACTACTGTTCATTTAGGCCTTTGGAGTAACAAACTCCAAGGAAATAACACTGAGAAATACTGCTGTGCAAAGCTGGACCTTGTCTTGCACATTGATACCATGAAGTAATTTTCTTATTTGAAACACGGCATTTTGTTGAAGAGTAAATAACTCATATTAAACCAATAACATTACTTTTCAAATTCACTTTCCTAGAATTCCTGCAATTGCCATAGTTCAGTGAGGCTGCTTTCCTATGAGAAGCAAGCATTAGTGTGTAATACTGTTCTTCTTTTGGTGTTTATTCAAAATGCTTGATTTTAAAAATTCTGAATTTTGTTTCAGTATCAGGGTAGACTATCACTTTCTTAGCCAAATAAAAGCTAGAATGTCTAGCAAGTGTACTGCTTTCAACATTCAAGAACAAAATTAGTAGTAGCCCACAACTCCAAAGGGAGCCAAGAATGAAACCACATCTTCCTGCCCCATGAAGAATATTCCTTCAATTTTTGCAGCCACATGTACCCTCAGAGTGTCAGCAGGGACCTCCTGCAGCTCATTCCACTTACTCCACCTCAACTACTGAACAGGAACAATTACTCAAAGAAATTATAGCTGAACACTATTTCACATGAAAGAGGAAAGTATTCCTTAAGAATACAGAAGTCACAGAGATATTTTTTCCATTTACTTCATCACATCAAAGAATCTTGAAAACAAACTAGCTCTTTATCCAGTTTGTGTCAGAAAATTTAGAAGAGTTCTTAAAGATACTTAAAGAAATTATTGAGTCAGTTTGCTGCTAAAACCTCAAAATCATACACCAAAAGAAAGTATAACCATGTTTAGGTCAAAATGTTACACAAAGTGCCAAGTCACTGCACAGCAAATTAATCCTGGAGAATCCTGGATGCCTGCAGGAACAAGCACCTGTGCTAAAAGCATCTCTTTTAAAAAGGAGAAAAGAGAAAACAGGCAGCTTGGCAAGGACTGCGGATGTGTCGGAGGGAATGGCTGCTGTTCACGAGGACCCTGATCAGCAACAAGAAAGGTCTGAGAAAAGCCTGACGATGTCCAAAATGACAAACCCAAAGGCCAGCACCTGAGGCAGCAAAACCCTCCGAGCGTGGGATGGGGCCGGGCCCAGCGGCAGCGCCTCAGAGAGCCCCGGCAGGGAGCACGGAGAGCGCTGAGAGCTCTGGCAGGGAGCAGCACCTCAGAGAGCCCCGGCAGCTCCATGGAGCAGCACCTCAGAGAGCGC
>QUSF01000024.1:2275037-2299230 GCA_003676055.1 Chloebia gouldiae
CCTTGAGCATCTCCTGCGGCAGTCACAGGCCACAAAGCTAGGCTTCCCGCAAGTGCAGGGACAAAGGCAATGGACACAAGTGGCACAAGGCATATTCCAGTGTGAAATAAAGAAAAACATCCTTCACAATGAGGGCAGTTAAGCCATGTCCATCCTTAAACATTGTCCATCCTTAGAGATTTTCAAAACTTGTCTGGACATGGCTCTTAGCAACCTGATCTTTATTAGAAGCTCACCTGCCCTGAGCAGGAAGCTAGACCAGATCATCTCCAGAGGTCCATTCCAACCTAAAATCTTCTTGAGTCTCTAGAAACAGAAAGATGCACTGCAAGTATGTACTGCAGTGAATTGTCTTTTTACAGGAATTACAACACAAACATGGAAGTCTAAACAAAAGCTCCCAAAGACTATTAATACATATAAATCATTATCATAAAGACATTATAACAATGTCATAATCGAAATATACGAACTCTTATTGTTCGTATATTTCTTTTAGAAATATAGTATATTCGTATATTAGTCTTTTAGAAGTTATAAAAATATGAAGACCAAATAAAAATTCTGTGACTTGATCAGTTGCCTAAAGCATCAGTCAAAATTAAATGGATAACTTATAAGAACAACGACTTCTGCATCAAAAGAGAAAAGATTTAACCAAATTCATAAATATTCTGTCATGTTTCTTACCTTATTTACAAGAAGTTGTGATCAACTGGTCCTCCTAACACTCAACCTCCCACCAACACCCAGAGCTAAAAATCTGTAATAACGGGCTTCAGTCATAGATATCTAAGTATACCTTTAAAGTTACAAAAAACAAACCAAAAACACACCCCCAAACATACAAATATAAAAGTACAACAGACAAAGCAGGGGGAAAGAATAGGAAAGTACAGTTTGTAGAAGTAGAGAAAACAGATAAAGTGTCAAAATTTCTGTAATCCAGACAGTGTGAGTTACAATTCTCCAAAACAGACATAAGGAGAAAGCTGAAGGGAGAAAAGCAAACATCACTATCTCACTTCAATGTTTCTGCAAATGAGATGTAAAAATTTAACCCTAGGTGGCAATATAAAGTTTCAAAAGAAATCCTATGGAGGCAAAAGAAAACAGACTTTTCAGCTGGTGGGGAAAAAAAATCCCAGATTTTTGAGGAAATTATTGAATTTACTTTTTTAAGAAAAATTAATTCATTAAACCATTCTAAACCAGAAACTGTATTTATGATTACGTATATTGGACTATTGCTGAAAAGCATTATCAGAGTTAATACATAAATCCTAGCCAGATTTTCAAGAACTAAATTAATTCAAAGGACCAAAGTATTAAAATATTCTCTTTATGACAATTTGAATATCAATTTACTTTTTTAGAGAGATAAAATATTTTTCACAAACAAGGCATTTGAGCAGAAATGGTACATTACTGAAGTGATTTTATTTGTGCCAAGTAATTGCCAACTGACATGAAAGGATGATCATGACAAAATTTATTACTTTATCATTCCTGGTGTGCACTGGACATATTAGAACACACCAAACAACTGAGTCTAATGAAAGCATATCCTCTAACAGCCAAAGATTAAACTTTCACACAGAATTACTGTGAAGCTTCTTTAAAGTGTTTTTGAATAATAATCTTTTAATTGTCTTTAAACAACATCTATATGAATGAATCAATGTCACTGACTACTGTGTGCAACTGATCCCAGTCTGCCAGCCTTTTGGGGCTCCCCTAACTGGTATTCTGCTATTGTTTTCCCTGGCTGCTCCATTTGAAACGAGCCAGCAGCCTAAAGCAGGAAGGCCAACTGTTCCCCTAGTACTAACAAATGTGCTAATATGCACTAGTTTAAACTTGATCTATCAAGTGAATCAGTGAACCATGAAGGGTGGTGGGTCAATCAGGGTGTTCTGAAAACAAAGGCTCCTAGGGCAGCAGAGACGCTGTGCTCAGACATACATCTGTGCTGCTTTCAGGCCCCAGCCTTAGGAAAATGGGTTTATGTTACAAAAGTTAAGAGCCTGGAATCATGTCATTACCACCTACATTTATAAATACTTTATGCAACATTAGGAATATTATACATGAGAAAAACTAACAATATGAGACAGAATCACTGATGTAACTATGGAGACACTACTGTTAATATTAACTAAGCTAAGTTAATGTTTAACATTAATGGTTTAATTAAAACTTCATGCATGAAGTTTCAGGCTTTCATATCAAATCCCCTTGTGATAGATAATACAGAACAGTAGATAAAAATAAAATGCAATTTCTGCTTATTTTGCTACCTTATCATTTATTCCTAACCACATTTACTGTCATTTGTTAGTTTACAAAGTTTTTAAGTAAAGCTTTTTCAAATCAGCTGTTAGTAAGTCTTATCTTGTTAAAAAAAATGGATGAGCATTGACAACTGTCCATTTTCTCTCATTTTTGAGCCTGCCTCAACCCTTTCAGAACCACTGTGTAGAGGATTGCAAGATCCTCTTGCATGTGCAGAGGATTTCAGATGAAAGAGTGAATTCTACTGACCCAGCGAGTCCCCACATGCTATGCCTGTGAATCCTGTACAAAAAGATGCAATGTATAACTGGAAATCACAGAGTGGGGTGTGCACCAGGGCTGACACAAGGTAACAGCACGCTAGACCCTGTCTAAGCTGCCCTCTGGGGCCTTACAGAGCCAAGGCTCCAGAGGTGCATGAAGATGGCAGTGGTTGTCTTACAGCAGTTTAACACACATGTGATGTACAGATCAGGTTTCAGGAACTCTATCAGTGAGCAAGCTCTTCATATCTAGCTGGCATGCACTGGAACAGCAGCAGCAGCAGGCAGAAAATAAGAACAAACTTAAATAAGGGAGGGTGGTGGCACATATATTTTGTTACCCTGACACACACACACTGAAAGAACCATAATAGTCACTGTAACTAAATTCTAAACACTTATATCTGTGTGTGCTCATTCACATGATAACAGGCTTCATAAAAAATTATAGCTCAGTTAAACTTTAAATTGAAGTACTCTGAGCAAAGTCAAAGCAACAGAGGACACTCACTGTGAAGATAACAAAAATGAATAGGGAAAAAACACATATGAAACATTCATGCCAGACACAGATCACACTGTAAAAAGGAAACCGTGTACATGAAACTTACAAAATAAAATATAAAATATAATTATAAAATAAATTATATTTTATAAATATATTTTATATAAAATATATTATTAAATAACTTTAAAAAATCTTCATTAGAAAACCTCCAGATAAACTTTGGCTCATATTATCACCAATAAACTTGCTATTGTTGTTCCCTAATTAATGTGTATGTACAAAAACCTAAAAACTTGTCAAAGGTAAAGAAGTATAAATTGCATTTATCTGCAGAGGAAACACACCTGTCAGTAACATGTATTCCCATTCGTCAGAAGGGCCAAATATTACTGACCAAATATGTATTATTTTTCCTACTTTGATAAATCACCTGCTTTTACTTTGATCCAGCCCAAAAATAATTTAAAAATCCTTCAAATAAATAATGCAGCAGTTAATGAAAAATTACTTTATGATCAGACAGACTGGAGAAGGAGGGAGGGTAGGGAAGTAATATTTACTGTTTCAGAAAGATAAAACCAGAAGCAGCCAATTTGAGTTCATTAACAAGAATGACTCCAGCACAATTACCAAAAAAAAAAAAAAAAAAGAAAAAGAAAGAAAAATGCTGCAGCAAAAACTATGAAAATATTTTACTGTTTCACACAGAAATATCAGCCACCAAGAAATCAAAAGAACTCGGCTGCAGTGTATACTTTTAGTTCAGACTTAGAAGAATTTACACATTAGCAACTGGTATGATGAGGGTTTCATTTGGTTATATTTATGTCTCTGAGTCCTGTTTATTCCTGAAGTAGAAGGAGAAAAAAAATGTACTGATCAGAGATCCTAAAAACATATGTACAAGGTCCGAGCTTCTGGAGAAAGACTGAAGCAAGAATTAGAAACAGCATTGCACAGAACACTTTTTTTCAGGTTCAGGTGGCTTCCAATTACAAAGCTATAAAACAGAGGCTGCACCTCGAGGTCAAGGCAACCTGAGCTGGAGATTCTACAGCTTTTTTTTTCTGTGACCATATGGTATCACTGCTCCTGATAGATGGAGAGTAATCTAGGAACAAAACAGACATTTGCTCCTTATGCAAATGTCCTTGCCTTTATGGGTAGCTGGAGATCTACAGGAATCCTGGCACTTCTGCACATTGAGATACCTCACGATAAAGTCCTTCAAAAGGGGAAAAGGAAAGGCACTTTTTAATACACATCTTCCTTGGGAAAATCCAAAGCATACTGTAAACAAACAATGCAAGAATGCACCATTAATAACTTATGTTGTTTCTTTAATATTTGCTTGTGAAACTTTAGTAGAAGCACATCATAAATTCGTATTCAAAGTGTTACAAACACTACAGATGTACAAGATTTGAATTCCATAATCTGGCTCAGTCTTAACAATTCAGCTGGAGTTCTAGTAGTGTGTCACAAGAGAGACTGCTTTTCTTCTGTAATAAACAAACTCATTTGCTATAATCTGTAAACAGAGACACCTTTTGGAGTTAAATCAGAGTTTGGTATTGGGGAAGGAATGTCGTTTTGGTTATATAAATCAAAAGTGTGCTACATTCTGTTCCTTTCAAATATAAACTATAGGGAAAAGCTTGAACTTGCGGGGCTCTTTTCCCTATGTGGTGAATATTTTTTCTTAATTTTGGTAGAGTTTCCATAAAATAAAAAAAAAAAAACCAACCAACCAACACTACAATTGGTTAAACAAAGCATCATGAAATTTGTATTAGCCTAGGCAAACACAGAAAGATACTTTTAAAGTAAAGAATTGCATTGCATCCCTATTGTCAATAAATTTTGTATCAAATAATGCAACAGGAGCCCTACAGAACCTTAAGAGCACTGCCACCTGTGAATTTATGAAGATGAGGAAAGTCTCTCCCATTAGGCTCCTAAAGAATACGGAGGTCTCAAGTGGGATTTCCTAAACCATCACCAGAAAGTTCCTGAAGAGTTCCCAGAAGTGCAACTACTGTAGTACCATCAGGTGTGATGCAATTTCAAGTGAAAATATCAACTAAATATGTTATTTCTTTCAGAAGCAGATTTCCCAAAAGACTCATCAGTTAGAGTAAAGAAAAACACTTATTTTCAGTAGCTTCTAAAACTCTTGCAAAAATAACATCAATTTGTTTCATTTTTACAGACATATGAGTCAATTATTGTCACTTTCCTAGATTTTACATTTGACCATGTAAAACTTCAGTAGTAAACATTTGCCAGAATTAAGATTCCTATCTGTGTCTAAATTTCCACAGGCAAGATGTTTCTGAGCTTCAGTCAGCCTCATGTATTGCCAATAGAAATAAATATGACATCAACCTCAATTAAATGCTTACCATTTAAAATTTCCTTCAGATGTCTAAACCATGACTGACAATGATCTTCACTTAAATTATTTAAATGGATAGCACAGTCTGTAAGCTTATTCTCTTCTTTATTCAAGCATTTAAAAATTGTGATACCCAACAAAGTACCACCTTTTTTCTGCCCTGCAAAACGACGACGTTTCAGTTTTACTGCAAATACATCTTTCATTTCAATAATCTCCTCTTGAGCCTGTAAAGCCACACTGGAATCACCTGTAAGGGGAAAAAAAAACAAAAAGAAAAGCATTATTACAGTGACTGGGAGTAACAACTAAAAGTATTGTTAGGGCTTCACCTCTAGGTTCACTTCTTGCATCTGTTCATGCTTTCATTGAAACTTATGACATATCATTTCCCTCAATCACTGGTCTTTTGTTTTATCAACTTTGTTATGTACCCAGCTGTACAAACAAAACTATTTCAAAGAGGTCATTTACTCAGCTTTTTGGCGTTCAAAAAAATTAAAAAAAAATTTCACACACTAAGAAAGACGTTTTTGAATTCATATTCAAAAAGCAAATTCTTTATTCTATTCACCTAAATCACAGCAATCATAGCAGTCATACTTGTAAATCATAGATCAGAAAGTGTGCTATGACCCAAGCTGACTATATGCTCCCTATATTTTTTCATTTGATACAACCATTACCTTTTGTGTATATAGCAGAAATGTGTCAGAAAGCAGTCAAGAAAAAACAGTCAGACAAATAAGCCAAAACTGTGCTACCCATTTTTGCTTTAATTTTTGATTTATGAATTCAGTTTAGAAGGCAAGAAAAACAGTTTCTAAAAAGTTCTTGTGACAGTTCAAGATCCTCATCCCAGGGAAGGTTTTGCTATCTTGGGACTGATATTTACATGGATGATGTCGCTGCAGACGCCACCACTTCATTTCCAAGTGCCTTTTGGAGATCTATCAACTGAGGCACTGTGCTACAGGCTTCTCCTTTTTCTGCTCTCTTGAGCTGCACTCAGATTCCTCAAAACCAATGTCAAATACACAAACTGAAGGAAAAATATTGACCTTCCTGTGTCTTTGGACACAGAAAGAAAATTTTCCCTGCTTTCTTCGTAATTACAGGAGATCTGATACAGCACATCAGTAGAGGTCCCTTTTCAGCCCAAGGCAAGAAATGCTAGAAACCACAAAACTTCCCCAAATCTAGCAACAACTCTGGTTTCTCAATAGCAAAAACTAGCAGATTCTGTTTGATCAATAGTTGATACAGGCTGTACTGGAGTGTTGGGAAAAGTTATTTTAATTGTCACCCAGGGGAAGATGGACAGCACCCCCTACTTCATTACACCACATGAAGCCGAGGGTTTCAGAAAGTCATATACCTTTTCTGGGCAGGAAAAAAATGACTTTGTCAATTCTTGTGACAGTTTGATACTGGCATTTCTCAACATCATTTCTGGAAGGAGGTTATGCAGTGATCGTTTCTCTATCCAGGAATCCTGGATGGCTTCTCCTCAGCCATGCTAACACAGCTAAAGCTCAAGTCAGTATGACTTCTCCTCACAACTCTCAACAAATTCATTTTTTCCTGTTCTGCACCAAATTACCTGCAACAAATAGGAGCATGACCTTGTTATAATTCCCACATATTTTTCCCAACTTGTTAGATTTTATCATCCTAATATCTCCATAAATCAGCTGCTAAGGTGTAAAACTACACTGACATCATTCCACTCCTAGCAGGAATACTGTGATAAGCAAATGCTGGTGTGCATTGAGAAAGTACACAGGAAATTGTCTGTAGTCCATATTTTCAGAAGTACACAGCAAATAAACAGGAGAAAACTCACCTAAATAATTTTTTTTTTAAAACCCCAACATAAATCCTGAAGTACTGTACACAACTGCTGAAAAAGTATTTTCAGTCAATGTATCCTTAAAAATGAGGGAACTGAGGGAGGAAAATACTATATGACTGATTCCATTTGAACTATGATTTTACAGAAACTCAAAGTGAACATCGTACAAGCAAACTTGGTACTAACTTTACTGAACACAAGATCTTCATTTCTGTCAAAATTTGTACTGCTCTTCTAAAACATTTCAGGGTAGATAGTCTTTGTAGGCCTGAAATTAAAAACTGACTGGTGATGTCCCAAATTACCTAGAACTACATAGCTTAATATCTACATTAAAGACTTGTTTTAACTTTTAAAACAGAATTTTTGAGGAGATCTGCTTGGGTTTTTTTCACAACGGCTCGCTGTCAGACATACAGTACATTGAAAATGCCAGCACACAACCTCAATGTTTTAGGAGAATGGTTGTGGTTATATTTCCTTTCTGTAGCAGTAACTAAGCTTCAACTTTCATTTCCCCAGACCAATACAAATATTCTAAGTGAGTTTGTTTTCTAAATACTTTTAAATAAACAATTAAAATAAATCCTATTTTGGATTTAACTCTAGTTTTCCTGAGGATATAATGAACTCTATTATGCCAATGTTATGGATGTCCACCAGAATTAAGTTACAAACATTAGTCTATTTATCCAGCATAAGTCAAGTAAAACGAAGCCCTGATAAAATACTTTTTATTCCCCACTAGCTTTCATAAAATGGCATTTAGTCTTAAGCCAGGTAAGGTCTGAATGTTCTTTTCATGACTATTTCAGCCACTTATTTACTTGATTGTGCATCTTCCTCTTCCTCTGTATTTATCAAATTCTTATGTTGCTCATATCAACACTTTTGATATTTAAAATAAAATATTCTTGCTAGGCAGCACTAGACTTTCAAAACCACTATCTGATCTTGTTGATTTTACAGGAATACATTTCCAGAGGCATCCTGGAAAAGGATATAAACTCTAGGAATGCTGAATTGTAAAAAACCTTCATCCTCAAGTTTTCCTAGAGAAAATGCTGAATTAGCTAGTAGGATTAGGACAACCCATTTTTTCCTAAAATTTTAAAGAAATGTGCATAAAATCCCAGGCATAATCTATAATTTTCATTGTCTCTGCTTACTGAAAATAAGACCATCACAAATGCAGCACAATTTTATAAAACAACCCAGATAAGAAAAATTTAAGTCATGAGCTGTATTTATAAAATATTTCTAGAATGAGGTAACAACCAAGCTTACTTTTGCAATAAAGTATATATTGTATTAAACATTTTTTAAACTTTGAAAACTTTAAACTTTAAACTTTGAAAACCGTATTGGCTCACTAGTATCGTATTGGTTATTGAGAGCAGTTTCAGGACATTAACTGTCCTCTCACATTACTCAGAAAGATATTGGGTACCATCTGTTCTTTCAAGAGATTTAAGTGTACATCTATTAGATATCATGCTATTTATTTAATTCAGTACCCACTTCCCATTGTTGTATCTTCTGAAAAAAAAAAAGTCAATTTAATTACAAGGAATAAAGATAATCTCTTCTACCAGGCTGCCCTGTCATCATGAAAGCAGAGAGGGAACCTGCATAAAGTAGGTTACAAGCGTTAGGGAAGGGCAAAACTAACAGCACTTAACATTTAACAAAGATCTAACAAAACCAGAATATATGGCACTTAAAAAAAAAAAAGTTACTATAAGCCAAGGGCTTGTCTGAATCAATCTCAGCACATCTGCCTGATGTAGAGCGTAAACAGGATTAGAGTTGGATTTATCTGCTTGACGCTAATTGTACTCACAGTTTCTGCACATGTCCACTTTTTTTTTTTTTTTTCCAAATACAGCATGAAAAAAGAAAAACCTGCCTGGATAGATGAGTTTCTAGGAAGTTTTATGCCCCTATTTATCATCTCACTAATTTCAAGCAATGAGACTATTCTACATTTTTCCTGTTTACGGTAGTCAAATCTCTTATTTTACAAAAAAATTATGTCTGAATCAACCATACTGAGCTAAATCAAAAGAAGAGGAACTAATTAGAGTTCCTCAAATAGAGTTTAATTGTAAATAGTAAACCAAGTTTTAATTAGTTAAGAGTGTTAACTGCCTCATGTTTACAGCAAAACTGATGAAAATATACACAAAGAAAAAAAGCATTACTACTAAAAAATAGAACAGTTTTAAAGAAAATGTGGTATTTAAGTATAAACACCAACACTTCAACAAGGAACCACTTTCTGCACTGTCACCTTACCACAGAAGCCCAACATCTAGATGTGATAATTCAGGACTTGCTTTCCATAACAAATATCTGGAGTACATGGAAAATACCAGAAAACACACATGAAATGGGACTATAATTCAAGTACAAGAATTGGACACAAAGCAAAGAGTGTTATACTCCCTTGGTCACAAATGCTTCCTATGACCTTTGGCAAGACACCTAGCCCTCCTGACTATAATGATTAATTAAACCTTATACACATTTTAGGCCCTCTGCCCCACTACATTCTCAAAGTTTACTTCCTTAATAGTTGATTGATATAGCTGAGTGCAGCGGAACTTAACAGAAATAATTAGAAATTTTAAAAAATCATCAAGACCATACTAAAGAAAATACAGTGATCAGTATTTACTAAAGAACTGTTTTATTGTAAAACACTTATTTATTATAACATTGATCACATACCATCCTACACTGGATGAACACTACTTTCAAAATAACAATTTGGGACATACAATAAAACATAACTATATTAATTAAACCAAAAAAGAAAAATAGAATTTAAAATATAATTAATTTTGACAGTATGTCTATAAATCTATGTTTAGGAATATTTAGTATAATGTCTAGTGCATAAAAACCAGCACCTATTAGCCCATCAGTTACTAAGCCCATTTTTCCCTCACTGTAAATCAGCAAAGCACAGAAAGCAGCATGAAGCTGATTCATAAAACCTCTACAGTTTTCAGCTGCTTATTGATTAAGAAGGGCTGGCAGTAAGAAAAGCAGACATGATCATTCTTGCCAGAAAAGCCAAGAAAAACTGCAAAGCTTTTCTGGCTATTTAGCACTTATTTAACTATTCTAAACATGAGGCAGAAAAGCCATTTCAAAACATGAATTTTGAATGATTTCTTATTTCAAAAAGATAGGTCTTGCAACACTTCTGGCAAAATTTGATGCTATGCCTCTTACTCTCTTCTGCAAGCAGAAAAAGCAAAATTCCAGTTTCTGCTTGCCAAAAGTATCAAACAGTAAGCTGGGGAAAAGGTAGTACAGCCAGGGCCAGGCTGGGGAAGGGCTGGTTTTTGTTTGAAGATTAGTTTTACATTACTCTAGTCCTTTAAAAAGGTGTTACAGGAGAAGTTTAACATAAGTAAGGCCCTAATCCAGAAATACATTTCTCAGACTGTGTGCAGTGACCTGTTTGGGAGCAGCAAGGAGCTCAGAAAGTATTACAAGGGACTGAAGGGATGCATCTCGGTTTCTGCAGAGCTGGAGAGAAAAAGCAGGGTGCAACTACTCACTTCACCTTTTAATGGCAGCTATTCACTTGCAGCAGCAGCTGTATTCCTTCAGGGCAGAAAACTGAGCTTAAAAACATCTGACAGGAGTACAACCCATTTTCATTCTCCTTCTCTAGAGAATCTTAGGGAGAAGTGATGTATTTTGCCAAGCAAATGCAATTCCTTCCTGCTAATCCCTCTCTCAATACAGACACCTACCCTCGACTCCCCTGCCACGACTGTGCAGTCCAGCCCTTTTCCCCAAGTCTGGCTCTGGGCAGAACCCAGCTGAGTCAAATCATCTCCTAAAGTAACAGAGCTTGCCCACTTTTCCCCTGGCTTAGTCTTCTGACACATTGTTTAGTACAATCAGTTCAACACAAGTCCTACAAAACTAGAGATGCTACAAAATGCTATGAAAATTCACAGCAGGGAAGAAGGAAGAGCTGGGACTGTCTCCTTTCATCAGGAAGTCAACATGGCCTGAGCCAATCTGCTGTGCATTTTCCCTTCCAAATGTTAACTCCCCAAAGATCACACAGATCAACAAGAGTCAGTAAGAACTGGGAAAGAGGCACAATGGCTTCTCTTAATTCTTTAGAGCTCTAGCAATATAGTATACATTAAAAAATAAATTATAAGTCTCAGAATAAAATTCCACTTTACAAAATAATAATGATACATACAGTTATGTTTCGCTGGACAAGGAGCTATTCACTATTCTAGCTTAAAGAAGTCATCTTATTTTAAACTACTATCACAGATAGCTACCTCTAAAAAAGAATATTTTTACAAAGAATAGCAGACATATTTTAAAAATAAAATTCCGGAATAAATTTGTACTTCAGGTCTCAATTTTTCAACACAATACTAGCCAAAAAACCCAAGTAATTTTCCAATGCAAATCTCAGTCATGGGATAAAGGCTTACATTACATAACAGAATAATTTCACTTGTTTCTAAATAATTTTACTATAGTCACAGCATGGGTAAATCCATCTAAAACTGTAACCTCCTACCTTTCACCTTCCCCTCTTGTCCCTCACCACTTTTCAAATGGTTCTTTCCCCAAGACACCCCAACCAGCTGATTCCAGCCCCTGCTCTCCACCATATCTGTTAAAAACAAGTCCTCAAGCTTCTGAACATCCCCACCAAACCATAGGGCTGTTGCACATACAGCCTCTCTGCACAGCATCCTATCACAGCAACTGAAAGAAGGGCAGCTTTAGGGGACATTTGGTGTAGTCCTTGAAGTCTTGAGCTGGGTTAGACTCAAGCACTTAAAATTCGGTTAAGTTTCACTACAGCTTTAAAAGATGGCAATAGGCAAACTTCTGAAAAGAACAACCATCACCAAACGACTTAGTTCTGGCAGAACCAAAAGCAAAGAGGATCCCACACTGTAAGAGCATTGTTGAGTACAGCTCAGAGGCTGGCTTTGCTGGAGCTGAAGCCTTGTGGAGAACGGCCAGGCCTGGGGATTCCCCTCTGAGCATGACCACATCTCAGAGCGATGCTCGTACACTGCATGCTGGTCAGCAGGCCATGGAAAAGGCCCTTTGGTCATGAGGCTCATCAGACATTTATCCATCAGGCGTTCATTAGAGTCTTGACTCAGCTCTCACACAGAGCAGTGAAGTACCCTGCTTATTAACTGCAGGCTAATGGCAGGATTTCATTAGAAAAACATACTGACACTGGCAGTTTGAAAAGAAGTCAGCGAGCATATTGAGTAAATACCTCTGCAAAAAAAAAGTGTGATTGAAGCTTTAGCAGAAGGCCTAATGCTGTTCCAGAGAAAAAGCTTCAGCTTAAGGAAGAGCTCCCCCTTCATTCTACAAATACATTTGAGGGAGATGATTAATTTAAAAATAGCATAAAGATCTATTGGGAATAATGCTAGAACAACAAGGCAAGCTGAAAAGAAGCAAGGCACACAAGGACTGATTCCCATCCTGAAGCATTTGACAGGATGCATGAAGCAAAAGCTTTGCTTTTAATAATTACACTTTCATATTAACATCAGAGCAAGAAAGAGGTCACTGGAAATGTACTATAGAAAGCTCTACATTTTATATTAAGAATATGGCCCACATACTGCCTAATTTCATAATATGATTTGGCAGGTAGCTTTGAGGCTTTTCATTTAGTAAGTAAGAGAACTTATGGTAGGAACTTCAGAGTAACAACATGGTAAATAGCATCACTGATTTCCATTTCCCAAAACCTCATCAAACATATGTATCAAATTAAATGATTGGTCTTACACAGACCAACCATACACCCATCATAAAATGAAATTATTTTGTGAGAGATTTCTGAAATACAGAGAAGACAGGTATCTAGTAGCCTACATGATTTAATAGAATGGGCTAGCAGAGCTGAAATATACTAAAGAATCCCCAAAGAGGAAACATGAGCTTAATTTTACATTTCCTTGAAAGCATCTCACATATACAGTGTTTTGTACCTACTAATTTATGCTACAATCACAGCAATTACTTCTGTCATTTAAGAAAATAAGGAGAAGTGGGAAAACAAATGACCTCTTATGGCCACATAACATTACTGAGTTTGATTAATACAAGTTAACAACTACTTTTACTTGGAGCCTTGCATTAGATCTGCCTCAGCCTCAAATACAGATTTAGAAACCTTCTATATTGCTAAATAGCAGTATTCAGGGAATTCACTGTGTCTCAAATATCTGAATTTTAGTCTCTTCTGGAAAAGGTTTTCAATAAATATTTTCTTCAGGAAAAAAGAACAAGCAGCCCATTCTAAAGACAAGTCAACTTCCTTCTGTAAACTTGATAATTCATGTACACTAGCAAGTGATGCTTTTAGTTATCAAAGCATAGCTATCAGCTGCTAGATGAGCTCATCCATGAACTTCTACATGTTTGGCTTTATCCTCATTGATCTCTGGTCTATTTCTTTTTTTTCAGAGATTTATGAAGGAAACTCTGTGATCCTTTGTATCATTGTATCTGCATCTCCTGCACTAGCCCAAGGGCAAGAGATGGCAACAGCACCACCAGAACCCTCTGACAAGCTTAAAACCCTTCCCTCACCCAACACTCAGCTGCCACTTAGGAACAGGAAGAATGCAGGCTACACCGCTTTGCCTGCAGGGGTGAATGAATCCCATTTTGTTCATATATACCACACTAGTAACAAACTTAAAAGAAAAGCACCAAAAAACCTCCAGAATGTTATTAGATGATCTTTATAATAGAGATTTTTTTTCCTCCTTTCTCCTTATGGATGCTGTTCATATTTCTCTAACTTTATAAAATGTTTTTTCATATCAAAAATATAATTTATATTACACAATACATGTACAATCCAAAAATTACTTGGAACACAACACCAAATTTAAGATATTCTTAGTCAATCATGCAGTATACAAATTAGCACTTCATATAAAGAGAAGGCTTACAAAATGCAACACTCCAGAAGCTTTCTGGTATTACAATTATTTTTATTATATAGAATTGACTCCATTTGCAATGATGCATAATTCTGGGACTGAGGAAATTACATTCTCAGAATGTCATCAATTTTAATTTTCTTTTTTTGTAGCTTAACACTATGACACAGCTCTCACAAAAGATTTGATACCAATATGATGTGACACAACTGAACCAAACCTTAATTTCACTCACAGTGAGAAATCACAGGATTAAGTAACACTGTGCAGTCTTTTAGAAAAGTTTATTGCTTCCAGATGGATGCAAGTTTCCTTTCAGCACTGATTTTATCTTCTGTACACAGGGTGCCAATGTTACTATAAATATAGTCAAAAGCAGTTATAAAGATAAATTATTAAAATATTGACACAAACAAGATCATACAATAGTTCATCTCTGCACCAAGTAAGGACAACTACATTAGAGTGCTGTCTGTCTCACGAATGTTCAATAAAACAACATGCACACCCTTTTTAGAAATTACAACCCATACATGAACAAGCACAAATGTCCAAGGTATCCATAAAATGATTTCTAATTCCAACTGCGTGCTCTTTGCCCCATGTTGTGTAGTGCCATGTGTTTCCCTGCGTGGTGCCACCAGGACACCCACCTGTGCCCGTGGATCTGCACCGAGCTCCCTGCATCGAGCAGCAGACACACTGCAACACAACCGTGTCAAACAAAAACTGTAAATAAGAAATATCTTTGAGCTAATTTAAATTTTGGTCCATTGCATCAGAGGTCCATTGCATCAGACACTTATAAAGTCTATCAACAGCTCTACAAAAGGTTTAGCGGAAAAAATAATGCTAGGGAATATCTGATGAGTCTATAAAAATTATATATAATGCTATTTTGAAAATTAAAATACACTCAAAATTATCAGGTGAAGCCCTTAGAGTTGTTTTAATGTTTTATGTTTTTATACCATTCAGAAATTATATTAATCAATGGTAATGAGTAATTTAAAATATTGTTTGAAATTTTCATGAGATTCTCAAAAATCTGGAGATCTTCATTTTGAATTGTGACATAATCAGTGCATAAAGTAAAATAAGTTAATGCATTTCAGAGAACATGCAGAATTCATAAAATGCTTTATGAATAAAGCATCAACATTGAGTATCATGAAATTCAACATTAAGTATAGAGATAACTTTCACTTTTATATCAAATTACTGTATTAGTGTACTAAGTACATATACGGAAACCCACCTGTTTTCTGAATGCTTTAAAACAGAGCCACTCATCAAAAAAACCCTCCAAAAAAACCCACCCCAAAATGCTTCACAATGTCTGCTTTACATTCTGGCATGCACCAACAACTTCAAACAAACCTCTCCAATGTACTTTATGCAAGTTCTTTGGCATCTGCTACCAACTCCTCTTACCTCTAGAACAATAACTGCACGTGGAGTTCACATTTACATATCCATTCCTAATCCGAGCACTAAGTACTAAAATCAAAGTGAAAGATTACTGATTGACATATAAAAAAACAAACAAACAAGCCAGTTTCACTGTTGATCAGCCTTCACTGTTGAATAAACACGCCAGATGACAAAGATGCACTTCAAAATCTCCCCTAATATATAGAAATTTTTACTTTCTCAAGTTTTTAAATGCTAGCATTACACCAATATGTACAGGGATTGCCATTATGAGGCTGAAGTAAGTATCTTACTTGCAGATCCTGTGAATTTTAATCACAGTATCACAATCTTCCATATGGTTGCAGAGTCAGGGAACAATTCCCATTCAGAACACCCATACAGCAACAGAGAGATGCATCTTCAGACTCTTCAGCACGCACTTGCACAGTGTGTTATTGTTACTATTCCATGCATATTTTCCTTTATCACAATATTAAACCTATTTCTGCTCATTTAAAAGTAAATTGAAGAAATATTAGTTTTTACACATATCCAGCCACATATTACAAATCATACAATAATCTTTGATTTAGCCATAAAGTGAATTAGTGCAAGAAAATTATCACCACCTGTGTTCAAGAAATAATCAGTATTGATATCTTGGCACACATTTTCAAGTGGCTGACATAATAAACAGGAATGGATGTTTTATATTAAGGGTTTTCTTCTGTGCACATCAGAAATCTTCTTAAATATATTTATAGATAAATAAATTTTTTCCATAAATAATTATTTTTAAAAATATAATTTTTTCCATAAATATATTTATGGGAAAATACCATCAAAGCATATTGAAGTTACACTTTTTCCCTATCTGAAGTTGATCAAACTAGACCAATTGCAATTATCCTACATAAGTCTGTCTTTGGAATTTACCTTCCTTTCTCCACAACAAAAATAAATATATAAAAAAACCCCAATACTATAATAATTGGAAGCAGTCATATGAACAGTATTTTCAAGGGAATTGTGGCTAAGAAATTCAAGTTTCCTATACAGTCTGCTTCTGCACTGTAATTCTTAATCAACATTTAATAAAATTAACCCCTTTGTATTTTGTTAGGCAAAGAACATACTTTCTTTAAACGGTACTGTTCCACCAATAAAAAGAAGTACCTTGCAAATGGAAGGTTAGACAAGCTGAAGTTCAAATTTTATCATCAAATCTTGCTTGGCACTGCAGACACTGGTGGAATTGCAAACTAGTGATGTGTGTGCTTTTACTCAAAATATCCTTTAAATATAATTTAACTGGTTTCTGGTATGTAAGAGCAGCAATACCAGGACAGAGCAAACATCCATCTGTCTCAGTATCTTATATCAAACTATAGCCATAAGCAGATGCTAAGAGAAGAGGAGGAATAAAAGAAGCATTTATTCTGTTTCCCACTAGTACTTTTCCATTCCCCACCTGTTTTCTTTTGGGACACCCTGAATTGACTGTGGTTTCTACACATTTAAGAGCAGTAAAATGAGGCCTTCTATCTCCATCTGAATCCACAAAATCTTTTAGCATTAACAATCCTTTGGCAGTAAGTTTTACAGTTCTCTTATCTATTCATCTGGTTTTCAGCCTGGTTCTGCTCAGCCTTATTACAAGCACCTTATTTCTTATGCTGCAAAACTGCCACCTACTTGGTCCAGACCACCTCAAGTACTTTCAGACCAAAAAGAGTCAGCCTGATCTGCCACTCTTGTCCAGAAGCCATTATGTACCTTTACACATTGTCACCCCTTGAACCTTCTCCAGTCCCACATTGCCTTTGCTGAGGACACCAGAATCCAAGATGTGGTTAAATAACTGCTGGTTTATAGAGCATACAAACATCTGCTTTAGTCTCTACTTACATTCTAATTATCCTTAACAGAATAATCCTAACAACTGTTTAAGTGACAGATGACATTTTCCACATGATAAACCTATAATCATGCACATTAGGAACAGTATAGCTAGAGCTCCTGATCTTTATTCCAAGCTGATGGCATTCAAGTAAGAGATCGATACACTAATAATTTCACTATGTGTCATTATTTCCACTCTTGGACTCACTGTCCTGTTGCCCAGTCAAATCTGTAAAACTGCAATACCTTTGAAGTTATGCTGAAGGAAAAAACTTACTCTATTGCTCTGCTCCCTCATAAAATCAATATTGCTAAATGCTAATGAAAAAAAACAGTGTCTGCTTTAAGCAAGACAAACATTTGTGTACATATAAATCATGATACATTCAGTACTGAATTTCTGTGTGTACCTTCCCCAAATGGTTTCCATAAAACAAGTGAGACCTAGGGACAAAATTTCAAAATCACCACCTGCTCATCTCCATCATATTTTAAATAATTAACTACAAAAAAAAAAAAGCTCTTATTTAATTTTAACTTGTACTGCAGTTAAAAAAGGAAACAAACATTGATCAGGTACACATTTCTCTCCTAAGCATTGTTTTCCAAACCAACTCCAGTTACTGAGTATTTAATGTCAGACTATTTCCTTAAATAAAAACAATACAAAATTAAAAATAGATATCTGTATACAATCTTTTCCCAATCATGAAAACATACAATACACCTAGGTTTACCAGAGAATATCAGGTGCAGAATCGATGGAATGAAATCATAAATCTGTTCAAAGTTTGAAGTTGACATGAGTTACCACCATCTATAGCCATCTAACTGTTAGTATATAATTCTCTGGCACCACAATAATTTTGATCCCTAGCTAATCACCTCACTCCAAGTTAAATTACATAGATGTGACAGAGCAGGCCTTTGGGAAACCCAAAACCATCCAAGTGTGAAATCTTTCAGTATCTTTCTTGACAGAGCATTTTGACAAGCCTCCAAAAGGCCATGAAACAAACAGGAGAGCAGAGAGAGGACTTGGACAGGAGCAATCTCATTTTGAACCACCTTCAGAACAGTCAACAGATCAACCAGGCAAAGATGTGCTATTTTCACATAGAAACACAGCAAATCACCTTGAATATTTTCCTATTTACTGTTAGCAACCTATTTACAAGAATTTTCACTCCTTAGAATTACATAGGGCTTTCCTCAAAAGCCATTTTCATATGTTATTTTTAAGTGAGAATATTTGTTCTATTTATACTATGCTGTACTAACACAACACAGAAAAACATAACTACAAAATAATTTTTAAACTTTTGTCAAATACAGGAGGGTGATATAACAATGAGTACTTTATTACCCAAACTCAGATCAGTATGTGCAAAATAGCATTATACTTAGTCATAAGGATTCATTGCTGTTACCCTTAACTTGATCGTTCACGTGTCAAATTTTGTTTTTCCAAGACTGTCTGTTCTGTGTAAAGAGCTGTTTCCAGGATACCTATAATTGTGCAGTACATAACATCTGTTGCTTTGCATTTTGAGAGCCTCACAAAGAATACTTTCTTATATTCACTTGAGTGTATGGACTGGCAGAACAGATATATTGTCACAGTTCAAATAAACTGACAACTACAGCAACTATTCAGGACTGAAAAGCATCCAGCTACCATCTGACATTGCTCAAACAGGCAAAAGCCAGGAAATTCAGAGTTCAGCACTGAATTCTGTTAATGAGCTGACCATTTGTTAAAACTTGCAACACACAGGTGAGAAATAGACATATGCTAGAGACCGGTGGGACCCAAGTCATTGAAAAAATTGTTGTCAGTGATTTAATATATTCCTATGATAACTAAGTGAGAAACTGGGGAAGGAGGAAGTTCCACCAGATCTTAAACATAAGTGAATTATGTTTCATCAAATCCCTTACAGGTAGACTATCAGACATCAAGTCTCACACAAAAATTCAGGCTTACAATTTCAATTTTTTTTTTATAACACCTGGGTCACTGTTCAAATATGCTCTTCAACTAAAGAGGGAAGGGTTCCTAAATCGCAGGACAAGAGTTCCAAAACTACTTCCCTAGAGAAATGGTTTGAGATGTACCATCCACACCTTTAGTCCACAGACACCAGTATTTTTGAAACAGCCTGAACAATTGAAAGGAAGGCGTTCTAGTCACTTATTTCAAGCCAGCAGTTTAAAAAAAAAATCACAACCCAAAAAATTGACAGTTAATGTCTATGAGACAAGAATCAATTTAGAAAAGGATCCTAGTAAAACATAATTCTATAGCAGTCACAGCACTAAATGGCAAAAAGGTCAAATTTTGAAAGGAAACAGCAGATACCACCACAAAACTAGCAGATGTTCCTAAAGGATCATCTGTACAAAAACATAAGCATATGTGAGAGAAATCCAACACTATCACGAAATCAGTTGGTGTCTAACATAATAGCAGTTCCTTATGGCAATATGGTAATACATGTATCAGATACCCAACACATTATGGTTTTTTGTCTGCACATACTGTTACAACATAAGTCATAAAATCCAGGACCACTGATCTCCTCAAAAGGAAAACATTCACTCCACAACCCACAAATGTTAAGGAACACAGATTATTCTGTTCTTCAGATTATGTTCTCAGATTTTCAACCACTTAAGCTTTTTCATAAATTGCCTTAGTAGGATAAAAATACCTTTGGAGTACTGCATGTGCTCAATAAAACCTTCCTTCTAAAGGCAGTGCATAATATAGCCAGATAAACCTAAATCAAACAGCAAGCAAAAAGGGATTTTTCTATCCAATATCTATTTGTTTGGATTTTACATAATTTCAACAGTATCTATTATTTACTTGCTGTTTCTGTGACATAAGTAGTTAACATGACATTTACAAGGAGAGGAAAATTGTTTCTCTAAGTTTAGTTTTATTGATTACAACAGGAGGAGGTGACAGACTTCCTGGCTTTTATTTCTATTTTGCAGCTGCAGAAAAAAAAATGTATTTTCATGCATTTTCCAATTAATTACACTTAAAAGTTAAGATAGGCAGGAAACATCTCCCACACCCACAGGGCACTGCCCCAAAGCCCCTGCACTCCCATAATACATCAGCTCACCCCACACAGAGATCCTGACTGCCCCCTGATCTTCTGATAAATGAAAAAAACCAAACACATGGACAATCATGTTCTTTTTTAAAAGTCCCCTGAAATAAAGAGCAAATTTTAAGACTCCTTTAATTAGTGTATCCTGTTTCCATAAATATTTTTCAATTTCCACAATAAATTGTAGATTAGTAAATTGTTTTGCAGTTTCATACAGCATTTTTCTAAAATACATTAATTTTACAGACTTCCTGGGAAAAAATTTGAGTGTCTTGTAAGTTCAGATACCATGGGATTGTTCAAAACTGCATGCTTTAATCCATGTATTAATGTGGCACATGAACACCTCACTTTCAGTTACACTTCCTATTTTTTATGTCTCTTCCTCAGAAATAGTTCTTCTGTTTGGATAGCAGATGAGCCACTTGGACAAAATATGTTCTCTACATGTCAGAAGTAGAACCAAAAGTTTGGAATTCGGTCCTTTTGGAACTCCAGTAATTCACCTTTTGTAACAGGCAGTTTCCACTGCCGTTATTCCTGACTGACCGATAGACTGACAGATGTCTTACTTTAGAGATCCCAAACAGACTATTGGTATCTATTTCAGCCACATCTGTTCCTAAATAGCCTTGGCAACAGGCCACTATGCACTCGGAATTAATTTTAAGTCCTTTATTGCTGACTCTTTCACTGTTGAAATACATCAGTGATTCTTTTTCCCTATTGCTGCACTTACATAGAATATCTGTAAATCTATATTTTAGATTAATATCAACGACTATAGCTTACTATAGATAAGAATAGTATACTCAAACAATATATTGATTCATTTTAATTAATTATAAAGTATATATTTTTTATTTTTATCTTGTTCATTGTGAAATATATGCTCAACAGTACATTAACCTCTGGACTGCTCCAAGATCTTATTTTCTTGTTTGTTAATTAATTTAGAAATTATGTTCAATTAACCATACTTTAAAAAGCAAGTTTTATCCAGATTATTACTATTATTATCCTGACTATTTAGTCAGCCCCACCTGCAAGCTGTCAGTCAGAGAATAACTTCATATACCATTCAGTTTAGTACACTAAACACACAAGAAATTACACTTAAGAAGTTTTTCAGGATGATCAAAATCCTCCAGGCTTCACATACTGGTAAAGCACTGGACAATTGCCAGTTTTTTTACACTTCCTGACAGAAATCTTCTGAAAAACTGCAATTATTGTCAATTTAGAAACTTTATAGCAAACTTTAAAAATATGCTAAAGGCTTTAAAAATTATGAGAATTAAAGTCTTTATTTAGCAACAAAAAAATTAATATGCATAAAGAGGATACAAATTATTTTCTGGGAACTTTGAAAAATCACATATAATATTCAAATCTGTACTTAAGTTTTATCTGCTATAGTTTTGAAGCAGCACTCAAAATGAAAACCTCCACAGTTCAGGGCTAGAATATCAATAGAGAAGTCTTGTATTTTTCTTGATTTCCATTATTATAGCATAGGAATGCCACATAGAAAGAAGCTAGAGAAAAAATCTACCAACTATTGACTGCGAGTTCTGCTTCTCATTGGGGCGTCCAGGGCACTGTTAAAAGCAAGCAACCAGCTACGGGTCAGAGGGGTTGTGCCTCCAGGGAAGAGAACAGGCTCAGCCCAGCTGCACACCCAGGCTGGAGCTGCAGCCTTTCCAAGCTGAGCGGTGCCTCACACTTGTCCACATTCCCACCTGACACATTCACTCCCTCAGGCTCCACACCCAGTTGCCTGCCCAAGACTCACTTCTGCCATAAGCTTTGTTATAACAAATAACACACAAAATTCATAATGGGTCATGCTTATTTCAGAGGCAGGAAGTCCACTGTACAGTGAACAACAAAGGCAGCTATCAAAAATCATCAGCAAGAATGGGTAGCCAGAAACCCCTTGGAGACAGAAGCTGCAGAAGTCCAGGACAGAGAAAAGAAGGAAGTCCTCTGGATAATCAGGCTGCCTAGAGCCCCCCAGGAACAGCACAGTGGAGCAGAACTACACATACATCACTGTGACATGACTGGGCCCAGGCACAGCAGATGTCCCTTGCTTGGGAACTTTGAGCTGCAGCTTTGAGCTCTGGTAGAATCTGGAGGAGCCAAGGCTGCACAAGCTACCACGTGTAAGAACAAACAATCGGAACCACGGAGCTGCAGACGACAAATGACAACTTCAGCAAGACAGGAATTCATCTGAAGAACTATGGGGGATAAGAGATTAGGAAAAAGGGAACGAAGTAACTATCTTATAGTTCTCTGAGTTTGACAGGCTACAGCAATTGCCATAGAAGAAAGACCTTTCCCTAAAATAGGAAGAATTGCTACATACGAGGCCAAGCAAGAGACATTCAGCAGCACTTGCAAAGCGTGAAGACCTGGTTTGACCTCCTAGAGCCTCAGGCAAACTACATTAGGAAGCTTTTGGGTTGGAGAGAACATGCATAAGCCAAATCCCAGTGGAAAGACTTGTCCAGAGAGCTGTTAGCCATCTCTGAACACTCCACTGCTGTACGTATGTACCCTACCACAGATGGCTCCTCCCAGCACCAGTACAGAACACCCCAGGGTAAGTGCTACTGGGAGCCAAGAATGACGGAGAGAAAAAGCATTCAGGCTCCAGAATCTGCATTTGACTGCTGCAACTGCAGCCTCTCAAAAATGAACCTATTCAGCAGCTCAATGCCAGAGAGTACAAAACAAAATCGTCAGAGAAAGAAGTTTCAGCATATATTTAATACATGTGCAGCAAAAGCCCAAATCCTGATAAAACTGGCAGCAGCTTTTCAGTGCTGCATTCTGTAGGGCTCCTGAAGTCCTGCCATCTGCTATAGGTCTGACTGTAGGCACTGCATACTTCATTACCTTTCAGGAGCTATGAAAAGTTTCTGATGTCTGTATGAATGTAGCAACTGAGAGGGATGAATTTTTCCTAGGAAAACAAACAAACCAAACCAGCCAAAAAAAAAAAAAAAGAAAAAAAAGTCAAAAACACACAAATCCCAAACCACAGAATATACTCCTCATCTCTGGAAGCATGGAGCAACATACACCAGAATCTATTCTTCTTGACTGAACTTTAATATCCTTCAGTAATGATGATTACAAGACAATTACAGAGCCTAGTTCCTGATATATGGTAATTCAACCTACATTAAAGGAGGCAGAACGTCAAGTGACGTATTAGAGGTCTACACACAAAACTAAATAATTAATAAATCACATTACAGATCACATACACAGAGACCTGTAGATAGTCCCAAATGAGAAGGAGAAAGCCTTCAGCATTAAGTAACAGCATTACATAAGGCACCCAGACTGGCTCCCCAAGAGGAAGGACTGTCCCCACACCGGCTGCAGGGGCAATCAGAACTCAGCGGTCCGGCTGAAAAGCAGGTAT
>QUSF01000024.1:2299630-2311579 GCA_003676055.1 Chloebia gouldiae
GCCCCCGCCCCGCCCCGCCCCGCAGGCGGGGCCGCACCGCCCCGGGGCCGGCGGGAGGGCGCCCGGGCCGGGCCCTCGGCCGGCAGCGGCGGGACAGCGGCGGGGCTCGGCTGCCGGGACCGGGCGGAGCGCGTCAGGTGCGCCGCCCGCGGGGAACTGCGGCCCGAAGGCGCTCGGGCATCTCAGCGCTGTTCTCTCCTCAGTTACTTCTCCGAGGAAGGAACGCTCCCACTACAGAAATTAATTTTCCTTGTCAGAGTCCCACGTCTTCCACTTTTCTGTTACCATTAACAGTATTGCTATTACTTAGCTTCAGAAAACTACGCCATGAAGTTCTAATAGCCCTTCCATAGTAAAAAGGCTGAGTCTTTAACAGCTTGTGACTTTGACATACTTTTAATATAAAAACCACGTTGGCATTCCCGCTGCAAAACATTATTGCCATAAACCCGGGTGGAGACATCACTCAGCTGTACCCTTCATTCATAAGAATGCAAAACATTGCATTTGAGCAAAACAGTGACTTGGAGTCTGGTACTGACTCGTACTAGAACAGGTCTGCTATCAAGTGGGCCGGTGCAGAAGGAATACCCAGAAAGGTTGCATAGTCATCCCTCATCCTCAAAGCTTGAATGCAGAGGAGGAAGACCACTTTACTCTTGCTCTATAAATTATAGACTTTACTGCTTGCAAGTACGACAGCTTTACTCACAGCTGCTGTAAGATTCACTGATGACAATGACATTAGAGTGCAGGGGCAACTCCCTTCTGAGTTGCAACAGGCTTCTGAGCCTGTAAGGGCTAAACTTGTACATTTATAAAGTTTTCTAATGTCATGGTGGCTTGCTAGGGCGTGAAAAGGATATTCTTAAACAAGAAGTTCACTAATTCTATCTTTAATGTTTATAACAATACAAATGTAATTGTCCTTCTGAGAAATAGAGCAATACATTGAAAACATTGCCCTTTGCTGATGGATACAAGATACGGTTCAAGCCACATGTTAGAGTATCCTGTGATGTTTAGCCTTGTAGAAGCGAAATGTTGGTTGCAGTCAAACCAGCCAAGAGCTCACAAGATGGTGCATGATCTCAAGGCATGTTGCCTTCTTTCATAATTCCATAAAAAACAATACCAAGCTACTTATTATGTAGCTGAGAAGACGGGTTTAAGACACATTTTAAAAGTCATCATGGTACAACTTTTTAATACTTATTTCCGTCTATTACTTTGCCATGTTTAAAGTATATTTGAAATATTTGTTAAATATGCGATCCATTTTCAATTTGCATCAAGCCATTAATACAGCTTTTACTGAAATGCAGCCATCACCAATTTGCCTTTCTGAATCACATGACCACATAAGGTTTATGTTTGCTTAAATCTTTTAGTAATTATGTCAATTTTTGTTTTGTCCCTTAGGTCTTCTTTGTTGGCATATAAATGTCTCAACTGCAAAGTAATCAGATAGAATAAGGTATAAATAATTGAAATTATGTGTAGAGTGTAGAAGTTTTGTGCAAAATGTCTTTAAGCAAAAAAAAAATTAGTGATGAGGCAGGAAAAACTGTGAGCCAAACAAGCTTGCCTTAACATTTATCATTCTGATACAGCAGTAGATGAACCAGCTCATCTGTCACTGTTATTTGGTGTTAGTGATCTTTATGTGTTTGCCCTGATGTCATTCAAGAGGAAAGCTAAATCATTAACTGGAAGATAAAACATAATATGAAGCTATAGTAAAATCACTTTTGAGGCTGTATGCCATGTATAATTCCCTGCAGTCATTTGTATTTATTTCTGGGACAATTTATTAGCCTATACCATTTAGTGTATGTTATATATTATGACCAGATAATTTCCCTAAGGCAGAGGAAAGGGTAAACTGATAACTTCCTTAGAACCCTAAAACAATAGTGTTTTCAGTACTACCAGTGGGAAACTACTGCAGTTCCTGAGAGACTTGTAATATCCTTCAACTGATGTAATTACAACTTTTAACACCTTCTTATAAGCATTACTTGAGAAGTCTATTAAAACAGTAACAGTTAAGGTACTAAATATATTAGATAAAAACATAAAATAGTAAGGGAACTCTACATAGTAATAAAAACAATAAAATTCTGTTCATTGTGTTTTGCTGATGTTCACAAATCCTCAGTGACCACAATTCTTTGTAAATCTGAGGCAGACACTTTTTTCCTGGAGGGGACGGTTCCAAACAAGTCTATTCTAACAGACTTTTATTTTTAGTTAGCACAAATTTCAGAATTGCACACAAATGGTTGTATGTACTGATGACCTAATGCAGATCTTCTGTGATGTTCTCATATCAGAGTAAGACGATGCAAGACAATCAGTAGAAGTTGTGTAGTAGGCATTCAAGCAGCATGGAGCACTGAGCCTACATGCAATGGTACCTGAGCAAGGAAGTCTGGGGATGGTGTTAGAATCCATCTAAGACCTAAATCATCAGCCAAGTTTATAATGATGAGGCAGGTCTGGATCAGCAGGATCCAGAGCCAGATCAGGACTGTGGCTGAGCTGCAGACCAGCGTAACACAGCATCTGTAATTGAAAAAGTTGGGGATGCTCAAGGTTTTTAAGGTTTTCAGTAGTAACCTCATGGGCCTTGCAGCACAAGGGGAGAAGTTCTGAGGAACAGTAGGAGCAGGCTGTTTCATAGAGGAAATGAGGTTTAGAGTGATTACACGTCAGGTAGGATCCCATACACCTGACCAAGGCAAACAGAACTGTGTGTAGATAAGTTAAGAAGAGCCCAGACAGCCAGACAAACCCCTTGTATGAAGGTAGGTCCAGCATCAAGCTGAAAAGCAGAGTCATTAGGTCAGGTCAGGGGACAGCAGCCAGTGTCAGTGCCAGCCCAGCAGCCACCAGGGAAGCTTGTGTTATCAAGGCAGCTCCAAAGTCAGACAAGAATATCAAGTTTGTGTGTCAGGACCTGGATATGGCACAGACATGGCTGCAGTAAGATGAAGGCAGACACCATGCTGCCTCTTCTAAATCACAGATCTTCCATGAGGGAGGGGACATCTCCTCATGGTTTGTTAGAGTTTGTTCTCAGTTTTTATTGACAAAACTAGGGGAGGTTTTGTCCCAGGTCAGAGTGCTGGCCTTGACCACAACCAGATGGCCTAGGAGAGGGAAGCATCCTCTGGACCAAGAGGTTGTAGGAAACAAGCAGAGGAGCTAAGCTCTCCTAAACTAACAGTGTCTCTTTCTGGAAATCATCCCTTGCTCTCTAGATGCTAAGAGCCTCAGAACTCTTTTCCGGAAGAACCTTGTGAAGTGAAGAAAGAGGTAGAACAACCTGTGACAGAAATAGTGAGTGAAGGAAGTACAACTAGTGTTAACTGAAGAACAGCAAGCAGGTAAAGCTTGCTATTGGAAAATATGTCCTCCCACCTCAAAAAAGTGTCTGTAAAAATGCAATGGGGTAAGTAGGCCAGTTTGGGATTCATAAGAAATGTGATGTTCAAGTTAAGGAACAGGAATTTAGACAAAAAGTGATGAGGGGACACTCTGAGGAAAATATCTTACCCTCATTCCAGAGCTTTTGACTGAACATTTTTGGTAGCTGATTTGTTTTCTGTAGCTAATGGAGACTTCCTTTTGGAGAAACCTGAATTTTGAAGTTGGCATCATACCCTTGGCTTGTATGTTTTTCTGGCTACAGTATGTGTTTATACAATGAGAGTTTACTGTATAGTCAGTTATACTTCAGCTCTTCATTCAAAGATATCAGCTCTCCTAAGTATGTTCCTTTCTTACATTTCTACTTTAGAAAATAATCTTTTGCACCTCTTAATATTAATTCAGCTCTGAATTGGTTTACTATGAAAAAGTGACATTAAGCAGAACATGAAATTTTTTTGCATGATAAGCAAAGCCATAAATTATTCTGAAGGAAAATGGTATAAATGGTCTGCAGAAGAGGGCATTACTATTGCTAAACATCTTCACATTTTCAAAAGAAGGAAAGCTTTAAAGAACAGAGAAAGAAAAGTAGGTAAGGAAATGGACAAACCTTTGCAAAGAGAACAAAGACAAGTGAAATTATTATGCAGGTATAAGAAGCTGCAGAAATGCAGCCTGAAGTTGCAGCCATTCCTGATATTCCCTGATACAATGAACTTAAATTATTCTTAATCAGAACAATAGAGGAAAATGTGGTAATAGGAAGAATATGAAATGAGAATGTATTGATCAGATTATATTGTCTTTTCTTTGCATTAAGGTTGGTGTGCTATCTTTTTAAGGTAATTAATCTTATTTTCTACTGCTTTCTATTGTCACAGTGTTGCTAAACATGTGAATATTAGTTGCTTTTATTTCATGCAAAATGCAGTTAAGTCTATGCTGCAAACCACTACAAGCTAGGGAACTGAAAACTAGGGCTGATATTCTATGTTTTACATACCCTGTAGGCAACCTAAATACTTAAGAGAATGCTTTGAGAGCATTGTCACTTTTAATTTTGCATTGCATAGCCTCTGACAGTTTGTTAAACACATATATGAATTATTTAAAAAACACTTATGTAGATATTAGTGTATTTGTAGATCTTCAGCTCACTGTTCAGTATGCATTTATGTACTATGTTTTTCAAGAATTTTTTATAATATGGGATTTTCAGCTAAGGAAATAGTGTAGACCATTTATAATTTCTGAAATAATTACCGTAGAACCCATCTTGGTCAATAAAAACAAAGACCAATTTCTGCATATTTTCCCTGATACAGCAGCAGGCAGAACTCCAAGTTTCATTTCTGTTCTTCCTCAATAGAAATGAGTGAGAAATGAGTGGGTTTATGTTTTGGTTTTTTTTTTTTTTTTAATCTTAAGATACTTTTTATATATATATAAGAGAATAAAATGTAGTTTTTAAAACTATTTGAAAGGATGGTTCTCTGACCAGAAGTATTGTATTTTTTAAAAAAAGAGACTAATGTTTTTAATATGTTAAAAGCAATTGATAAGGTCATGGTGGACCTAGTTTTAATCAGTTACAATATTGAAATAATTGCAAGATTTCTTTACTGTTACACAAATTAGAAAATTATTGTTTTATTTGCTCTCAGTACTTAATTTATAATTATTTCTATTAATCCTTATTTACTCTGGAATTGCGTGTCGCTTTTCCATGTTAGTTTATTAAATTTATGTAACAGTATCTTTTGGAGAAAGTGGCTCTCTGTTTTCTTCTGGTGAATTCAGGAATCTTGTTTTTTTCTGAATCTACTTCCCTTCACCTGGAGACTCCTTCTGAGTGCACTGGACCAAGGTCTGATGTTGTTCAGGCACATTTTTCATTTGGGCTAGGTAAAACCAGAGGGTTCATTCTCCCAGGCATCTTGTGGATGTATCCTGGAATTCCACCATTTCAGACTCCTCAGCTGTGTCTGCCACAGCCAACAATGGGTCCACAACCTCCGCAGATCCTCTTCTGTTGTTCCACAGCACCAAGAAGGGAACAGCTGCAAGTCATGACTGTTTCTTGTATACCGTACCTGCAGATTTAACCTCAAGCATGCACTGGTGGCAGAGCAATTTCTGCCATCAGAAGTATGTCATAAAGAAGAAGAGAAAGGCCATTGTTCACAACCAGCTCTAGAAATAGAGTTTTAGGCCTGTGCTGGCTGACCCAGTGTGTGTGTGGGTACAAATCAAGCCTAGAGTTTTCTCTGCATGTGGGAGTTGGATAATCCCACTATAGCCTTAGTTAATTAGCGGTGTGTTCATAGGACAGGAACAGTGTGAGTAATTCTTTCCATTAAAAGAGACCTTGATAGATCTTCCTGTGGGAGTTATGAGCAGAAATTTCAACATTTGGCTTGATGTTAATAGTAGGAAAGAAATTTCATGGAGACATCAGAAGCATCAGCAAAGCGGGGGAGGGAGGAAGGTCTCCAGTATTTTATAAGGGTGGTGGTAGGGAAAAAAATACCCAAAACTAATTGAAATAAGAAAACTCGCAAGTGATTTGTAAAATAGAGCCTCTAGTTATGAAAATGCCTAATTAATTTTCCTTATTAAATTGCTCATAACATTAAAATATTACTTTCTCTGAAGTATCACAGTAGCAAACACTGAGATAGCCTAGGTAGATCTTTTAAGTAGGTTGCATTGGCTAGAGGAGTTGAATTTTGTTATCAACAGTGGAAAAAGAAAAGGTAATCGATAAGGTTTCTTGTGCTTTGGAAATGCCTTCCAAATATTCATTAAACATTTAAGCGACTAAATTTGCAGAATATGTTCCTGACATTGGCACTGGTTCTGTGGTATTTCTCTCATCAGATGGAAGTACTGTGTGTTATGCAGAGTGCATTCATGCATAAACAATATCATTTTCATAAATTAAAACCTCCCCTGCAGAAGGAACATCTGTGCCTGCCTTTGAATAAAAGATGGTGGCATGTGAGTTGCCCCTTGACTGACTAGAAGAATCCTTGTAGTTAGGAAGAAGGCACATAACCAAAAGGCAAGCAAACCTGGGTCAGATTTTTCAATTTTATCTGAAAAAATCATCATTAATTTATCTCCCTCGGGTTATCTGGGGCACACTTACCTGTATTGCCACTGATTGTGAAAGGTTAATGGGTGCTTGAAAAGTTGCATTTTGCATTCTTTCATTTCAGATTCAGCAACAGTTTTCTAGTGTGGAGCTGCAGGCTCCGGCATAATGCAGGGAGATGCTAAAAAATGCATCAGTCGGCATCACAAGTAAATTTTAGCATGTTTTTAATGGGGAAGCTTAGCAGCGGGGGCTGCTGAATTGCTAGGACAGGTTTGCCATGCTTACACTTTGGATTTCCATAGCTACAAACACCTTTAAAATAGATGCCAGAAGCTTGATTTCTCCTGGGGAAAAGAAAATGCCCTCATCCACAGGAAAACTTGTTTACTTTCTGCTGGGTTTAGCTGAAATGTTTATGAAATACCTCTGCTTTGTGACAGACTTCATATAAAGTATTTCAGGTAACGGCTTAAATCCGTTTCTGATGGTCGGAGGCAAAGACCTGTTGATAATTGTTCCTGGTCATTAGGGGAATTGCTCTCCCGCAGGTTGTGTCTCCGGGTTTCTTAAGCCTCAGAATAATCAGCGAAGATTAAAGGAATACATTTCCCTTCTGGGAAGAGGAGGGGACGATGAATCGACAGCGCGGGTTCAGGTCTGCCTTGCCCGGGGGAAAGCGCACCTGCTGCCGCCACGCCGGGGCCGAAGCGCCCGCTCCCGGTGCGCGGTCCCGGCCGGGGCCGGCCGCGGACACCCCGGGAGCGGCGGGGCAGAGCGGCGGGCCGGGGCCGGCCGCGCACACCCCGGGAGCGGCGGGGCAGAGCGGCTGGCCGGGGCTGGCCGCGGACACCCCGGGAGCGGCGGGGCAGAGCGGCTGGCCGGGGCTGGCCGCGCACACCCCGGGAGCGGCGGGGCAGAGCGGCTGGCCGGGGCTGGCCGCGCACACCCCGGGAGCGGCGGGGCAGAGCGGCTGGCCGGGGCTGGCCGCGGACACCCCGGGAGCGGCGGGGCAGAGCGGCGGGCCGGGGCCGGCCGCGGACACCCCGGGAGCGGCGGGGCAGAGCGGCTGGCCGGGGCTGGCCGCGCACACCCCGGGAGCGGCGGGGCCGGGCTGGGCTGCCCGGGCGGGTGCGGGAGCTGGCAGCCGCAGCTCCCAGGCGAGCTGCGCCTCTGCCCCGTTCCCCTCATTCAACAAATCAGCATTGCAAATAGCCGGGTTCGCTGTAAACAAACGAACGCCCCCGCCACCCCCCACCCCGTGTGCTTCTCAAGGTAAGGAAAGAATCCGTGTCCATTTTTTAGTCCAATTTTATTCTACAAATAATAAGTGTTGCACCTTTCATGAGCTATCCGAATAAAACAATAATCCCATAGGAATTACATACACTAAGAAAAAAAAAATCACATTTAAGGAAAAATGCAACATTCGACCAAATGTTCAATACTATGTTGTTGCCAAAGGATGGATATTTTTTTCTAAAATCCCAGTGTGCATTACACCATAATATACAGGATTACAAACAAAATTACAGTACAGATTGATTCCAGTTGAACCAGCATTACATTTCAAACAGCACTTATTCTGGACTGCATTGTACATGCAATAGCTATTGTTCTAATTACGGATTAAATGGTTTGAATTTGTTTCAAGCTACCGTACTAATCGACTACAATAGGTATATAGCCCGACTTTAACAACCTGATTAGATTTCGGTTCAGATTTATAAGATGAGCATATGACAACCACGGATTGTGTGAACATGTATAAAATCATGCATTTATAGCGCCTGGAAACATTAACATCTTCAAGTTATCTTAAAAAAAAAATAAAAGAAAACCCAAAACCAACAAAAAAATCCAATAAACCAAAAACACGGAATGCCAAGGGGTTCAAAGACTAAAAGAAACAGTGCAAATTGTATGTGATAGTCAAGCAGCTTTCGATTTAAAAAGGGTGTTGGCATTTGCTTATAATCTTTATATACAAGTTTGTGCAAGTAATGTGTTGAAATGATATGTTTTAATAGAAAATAAGTCTATCGTTCTTATATCTTCTCAAGATCTAGGGGATCTGGTTCTTATTGTACGGGGTAAAGGAAAAAGAAAGAAAGAAAATAGGAAAAAAAATGGAAAAAGAAGAGACTTGGATGGGAAAGAAATTGCCCGGATTGTGCATTGTTTTTTCTTCTTCATCTATTTGAAAAGGAAAGAAGTGCTAAGGCAACATAACTTCTCTAAGCACTTTTCTGCTGGTTTAAATTAGTTAAATCATTTTGTATAAATTAGATATAATTCTACCTTTCCAATATGTATAAAAATTGATGAAGCTGCATGGTTTAAAATAGGAAATTCACGTTATAAAAAGTCATTAAAAATTCTGTACAAAATCACAACAAAATAATTCAGCATGGGAAAGGTAACAAGTAGTAAAACGTTGGTTGAAAAATATAGATTTCATATATATTTTGTAATTGGCCCATCGCTAGTTTAAAAATTGCATAGATCCTAATTATTGCTCGTGATTTTGTCATCCCGATCAGGTAATTGACGCGATCCCAATGCCCCTACCCCAATTGACAGCGTCGCTCCGCGGAGCGGAAGCAGCGACAGCGGGTGAGCGGGGCCCGCGGCGGGACCCGCCGGGCCGCCCGCTGTAAACAAGGCGGTGGCGGGCGGCGGGGCGCGGCTCCCCCGGCGCTCCCTGCGGCGCGGGCAGGCTCAGTCGTGGAAGATGGCGTTGAGCTGGGCGCTGAGGACGCGCTCGTGGTGCGGGTGGCCCTCGTAGGGCGCCAGCCCGTCCACCGGGATCTCGCAGCGGGAGGCGGCGGGCGGGAAGATGGCGGCGTGGGCGGGCGCGGCGGCCAGCGCGGCGGCGGCGGCGGGGTAGTGCATGGAGAAGGCGTAGCTCTTGTCGAAGTCGGCGGCCGGCTCGTGCTTGAAGGAGAAGTTGCCGTTCACGCTGAGGGGCGGGCTGAGCGGCCCGTCGAAGGCGGGGCTGGCGCCCTCCGCCAGCCCGCTCTCGAAGAAGGGCTCCAGCGCGGCGCCGTAGGCGTGCGGCGGCTTGAGGTGGAAGAGGTGGGAGCTGTCCATGGTGCCGTAGGGCGGGCTGGGCAAGCCCGGCGACTGGTAGGGGTAGGGATGCGCCGGGAAGGGCGCGCCCGCCGCCGCCGCCGCCGCCACGTGCGGCGGCACCTCCTGGCTCTGCTCGGGGAGGAAAGTCCGCGGGTTGAGCTGCAGGCAGCCGGCCACCAAGTTGGTGGTGGGCTGCGACAGGCCTTTGCAGAGGGTCTGCACGAAGGACACCAGGTCCGGGCTCTTGCCCGAGCGGAGGATCTCGGAGAGCGCCCAGATGTAGTTCTTGGCCAGGCGAAGGGTCTCGATCTTGGAGAGCTTCTGCGTCTTGGAGTAGCAGGGCACCACCTTGCGCAGGTTGTCCAGGGCCGCGTTCAGCCCGTGCATGCGGTTGCGCTCCCGGGCATTGGCCTTCATGCGCCGCAGCTTGAACCGCTCCATGCGCGCCTTGGTCATCTTCTTCTTCTTGGGGCCCCGCCTCTTGGGCTTCTGGTCGTCGTCTTCCTCCTCCTCCTCTTCCTCCTCCTCTTCGTCCAAGTCGTCTTCTTCGTCCTCCTCCTCTCCGTTCCGCAGGGAGTCCTCCTCGGCCTCGGCGTGCAGACCCTCCAGGTCCTCCTCTTTCTTGTCCACCTCGTGCTCCTCGTCCTGGGAGCTGAGGCACTCGTCCGTCCAGCTCGGGGGACCCTGCGGCTGGGGCTCGCCCATCAGCCCACTCTCGCTGTACGACTTGGTCATGGTGAGCCTCTGCATGGCGGAGGAGACAGAAAAGAGACGTGTCAGCACCCGGAGCAGCGCCCGCGGGGAGAAGTTGCCCGCGCTTCGCTCCCCGGTCCCGCTGCCCCCTCCCGAGGGAAGCCCTGGATTCCCCACCGTGCCAGGGCAAACTTTTAATTGTCTCCGCGTTTCTGCCTTGTAATTAAGTTGACATATGTTCAAATACCATTATGTAACTCGCCGATATTAGCGGGGAATATAAGAAGATTATGCGTGCGGGAGCCAGCCCGGGCGGCACGACGCAAGTGGACCAAGCCTGGGTTGTTTTGTTTTGCTTCAAAATATTCTTCAAACATTTTTACCGAATACAAGAAGGAGGACACACGGACACCCAGGGCACCTGCAGGGACGGATAGCTCCTGTGACGCCCGTCCCCGCCGCTCTCCGCGGCTCCCCCTTGCCACCTCCTTGCGCGGGGCTTGTGCCGCCGCCGCGGGCGCTGGGCACCTGCTCCCCGGTGCCGCCTTTGCCCGCAGGACTGTCACTGGGCGCCCGCGGCGGGGGACTGCCCGCGGGGCCCCTGCCCGGGGTAACAGGTGCGAGACCGGCCCCGGCTTCCCGTCCCTGTCGTCCCCTCTGTTGCAAACGACTATCGGTTCCTCCGCTTCCCGTGTGGGGTTGCGAGGGCCCCCCGGTAGCGTCGGGCACACCGGGAAGAAACAATGCCGCGCGGCCCCCGAGGCACAGCCTGCGCTGGGACCGCGGCGATCGCGCTCCGCGGAGGAAAGACAGCCGAAAGTTCGGTGGTGCATCGCAGGATACACATTAATATATGCAATATGCGCCTCTACGATGTAATAAAGGGACACACATATACACATTTGTATGTGTGCACGGACGTACATGCACATTTACATATATATATGTATACACACACGTAAGTGCGTGTATATGGATGGATACAGGTGTGCCAGCACACACCAGCGGGAACGACCGCAAGCGACAATAAAACCTGAAGCCGTTCCGGCAGAGGCATATCCCGTCCGCCCCGACGTCGCAGGGTCCTCTCCCACCCCGGCAGCCGCCGCGAACCCTTTTCCCGCGGGGCTAAAACCCGGTTTCCCGTTACCTCCGTTGCTCAGCCTCTCCTGCGCGGTGACGGTCTCATAACCCCGGCACGGCTCTCCGTGCGGGGGCGCCGCGCGTGTGTGCGTGTGGCGTTTTTTTTTCCCGAGGTTGCCCGGCGCCGGGCTCCCCCCGTTATATAGCGGGACGGAGGATGCGCGGCGGGGGGCCGGCACCGGGACCCGGCCACCGCGCGGCCGCCGCGCCCCGCGCGCCTGCGCCCCGCCCCGCGCCCCGCCCCGCCCGGTGGCACGCGCCATATGGCCCCCCCCGCCGGGGGCGGGGGCCCCCCCCCCCCCACGTGACGCCCCTGATTTGTATGCGGCCGCGCGCCCGCCCGCGGAGCCGCCACGCCCGCGCTGACCCGCGGGCCGCGCCATCTGTCACCGCCACAGCCACAGCCACGGCACCGCCACGGCTCCGCCACGGCACCGCCGAGCCCCCGGCCCGCGGAGCCGCATTGTTCCCATTGTTCTGGGCTGCGGCCACCGAGGGTCCCC
>QUSF01000024.1:2311679-2323310 GCA_003676055.1 Chloebia gouldiae
CCCCCCCCCCCCCCCAACACACATCCCCTAACGGGCGCCTCCGACCCCCGAGACTACCCGTCCCAGTCCTTGTCGCCCTCTCGCCCCCACACGCCCCCTCCTCTTTCCCCGGTTTTCGCCGGTGCTGGGGACAGCGGACGTCCCGGGGCTGTTGTGACACACGCACACGCACACCTGCCGGTTCGCTTTTCCCGGGTTTGCGGTGGGAATACTGCCGGTTAACGGAAAGTTTGGAAGAAAGACGCCGAGTGCGTGGCTTTAGAGTCTTTAAACGCCTCGGCGGAGTTTGCAAACGTCGCCAAACCTTAGGGATGCGCTTTAAGGAGGGGGATAGCCCCCTCGCATTATAGCTGTGCTACCGGCTCGCATTATCCGGATATTTATTCAATAAAAATAGAATTATTTTCACCTCTTGAGGCTTTAAATGCGAAACAAATAATTCCGCCCTGAGGAGATGGATTTGGAAGATAATTTTCCAAGTCGGGTTATTTCTAAAATGTTTCTCTCCTGTTGGTGACCTACATAGCCCGGGGCTGGCGGGGCAGCAGGAGGGGACTCCGGGGATGTTCGCCTTCCCGGTAATCAAATACAGAGGGCAACCGGCTACTTTTTGTTGTGTCAAAGCCGGCCATACTCTGTGGGAAGCGAAGGCCAGCACACGGTGTGTTCCACCGGTCCGGCGGGTGGGGCTGGAGCGGGCACCTCGGGTCACCGGCGGCTGCGGCCCTTCCCTGGGGCACGGAGGGGAGGGAAGCGCCGGCGCCGACCCACCGGTGGATAGCCCCTGCCCGTGGCGAGCCTGCTCTGGCCATAGAGGCGCCCCCGGGCCAGGGTCCGGGAGCATTGCCCGTACCCTGGGCGGCTGCAGGGCCGGCAGCCCCCGAGAGAGCGCGACCCCATTAACGGGAGCTGCTGGGGCAGCCGCGCTGCTGGAACGGACGCGGTTTGGAGGCAGTGAGCTTCGAACGAGTTTGGAGAGCGCAGGAGAGAGATAGTTCTGGTCCATCCCTGTCTCGGTTGCTGGAATATGTCCCTTTGAATGGGTCTGTCTGGGAATACACCTGGGAATGTGGGGCGCTGGGGAAACGCTCGGCAAAAATATTGGGAGGGCACCGGCACAAAACTGGATCTCAGGGAACGGTGAGAACTTTGGGGCGCTTGTGTGCTTCTGAGTGTGATGAACACAGTCATCTTCCCTGGGAGCAAAACAAAATCAACACGTTGTCGATTGGCAGGTAACTAGAAAGACAAATTAAGGAGCAGGCAGTCGGACAGAGGGGCGTAAGCCCGCCGAGCCCGGCTCGTTCCGTCCCAGTCGGTGATTGATTTGGCGAGGGCAGCCTCGTGGCCGTGGAGGAGTCGGGCCGACAGGTACGAGGCGCTGCTCCGAGCCGCCCGTCGGGGCCAGGGACGAGCGCTGCGCTGCGGAGGCGCCGGGGCTCTCTGCCGCTCCGCCTTCATCCTTCCCGCTCTTCCCGCTGCTTCGGCGCTGCTTCTTCTCCCGGTTCTGGCGGGCAGTCGGCTCTGCCTCCCCTACTCGGGCCGTCCCTTGGCTCAACGGCTCCAGTTTCCCACCTTCCCCGTTTCTCCTCTTCCCCCAGCCGCTTGGTTTTATCGCTCGAAGCGTGCCTATTTTTTTCCTCCCTGACCTACAGACTCCTCCTTCTCCATCTGGCTTCTAATTCGGCTTCTGTTTATTTTTCCTCCCGAATACTTTGATTTTATTTTCTCTCTCAATTTTTTTTTCTTTTGTCTTTTCCTTTTCCCTTTCTTTTTAGTTTTCCTTATTATATTTCCCCCCCGCTTTTCCTTACACTTTATTTTTCTTTTTCCTTCCTGCCCTTCCTCCCTCCCTAGCTCGCTTCCCGCCCCCCTCCCCTCCTCCCGCGGCGCGGCACGCGAACCGCACGCGTCCCAACAAAGCTCCGTCCGGGCCGGCCGCCCCCCGCTCCCGCCTCAGCTGCTGCCCCCGGCCGCGGCAGGAGGCGGTCCCGGGGCCGCCTGGGGCCCGCTGCGGCGGCGGCGAGCGCGGCCCCTCCGCGGGTCTCCGCTGGGGCCGAGCCCTGTCCCAGCCGGGCGGGGAGGGGGGGGGGGTTGTTGCGGGGGAAGCAGCGCTGTGGAAACGCCTTACAGTTGTCCGGAGCGCGAAATCCGCTCCCGATGAAATCTCTTGGGTTTGCGGCATTATCTTAATTAAGATAATTGATTCATATTGCACCTGCGAGAGTGCGGGGAAAAGATGCCTCCCCAAATAGCTGGGAGCTATTGGAGAGAGGAAGCCGCGCTTATAATTGAGCGAGTGATTTACTGCCCGGGTAGCCCGCGCTGCTCGGGCTCTCTCCTTTCGCTGCCAGGTTTCACATTCTCTCCCTCTCCAGAGAGGCACGCACACAAAACACGAAGGTTATCCTGAATAAAAAATGAGAAGGGAAAACGTCTCTTCCCGCTGTCCCTGTCCCCCTGTCGGACCCCACCGCATCGCACCGAGGTGCTGGAGCCGCCGCCGCCGTGGGGATCGGGCTCGGGAAGGGCCGGCTTGGGTTTGCCCGCGGTGTTCCCCCTCTCGCCCGTTTCCGAACGCGGCGGCGAGAGGAGGGGATGGGAGAAGAGGGCAGCCCCATCGCCCGCATCACCCCGAGCTGCGGCCCGCCTGCTCCGGCTGCCGTGGCTCGGGAATCACGGCGGGAGAACAGCGCTTTGAAGAGCCGCTCCGGTACCGGTTCGGTGGGGGGTGAGACCGCTTCGTAGCGTCTCTCTAGGATGCAATGTACATCTGGGCTCCAAAATTGGTACGGCTGATTAAGGTGCTTTTTCTGCTCTTTTCCCCCTTAAACCTCAGTGTATTAATTTTATTGAGCCTTTCCCTGCTAGATAAATGCTGTTGTTATTTTAATTCTATAAATGTAAACTTCTATTTAGTTAATGGAAAATACATCACCACCAAGGTTTAATTATCAGCTTTTTAAATTACTCTTTTAGTCAAGTGCACACAATTATGAAATCACAATAGATTTAAAATATAATTCAAATTGATTAAAAAAAAAACCAAATCAGAGAAGTATGTACCATTAAAGCAAATGTCTAAATTGTTTTGGTAGGCCGGCTACCTCCTGAGTTACAGTCTAAATAGCGTCAGCACTCTTTGCTATCAGTGTCAAACCACCTCTGTTATTAGGAAAAAGTATTCTTATCAGAAGGGATTTAGATGCTGTTGTAACTGCAAAACCTAATTATTTTTGATCCAGGCATTTACCCCCAGAGTCCCACCATGTTTAAATAAAGTGTTTTCTTTCCCCTTGAACAAATGCATTTCCATTTGAATTAAATATTGATAATTTGACCTTTTAGTTCCTTTAACTAATCAAAAGGAAAAAAAAATCCAAATGTAGATCCTAGTGCCTTGCCCTAGTGGGTCTTTCCGCTTGAATAGACACTGAGATTAAATGAGTCAAACTTCCTCTTTCACTGCACTCTCTTTGCACTAATTGCTTATGCAAAAATGCAGATTTGTATTAATTAGTAACTCCACTGATTAGTTCGGTGGTATTTTCACGTAATAAATCATGCTGCAGACACGATTTTTGGCACATCCCCAGTAGTGGCTCAGGATGCAATAAGTTTTCCATATTAAATAAAATCTTAGCCTAAATCTACCTTTTCGTTGCAGGTACACTGTGTACCACCTGCTGTACACACCTGCTACGGGAAATTACCTTCTGTCCCTGGCAAGCCTCTTTCCTTGATAATGCACTCCTCTTCACAGGGTGTAGACTTTAAAATGGGACACATGAATCACAGCATCAAAGAAGGAGAGAAATCTGATGTTATTTTTAACCCTTTCGAATGAATAGTACTCATTTTTTAAGGGGATGAAAGATACATGTATCTATGTAAGATACATCAATGTAGATTTTTTTCTTTTCTTTCCTATGCCTGACCACATTATCTCCTTTTACAGCATCATTCACTGCCCAAATTATCAAACCCAAGCCCATTTTATTTTGTACATTTCTTTCTCTTTCCTTGAGCTGCAGAGGCTGAACTGGTACAAACATCACACTTGTTAACTGGAGCTCACATCTCAGCTGGATGCAGAGGCCTCAGCAGCAACAAATTTCCACAGCATCTCTAATGGTATCTACACAGTATCAAACCCATCCCCACTTACTTGTATCATGAAACCTCTATAAAAATCTCTCTAGATCACACACAGGCTGAGGCACAGCCTCCAGCAGCTGAGATCTACATGTGAAAAACCTTTCCCAATTCTTTCTAAAATCATCCTAGGCACTACCTTTCTCCTGATTCCCTCAGACTGAGTGGTGTATACTTCACACTGTGTCCTCAAGCCAGGCAGCACGAGGCATTGGTATGATATTTACCACAACAAGCACTGTCACTTGGTGCAGTTCTTGTTACAAAGAATATGAGGCTCCAAAGGGATATAAAAGATGATGGCATTGGTGTCATTTGCTCACAGGTGATACTTGCAAGGGCAGATTGCCCAGCCTTTGTCTCTTTTCTGCTATAACTCTCCCTCACATAAGCAGGACTGTTGCCACAAACACACTTGCAGGATCTGGCCTTTGGCCTCAGTCTAAGCAGTGCAATGGGGTGGAAGAGCGTCAAACACAGGTGCCAGCAGATTATCCAAAGCTTTGCTGAGATTAAAATCTTGTCTCAATATGAGTTATTGCATATTCTCTAAATAGAAATCTCCTTAGTGGTGGCTTTAAAAGGTCTGCTTTTGTTTTCCTCAGAGAAAATAGCAGTTGTGCACATTAAAACTTATGTGTTTGTTCCCTATGGCCATCCAATCTGAAAATTTTTGCCAACATTTTGTACTTCCTAGCAAAGCCATTGCTTCTGTTAGTGCTCCTTTACTGAAGAAAGTTAAAGCCAAAACACTCTTAAAGGGTTATACACAAAAATGGTCCTGATTAATCTCAGAGTATGGTTACGTGTTTAAGCAATATCCTGAGAAGAAAACAAGAAAGGTTAAATCAATGATCCACAGGGATGGAAAAAGAGATTCAAATAATCATTAAATCTTATTATGTAATGCGGCTTTGTTTTTACCTCTTGGAGTGAGTTCACACCTGGATCTGTGCTTTAAGCACTCCACAGTGAGCTGGGCACGATGGAGAATCATTTCCCATCACAGTACAGTGTAACTTCCACAGCTGAAACTATTGCTAAGCACTTTTGGTGTGCATGAGGATAATCTTAGTTACACACATCACCACATTTTAAGAGATCTCCTTCCTCTGCCATTCTTGTTACCGCTCCCTTTTTATCCCCATGACTGTCACTGTTAGCTCACAACAGTTTGTCAAATGCCTAAGAGTGTGTGTCACCACATGTGACTGCTTTTCAGAGATGCTCCTGGGACATCAACCATCCCAGCTATGAGTGTGATTATCCCAAAACTACACTGACACGGTGTGCTGCTTCTCTGTTTCTTGAGGAGGTGTCTCAACCTCTAATCCACAAAGGACAGGATAAGCATTAGATAGCTCACTTTGTTTGCTCTCTTCTCACTGCAAAGATTCACATAAAAGGTGCTATCTTGTCATCCAAAAAAGCATTTTTGTTCTTATATAACTTCCTGTAGAGTGTGATTTTATTACCCTCCATTGTCTGGGGGCAATCTTAAAATTCACCTACAGGAGGCATGCATATATCAAGGCCCTAGGGCTGAAAGCAAGCACAACCTAGACATCAATAAACTTTAATTATGTTCCAAGGACTTTCAAAGGCAAATGTCCATGAGGTTCAAAAATATGTCCAAACCCCAAAATATTTTAAGTTCCTGTGCAAAATTAATTTCCTGTGATCTTTCAGCTGGGAAGATGCAAGCCTTGTTGAGGTGCTCAGTGTCAGAGAACTGATGGCTATGACTTTAATTGATTGGGGGAGAGGTGTGGACAAGCTTGAAAAAAGCAGTAGATGGGGAATGGTCTGCACACTGTAGCCTGTCAGGCCCCCTTTGAAGAAAGGCTGGCCGTAGTGGAGTTCTGGCATGAGCAGGCAGTGATGCAACAGTTAAGGGTGTTCTGGCTGGAGTAAACTTGCAGAGACATCCTTAATTCTGAGCTTCAGCCCAAAGCTCTGGGTGGGACTATTTCTGAGGTGCTGGGACTGAAGTTGTGTGTCACAATGCACACTCCTCTTGTACACCAGGTAGATCTTTCCTGTTAATTTGTGATGAGTCTTGCCCAGGAAAACATTTCTCTTTGCAAATCATCATCTGAGCCCAGAGAAAAGTATGTCCTAAAACCCTGTAGCTCTCTCATCTTCTGTTAGAGTGTTTTTCTCAATGCTGAACCTTTGCTTGGTTTGTGTGGATTCCCAAGAGAGGAGGAACATGCTTGTAAACCACTGTTTTCTCTAAAAGTGAGCTCCTGTTACATGCCACTATGATAATATAAATATTTACCCATTTTTTTCTCTCTTCACCCTTGCAAGGGGATAAGAGCATCTGGCCCTTTGTTAATAATCTATTGTCAGTTTGTGAGAGCATCTTGTTGCTTTTGTTCACTTGAACAAGAGCAAATAAATAACCCTGCTCTCCACTGCTTTGCACAGTGGGGTCACTGTTGAAAGGGGGTGTTAAACCTCTCCTTCCAACAGAAGTGGAGAATTCTCACCTGGTCACTCTTCAGATGGCTTGCAGATCTGTAGTCTACAATTGCACAAGTGAAGCAGTGGAGAAGAAATCTATGATTTTTGTATTTCTGTGGTATTTACAGAATCTTTTTTGCTACACAAAAAAAACTCAAAACCAATGACAAGACAATGAAGAATGAGATCTAGCATTTTTACAATTGACTTTTTTAAATCGTTGGTGGAAGAAGAAATATGAAGTATAACATTAAGATGTATTTTTCAAAGATCTATTTCAAGCTATCATCTGTCGTTCTTCTGTATCCATGTCATCTTTAGGTAGACTGATGCTCTGTAAAACTATCAATAAAGACAATGACTACATATTCTTTCCAAAATTAATTTAAAGGTTACAGTTGTCCAGGATTGAAAAGCAACTGTCAGCAGGTTGCTTGTTTTTGTTTGGTTTTCTTTTAAACTGGGGGGATGGAGGGGTGTCAAGGTTCACATCATCTCTACCTCTGATACATTTGTATTTCTATAATTATTTATTATTGAAAAGAGTTGGTAATTTCAGTTGGTGTCAGGCATTTACTCTATCTCAAGTAATTTATAGTCCATTTCTTCTACTATAGCTCCACAAGTAGTTATGAGTTTCTTGGATCACCTTGATTTCAAATTTTCTGTTGAAAGTTTGGGACAGCTCATTCTGTAGGTGCTGTGAACAGACATGTGGGAGCTGGGAACAGGCAGGAGCAGCAGTGAGGAGTCAGCCTGGCCAGTGGCTGGCAGCACTGCTGTATTCCCACCCTTGGATTAAGCACTGAGGAAATGAGCCGAGTGTGACAGTGTAGGTGCACGGAGTACTTGAGGGCTCAGCAAAAGCCGTGTGATTTCTGCAGGGCACTGTGTCACCGCGTGCAGTTGGAGAAATATAACGTCTTGATGCTGCTCAGGGTGGGAAGGCTCATTCCCTCTGCCTACTTTTCTATTTCTCTCTTCCCTTTGCTCTCGTTGGTGTAATCTGCTCCATCCTCTGATACAGATCTCGTGTCCCTGACGCTCAGTGGAGAAAACCCTTTTGTCGATGAACTGGCTGCATTGTCTCATAGAAGACCTGACAAACACCTTCACACATGCAGGATAAGAAGCAGGAGCTCACAGCCAGGAGAGAATAAGGACTGGGAGAGAGGGGGGAAAGGAATAGAGGGAGACCCTCACTTTTTTCTGCTGCAATGTGATTCTTCATTGAGCCATCAGGACTGGTGGCACTGCATTATTTTCTGCTCCTTATTAAAGTATCTGGGATGGACTTGCTGAAAACATTACCAGTATGGATGAATCTTTGATCTGGCCCAGTATGGGATCACATTACTTTTACAGTATTTTGTCATTTTCCTGATTTTCAGCTTTGTAGGAATGGCAGAAGGGAAGTCCTGCCTATCCTAGTTTGGATCTCTGAAAAAATAATCCCCGAGAGGTTTTCAGTGAAGCTGAAGTCTCCCTGGATGGCTTAAGCCCATGTCATCCTACCCATTGCATTGTTCATCTGCAACATGTTTCATTCTCACTCCAAGTTAACTCCTATGTGTCACCTGTGCTCATCACTCTGAAGAACAGACACACAATCCTGCTTAAATCTACATTTTCAGTTTGAAGAGACTGCAGCTTTCATTTATCTGGCCAATAGAATTGTTTTAGTCAGCGACAAAACCAGCAAGAAAATATTCAGCCAAATACTCATTTTGTCTAAGACCAGGTTGGAGGGAATTCTGTAAAAGGATTCACAGCAATATTTGAGAAGAAACAGACAAGAGTCCTCCTCAGACTCAGATAAGGAGGCATTCAGTGTCCATCACTAGTGGCACATGACTTCATGCATCAACCTTCCAAAGCTGGCTTCTAACAACCTGAAGGCTAACACTTATTTGATAAAAAGATTTAATATTTTCTATGAATTCTTTTTACAAAGAATTGAAATTGTTAAATAGCCTTTATGCTAAAGGCAACTTAAGCAAGGCTTTGCTTTGTTTTGTTTCCAGTTAAGTGCAAGAGAACATCTTCATTTCTTTGCACTGAGATGCAAATTAGAGATAATATTCTTTACCATTATGGTGAGGTAATTTACAAGAGACTGAAACAAGCCTTTAGTGACATTCAGATATTAGAATATTAAAGGAAGCAAAAAATAATTGATCAGATATTTTGCTTCCTACAGGCAACAGAGAAGAAATGGAGCACCTGCACGAAGTTCATTTGTGTGTATTACTGCTGTGGTGGAGAGATGGATGGTGATGGGGGCAGTGCTGCGCAGATGAGTGGGAGGAGTGGGGGAGGACGTGAAACAAGGTAACTTAGAGCCATTTCTGTGCTCATTTGCCTCCTGCATTCCCAATCAACTTCCAAAATAAATTAGAGAAGATGAAGAATGTCGCCAACTTACACCAGCTGCCAGTTGCCTTGCACAATTAAAATGTGCAGAGAGGTACTGCTGTGCTCCACGATCTGCAGGGGCCATGGAAGCTCACAGCATTGCTGCTGTATCCCCAACAGGCCCCTCTGCCCTGACATCCAGGACAATGCCATGCTCACACAGCAGCAGGATTCTGTCTGTGGGTGCTCCGTCCTGCTCTGGAACTGCAGTAATGTCTGAGCACAAATTTCTTTTTCTCCACCTCTGTCCTTGGTCTAGCTCAGCACATATATAATTGAAGATGGCACAGAGGGGTTGCTGTAAAGTCAGCAATAAAGTGATGATAATGACAGTGACCCTTTCCTCCTTTGCAAAAATTGCCTGATTTTTGAGGCAGAGAAGATGGGCATGTCCTTTTATTGTGTAGTTAATAGAGCAAATATTTATTAGATGATGAAAATAAGAAAGATAACACAAAAAAAAAAACCAACCAAAAAAACCAAAACCAAAACAAAACAACTACAAAAAAATAACAAAACCAAAAAAAGCCCCAACCAATCCCCTGCCACCTTCACATTTGCATTTATTTGGGAAAAAAAAATCTTTCTCACATACTCTAGACATGAAGCAGTAATGCTTTGTGTGTTCCATTTATTTCTGTAAGTAATTTCATATATATGTATATATGTATGTATTGTAGGATTACAAAGCTTGGTACAAATCATACAATTCACATGAAAAAAAATTACGATCTGATGCTAGATTGTGTCATTCTGTTTAATAAATTGGCAGAAATAAGTATCTATATTGACATTTCGTCTTCTCAACCCTTCATGAGGTTCGGCGCCACAGCCGGTGCTCCTGCGGATGGCGCCCACCAGGAGATGGCAGTGAAGAACTTGTCCTAAAGACAGACCCGAGAAGGCAAAAACGCAGCTTCACAAACCGCCTCTGTGTTTGTGAATACGAAATAATTCGAAAGGTATCTCTCCTCGGTAGTATTTGCTTTTAGGAAGGACTCAAGGCTTTGGGGTTTTTTTCATTTTGCTCTCAAACATGACGAAGAGGCTAAAAGGAAACCAGCCTCAGTACCTAGGGAGTGCCATCTGGGTTTGCCTAGTGATGCACATTGTAGTTTTCTGAAGTAAGTCCTACAACACTGAAAAGCTTTCAAAAACAAGATCTTATGAGCAAAAAGGGTTTTCCTCATATAATTATTATTTGTAACACCTGTTTTCTGAATGAACAATCTGTTCATTCAAAGTTCTTTGGAATAGAACTAAAATTGTGACTGAAAAAAGGCATTTTAGCAACTTCATGTGGAAAGTTTTTTCAAACTTTAATAAAAAATGCAAAGGATTTTCTAGTGACATGAATATTTCCACCTTTTAAACCCTTACCTGATATATACTAAACCTTTATTTGGCTTCTTGAAGAATTTCAATAAATTCATACTCTTGTCTTAAAATGCAAGAACGGTGCTTTCAGATAGGATCCTATTATTGAATGACAGCTGAAGGGATGTAAATCTTTCAGATGTAGCAGCAGAGACATGAGAAGAAATTAGCCATATGTAATTTTTTGGGGGAAAAGTTTATTTACTTAAGAAAATTCAGAGATTACAAGATGGAAACTTGCTCACATTTCTTTCTCTGCAATAGCTGTTACTTCTCATGAAGATTGATGAAAATGTCTTCAACATGATCTAAATGGCACTTGTGCCTCAGGGTTCACTTCACGTCTTTTGATGCGTCCCTGATCAGGCTTTGTTTTGGGAGGTGTGATGGTATAGGACCATTAACCGTTACCAGTAAGTGCTAATGTTAATTACATTAAGCACAATCCTCCAGTTGGTCCATCTGTTACTCATTTTTTATGTGTTACCTATTATTGTTTGGGGTTTTCTCTGTGCTCCGGGAGGGTATCTTCTAGTTTTCTTATTGGCTTTATTTAAAATATGTTAATTTATGTATGTCTCGATAAAATGCTTTAACTAATTTCAAATTTAGCTTTCATTTTCTAGGGATTTTTAAAAATATTATTTTTGCTTGTGGCTTTAGTATTTAGTTATGTTGTTGCACCTGAATATATAGCTTAGTAAACTACTTCGGCATTTTGTATTTCATATAGTGTGCATCTTGAAAATTATGAGTGTCATATTTTTAGATGAATTTGGGCTGTTTTCCTCACATTTTAACATCACGATTTGTTTCTTTGCTATCATTGTGTGCAAATTACATAGGTTTTCGTTTCCCTCGCAGTATTTCCCTTTATTTTCCGGGTAATTCTAAACTGAATTTTGTATTTTCGGTATTATTCACCTGCTGCTTTACTTCTGGTCGCGCTCAGCCGTGCCACTGGCTGAAGGCGCAGGGACAGGCTGCTGATCTCCAGCTCTCGGCCCGCAGCGCTTCGTGCAGCACAGCTAATTACTGCAGAGTCCTAGCCCGGCAGAAAGCGGTCAGATCAGGATTTAGATAATCGCGGTGTGTTTAAACTGGGGCTCCTCGCTGGTGCAGCCGCCACCCGGGAGCGATGCGGGGCCGGCGGGCGCGAATCCGGCACGGGAGAGGGAGAGGGAGAGGGAGAGGGAGAGGGAGAGGGAGAGGGAG
>QUSF01000024.1:2323320-2424182 GCA_003676055.1 Chloebia gouldiae
GCCAGGAGCCGGGGCAGGAGCGGGCCAGGAGCCGGGGCAGAACGGGCGAGGAGCCGGGGCAGAATGGGCCCCCAGTTTTATTGAACAAAAGGAGGGTTTGATGTTAAGATTCCGTTTAGGATCTGGGAAAACAAGTGTTGTAGCAGCAGGATTTCCACTGGTTTTCAAAACCACGGGGTTAATATATCCCTGTGTTAATGTCAAACTTGGAGCAGCCATACATGTTTGGGCACCCGTAGGCTGACAGTTATCACTCAGTTTAAGTTTTGGAAAATGTATTTTGGAGACATATATCAGCTAAGGCTGCCTGAGATAAGGGGAAAATAGGTCTGGAAACATAAAGTGGTCTCATTCAAACCACCTGAGCAACAGGGCAGTTCAGGACAAGTTCTAGAAAATCAGATATCAGCAGCAGTTTCTGTGGTGATTTGCGATGACCTCCCAAACAGGCATGTAGGAAAATAATAGAATACCTTTATTCTTAATTTCCACCTAAATCTTGTGTTCCCTGTTATGGGTTTACAATTACAGATAGAATTAAGGGGACATTAAATACTGATAAGCACATTTCTCTCTCCAATCTGATACTGGATACTCTGAGGCAAGTTCAAGGCTGGGTTTGAATGCTGCTTTTCTATTTTGCAGGACTTGTAGGTGATCTTGAGCTTTCTAGAAGTCCAAGAGTAAGTGTAGCACAAGGAGTTAGGAAGTATTGTTCACAGATGGATCTCCCCTGCAATGTTTGGCCTCATGAATCTGGTGCCTTATTCTTAATTGTCAGGCAGGAGTGGTGTTGCTCTGCTTTTGTGATGGCTTTAGGGGAATATGAGACAACTAGGGCTGCAGGATCAGGTTTATGTGCTCTTGCAAGGTCTCCTCAGAGAGGAGAAAGTGTGATACAAAATGAAGATTTCACCTGAAATTTTGGATAGCTCTCTTGGAAGTTAGGGTCAAGATTTGGTTTTGGGTAGCCATATAAATAAATATCAAGCTAAAGTTAGGAGAAGCTAATGTGATATTTTAAATTTTGGAGTCACTTTAGCAACAGTTTATCTTAAGGACTCTAGTTACAGAGTAGAGAGCAGTACTATGCATTTCAAAGTGCACGCTGGGTTAGTACTCACAGATGTGATAAACTTCAAAGTAGCCATCAGATTCTGGGATTTAGTAAGGGCCGGTGTTAAAGTTTGCAATTCTGCAGAAGTAAGTTAAGATTTGCAGGTTATTTCAGACTATTAGATGACGCCTGTTAGCTTGGAATCTGCAATGATGGATTTAAAGGGTTGAATTTTTGGGCAGCAGGTGGTGCCTGGTCTCCACGATGCGTTGTGCGGCTCACTGTGACACCGCGCTCCGGGCGCGGCTGCACGCTGCCCGCACAGCACAACTGCTGGGACTGCAGGTGCTTGTGCAAATCACAGAGAGAACTGGCAATTGCTGGAGGAGGGAAGGTGAATGAGGTTGCATTTGAAGCAAATCACTTACGATAAGGAATATCAAAAGTTAAATGAGAGAGAACTCTCCCCCTGCCTCACGCAGCCAGGACGCTGCAGGCACACCCACGCCTGAACCTGTCTCTGAAAAACAGGATGGGGAATCCACGTCCAGAAAGCACACACGCACAAAGATCAGTGCTGGTGATTTCCAGGCTCCTGTGGACATCCATGGGGTGGACATCCCAAGAAAAGTGCTGAGTACAGTGGTTTCCAGCTCATCTTGCTTGGCCACAGCATTTTGAGATGGGAGTTTGCCCTCAATGCTCTCCTTTCCATTGCCATGAACTACGATAATGTTTTCAGACTTGCACAAGTGACTTGGGAGACTACGTCCCATTTCAGAAGGTGACATAATTAATCAGAAGGACAGAGATGTCCTCCTGTGGCAGCCAGGCCTGTCCCCAGGCCAGCACTGGCTGGGAAGCCATGGTAACACGATGCTCTGCCTTCTCCCACTCTGCCAAGTAAGAGATGCTCAGCAGGAGAGTGTGCAGTATTGGCACTGGCATGAACAGTAGTGTGAAGCTGCAGCCAGGCAAGACAAATTAGGAAATGAAAATCATGAAACAATAGACAGTGCTTTACTGTCAAAATGTGCCATGGAAATAGATGGGCTGTGAGAGTTTCTTTTTTTTTTTAGCATGTCTCTTCATTCCTGCTGAAGATTTTAATTTTGGATCAGAAAAAAAAAAAAAGCTCAAAGGAGTAGAAGGATACTTTGCTTTGTCTGGGAAGTCTGTAAAGGCACATTAGACAAATGCTAGCAGTAGGGGACTAAGAACCTAACAATGCTTGGAAACAAAAAAAGGCATCAGTCATATTTTTTGCTTACTATACCCTGAAAAATAAAAGCAGTGGTGTCACGGATATGCAGCCCCTGGAGGCAGGTACCTCTCCTTTGGAGCTGCTGGCCATGCTCCAGCTCCTGTGATCCAGAGCCCTGAGGGAACACCCCGGCCTGTCAGCATGTGGCCAGAGGATGTGACTGGCAGGTGCATTCGAGTTCTCTCATACAGAGAAGGGAGTTGCATCCACAAGCTGTATCTCTGACACATGCATAATAACACAGTGCTCTCAGAAAAGAGAAAGATTTTCTCTGAAGCAGCCTCCGTTGGCAGTTGCCATGTGCTGAGTCTGCCCCTGTAACACAAAGCAGATCCCCACCCGTGCTGAAGGCAGCGACTGCTGCACCCCTTGCAGCATACGAGAGCAGCTGAGCACTTGAGGGTTTGCTTGTGTGTGAATAGTTAACAAACACAAACCCGTTTAAATTGTTGAGAAGTTTTAAATCTAAATTTTTATTTAAATTATTCCCATGCTAATTGGAAATATATTTTATTTTCTGAAAATACTGATATTACCTTGGCAGAACATAATGGATGTGGGCTCTTGGAAGAAGCCTTACAGGTTTCTTTGACACTGACAATTTTCAAAATTGATTTTCAAAAATTTTCAAAATTAAACTGTTTTCATTGAGATGCCAAAAAGCTGGTTAAAAATATTTGCCCCTGCAATTCCTGTAGAAATTGGTATTTTCCCGATATGTGGTGTTTTCAATGCTGACACGTGGTGGTGCTGCAGCTAACAGGTTCATATTTTTCTGCTTGCTGTTTCTTTGCTGTGACTTGTTTGCTCCTCTCCTCCATTTGACGATATGCTTGGGCCGTCATCGAGGTCCCAGAGAAAAAACTTTATTCACATTCCTGAGGAACCACAATTAATTTTTCAGCAGTTCTTAAGTTAATGATAAGAACTAGAATAATAAAAACACAACTGCATCTATGGTGCAGTTCCCTTTCAAAATGCATCAGCATCATTCAAGTGAAGTGCAAACACAGGCAAGGTCCTGTAATTGTAAGCATCAGACCAGAGGGGAGGCTCCAGAAATGACCTCGAGAGATCAAGAGTCCATCGTCTTCATGAAGGAGCAAGGACAGCTGGAGGTCTGCCCAACTTTCTATGGAATATCAGTGTAGGCTTTATGGGAATACCTCAAATGCTTTGGTGTGTTTCCCATGCAGGATCCTCGCCTGAGTAAAGGCAGAGGTGAGGCATGTGTCGTTTGGGTGCTTCAGCCTGAGAGGCCACAAATAGTCGTGTATGCCAGCAGACACTGCAACTGAGATTTTGGCTTGTTCCAGCATTTCTGTGGGGTTCATCTGTACATCCATGGGTGCCAGGAGGCAATAGGAGCTGCACTCCATTGCTCTTCTCTGAGGCTCTCCAGGTTTTCCTCCTGACACCCCAGAAGCTTGGCATGCCCACTGCCCTTCCCCCTGAGAACCTTCACAGGTGCTCATGGCATTAAGGAAGACACTGCAGGTGATCCTGGCATGATCCCAGTAAGGTTTTTCTCTTGGGAAGGAGGTGCATTCCTGCATGGCTGTGATGAAAAGCTGTCTCTGCTCCCACTGCCACAGGCTCAGTTCACCACCTTTGCACAGACTCTGTTTCAGTTAGGAAGTAACCCGTAGGGACAAATGGCCTTAATTATTAAGACAAAGATTACTTGTTTAAGTGGAGAATCTTTGTATTAATACAAGAAATAATCAAGATATGTTGTTGTAATTAAACTGAATCTGTTCTTTCCTCCCCAAAGATTTCCCTCTCAATCTAATTTATTATTTGGTTGGCAAATCATTAAAGACCCAAAGCAATGGTGGTCCACACATGATAAGCATGACTTAGAGCCTGACTATTACAGGCTTCCTGCGAAAGTGCTCAGGTTTCAGGCTCCAAAAAACCAATTCTGTAGCTGGCAAATTGCAGTGAACACACACACATGGAAGGAATAAGGTTCAGGAACACAATGAATGTGCTCCTGCTGAAACAACAGAGACACTAAGCTGATGTGGAAAAATTGTCTGCTTAGGCAGGAAAATATGTTCTTACTTGGTGGTTCTGTGTGGTGAAAGTCTCAAAACATATGGGATCAATTTTGGACACATTTTAATGCTTTTTAACATGTGAGTTTCATACGTCATCGGTCTTCATAGTAATAGTGAGCTGCTTGACACAATCTGCTGCTTCACAAAGGCTTATTTTATGTGCTGACTCTGGATTTGGGGCAGAAAGACAGAATTACATGCCAAAAGGAAAAAAAAAAAAAAAAGAGATGCTGTTGTCAAATTATGAATGGGAGAAATTGAAACATATACCATATACCACCATATACCACCATATACCGTATACTCAAGCTCTAAAAAAAAAAAAAAAAAAAAAGAGAAAAAGGATGGAAATTCTCTACATAATTTGAACAGAATTTTTTTTTTCCCCAGAAGAAAAATATGTTCGTACCTTTATTTGTTTTCTTGGTTTATTTTTATTGTAGCTGTTATTCCCTATTTTTCTTAATATTTGAAGTCTGGATGTGTTTTCTAAGAGAAAAAGTTTTGTTTAATTTTCACCCGGGGAATAAAGTTTGTTTTCCTTTTCACTATGTTGTCTGTCCTTTTTACAGAAGGATTTTATTACACGTGATATTCCCCTGGAAATTATAGAGAAATCCTCACTCTTCTGGGAATGGAGAGAGTAAAATGTAGTCTGTCTGACATATTGAAATGGTTTTGCTGAACTCTTCTTCAGAACTGTGCCCCATTTTATTTTAAATCTGCTTTAAAACCAACATCAAACATTGCCTGAGCTCTTATTTTAGTCCACAATGTACCTAGAAACTTGTAGGTCATTAATTTACAGATGCACTTGTATATCCTGGTACTCCTGCTGAAACTTCCTTTCCATATCATGGGAAAACTCTAGGAAGAATTGGCCACTATTCTCTAAGAATATGTTTTTAGAATTAATTCCAATACTTTTCTCAGGAAGAAGTGTTTGGGTTTTTTCTTTTAATTTGCTTTCTACTTTTATTCACAGAGAGATATATACCTGTTGGGCACAGGTACTTATTTCTTTCTTGTTTTCAGCGTTGTCTTATTTAGTCTTCCCAGTGGATTTGATGTGGACACTCCCTGTGTCCATATCAAATCCACTGGGTTCCTGTGTTCCCGGGATGGTTTTTCTCTCACAGACCTGGATGCAAGCTGGACCTTTCAAAGATAACCAAAGCCACAAATATCACGAAGAAAAGCAAGCAATAGCTATTTGAACACCATATACCCTGTGCATACCTTTCTTATCCCAAATCAAGAAACTCAGCAGATAATAAAAGTGGATGTTGCCAGGATCTTGCTCAGCAAGAGCCCTGAGATAGCCAAGGTTCTTCTGCATTTTCCTGGTGCTGTTACTCTCTGTCTTGCCTGGGGATGCTCTGACAGCTAGCACCTCCACTTGGGTTTAGGTGCAGGCAAATTGTGTGTTTACATTGTTTTGTACACACTGCTACTCATATCACTGAATTTATTTTTAAAAATGTTGGGGAAGAAAGTAATCTTTGGGAAAGATTGCATGCTTTTAGATTTCAGAAGGTGAAAATCATATTAAAATATATCTTTATTGGAGAACAATAAAGATTTGAGATAGCAAAACCAAAATTATTCAACCCATTTTGAATGAGACCTGTATATTAAAAGATATGATTCACTGTGAATGAAGAAAAACTTGCCTTAAACCACCACTTAGTAGTTACTGAATATAAAATGTATGCACTCAGATTTAAATAAAGATGACCAAGAAAGAGTCTGAGAAGGACCTCAGCATGAACCTTATGATAATATTCTATATGCAAATAATTTTAGTATTATTATGGTGCAAGCCTTTCTGCAGAATTAAAAGAATACTGGGTGTTAACACCTAGCTAATTCACAAGCAGAAACTGACAGTGAAGAACTAAATCTTCTTCCATGTCAGATGTTCTAATATATAGACTGTATTGAGGAGACAGTGGCAATTGGATAATCCCATTCTGAGCCAAAATGAACGCTCCCTGAGGAAGCTTTGCTGGCTGGCACATGATGGATACAGTGGCATGATCCTCCCAGGAAGCACAGCTCTATCCAGATCCTCCTTTCTACACCTTCTGCATACCTGGGTACTGTGGCCCAAAAACACCTCTCTAGGTTGTGCATCCCCTGCCAAAGTACAATATTTAAGAGTCCACTTCATTCCAAGCTTTCCATGAAAGATGTAAGAAAATGCTGTAGAGGTCCTGTGCCTGTATGGGCATGTAGGAGAAACCCTCAGCTGTTGGAGCAACTATGGCAGCTGCTGACTGCCAGACCCTTACTGTGATTAGGTCTAGTCTCTTACTCCTGCAAAATGAATACCTGTGGGATATAAGGTCTTTTTTCATGTTGCTAGTTATTATTGGGGTTTCTTCCTTAAAGGCAATTTCTGTGCTCAGAAATTGGACCACAGTTCATATTGTGGTCAACAGCCTCAGTGTGTATCAATGACTGAACTGATTTTAATAAACTGCTCCACATAAACAGGAGAAATATGGTGTTAAAATGTCCTGCTCCTCAAGACTTCACTCTTATTGCTTCATACAGAATATGAAGCATACAGAGCTGGAAGTAAGGCAGTTGACTGAAGTACATATGCTCAGATTACAGTGTTTGCCTCCTCCAGACTGTGCCAAGGCAGGTGGGAACCTCTACAGAGCATTACCCTATTAACTGAAGCATCATTATGTTCACATTTCACCTTTTTTTAAAAAAAAAACAAACTTCTTTTGTCTTATCTGTGTACCTCTAATCTGAAACCTGACTTCCTGAGGTAGGTGATATTACAGCTTCAGTGAGAGGAGCCTGTGAGACACAGAGCACAGTCTGTTGATGAACTGCCAGAAGTTTTTGACAGAAAACTTTGCTTTGAAAGTTGTTTTGATTATGTTTGCCTTTTTAATACATATAAATGCTAGATCTCATTTGCAGGCTGCTAAAATCCACAAAAGGATTGTGGCCAGATGCTTTCTTTGTGCTTTGTGCTCTGGCTGAAACTTGTAAACAAGCTACGATGCTCAAAGCAAATTTTGGGTTGCACATCCTACAGGAGGTGTATGCCTGCTCTGCTTTAAAACCATACATCATGAGAGTAGATGCTACCTTTGACTTTCTTCCTCTAAACATTTAGTTTATTGTAGTTTAAAAATAAAAGTTTCAGTCTTTTATTTGTGCTGTGCTTGAAGCATGTAATATTTCCCCCAGCAAAATGAGGTAACAGTGAACCCTGACTGAGGAAACAGCATATAAGAAGAAAATACAATTTGATCCATCTGTCCTTATGTACTTATGACAGTGAATTACAGCTGCCAGTGGGATGTGCTCAAGAACAGCTGAAGCTGCCTTACACCCTGTGGACAGCCAAAGGGCATAGGGGCACCCAGGTTCTTTCATGTAGAGCATAACTTGGGTCTCAGAAGTGTTTTGTGCATCACCTTGGTGGTCACCTTCCAGGTGACATCTGGTGGGCCAACACCTGGGCCACCTTGGGGAACTGTGACTGGTACATCTCTCCTTCCCACAGCTGTCCCATTCTCTCACAGAAAACATATCTGGGGTCTGGGTTAGTTTCATCCTCCAGGAGCTGGGCTGGCAAAGCTGCCAAGTCCCTTGAGGCAGCAGCGGGCTTCCAGGCACCAGTGCGTGGCAATGCCTTCCTCAGGCTGAATGGAAGGAAGAGGTGGTGTGTGGGGAACACCCAGTGCTGCTGGAGCAGGGGGCTGTGGCAGCATGTACGCCCTGTTTCATGCAGCCTGACCATCAGGAGGCTGCTCTCAGGAACTCTCACCAGAACGAATCAGCAGCCCTCACTTCTGCTGCTCCCCTTTGTGTGCAGTGTCTGTGGGGTTGGATGAACCCCAGCTCTGGGACTGCTTTGGGGACTTATATGATGTGTGCCTGACCTCACCTCCTCTGGCTGTTCACCTGTGATTTTCCAGTCTGCCTTTCCTCAAGCTGCTGTGCAAAACAGAAGTTTCAATCCCTGACTGGGTTTGTGTCCTCCAGAAATACACGTCTCACCACACATCACCTGGGTTGCAGCTGCTGCTGCCCATCCTGGCCCTTCTAGGGAGGTTCTGCTTGTCCAGTCTCTGCTTCTGCTTGGTATTCTTAGCCAGAGACACTTTCTGGAAATGGGCAGTCCTGTGAGCAGTTTCCTATGGATTTAATTGTGTGTATTTGTGTCTACTGAGCTGCAAGTTCAGTTTAAAACAATTTTTTTGTTAATAGGTCATTCAGACCATCCCTCTCCAGTGTTGCCTCCTGAGTTTCTAGCAAGGGGTGGACTTTTACGTCACATCTCTTGTTGAGGTCATTAATAGGCCTCTCCCCTTTCCTGTGAAATGCAGGAACCTAATTTTATGTCTTCTAAATGGGGCAGAAATAAGTCAGAGGCTCAAGAGCAGCTCAGGAAGGAGGGGAAAAAGGTGACGGTGAGCACAGATCCTGATTTCCTTAGGAAAACAGGTCAGAAGCAGGATAAAGGTATATATAGAAAGAGGTTTGCACTTTTATCTGCTTTATGATAAAGTGGTGCCATGGAAAGTAGCTGGGTACAGGGAAAGTGGCTTTTCAGGACGTTAAGTTTCCTGCAGTGTCCAAGTGGGGACAATGTGTTTTTTAGCTGGGTAAAAGAGCTGTTTCAAAAGGCTTTTCCTCCCCTCCAAAGCCTCACAGCCCCTCCTGTGTTTCTGAGATTGCATCTGGAAGGAAACAAAAGATGCAAACACCAGACCCAGCGTGCTAACTGAAAAAGATATTTTTTCAGTCAAGCAGATGGTGAATAGAAACCTGCCATAACAACCAGCTTACGCAAGCCTTCCAGCCCGTGTGTGCCTGGTAAATCCAAACTGCCAGATAGAACAGCGAGATAGAGCTGGGCACAACAGCCCCTGCTACTAAAACAGTGACCCCAGGAGCACACAGAAATTTATAATGAACTTCTGAAGGAGACATAAAAGCGCAAACACGGTGATGTAATCTGAGGGCTGTTCCAAGACGCTACAGTTATGGCTTCTGTTCATTTGTAGGGCCCCCCAAAGCCTATGAATCACCACCAGTGATATGAACAAGCCCTCTGTGGGAGCACAAGTCAGCCAGAGGTAACAGTGGGGGCTGCTGGAAGCTGCACGGGCTGCGGCTCGGCTGGAGGCACGGGAAGAGAGAGCAAGGCAGCCACCACCCCACTCTGCTTCTGGGTACAGGGAAAAGATGGAGAAAGAAAGGTGAGGAGGCAAAGCTGCGGGTAAAGAGGAAGATGGTGAGGCTGCAGAGAGCATCAGGCAAATAACCACTGTGAAGATGGGATTGCCACAGCCAGGTGTCACAGTGCCGTGCAGGGAACAAGCCACAAAAGCACTTTTGGACACGCTGGTCCCACGTGGACATCAGATGGAACTGAAAGCCAAGGCACAATAGCTTTGGCTTGTCCTGACTCCTTCCAGCAGGATGGCCAGGAGACACATGAGGACGAGGGCAGCTGAAGGAGAAGAGGCAGCACAGATATTTGTCCATCTCCTATGTTATGACATGTTAGAAATTAATTATGTGGAGTAATTGTTTACAAGGACCTGAGTCATAAGACAGGATTTAATGTTGGATGGCAGACAACTTCAGCTGGGATCTTCTGTGTATTACATTTGCTATCTTTTATTTATTCAGGCCTCACCCAAAAATTGCAGGTATTTCAGAGGAAAAGTGCTTTTCAAAGCAGCCCAGTTTAGCTCATCTGGATCTGTTATTATGTGCAGAAAAATATATATAAAGTTTGAATTTTTATGAGGTGTTAGAGGGTATTTTCTATTGATGGGATAACAGGATGCAGTGCAGCAAAGATTGGCATTTGAGTTTTAGATACTCTGAACAAACCTATTGATTTTACTGCTAGTTTTCTAACTCTCACTTCTTTTTTCCCTAGATTTAAAAACTTTTATTTAAAACAGTCACTTGGGCCTCTCACATGGGTTGTATATACTGACAGCAACTCTCCCGTGTCCACATCTTTCCTTATAGAATTGTATTTTTGATTGACTTTCATACAGCAGAAGCTCCCAGAGGATCTCGTTGAACCATATGGGTCCTATCTTTTGACATAACAATTATTGCCTGATAATAGCACAATAGCAATAGCAGCATGTTTGGGAATCAACAGTGAAATACTAATGAATGTTAATGCATTGTTTTAATTTACTACATTTGTTTTGTTGATGTGCTTATTAACCTCCAGGTCTGTGGTTAATAAGGCATTCTATTTTAAGGTATTATTATCTGGGGGAAGAAGAGAAAAACAACACTGATGAAGTTAGCCCATTTGTTCTTCATTTCATCCACACTTCGGTGATTGACAGCAGATTTACCCACTGACCCATAGACTGAAGGGACATCGATACAATTTTAATAACACAGTGAGAGAGGGACAGTTTTAAAAAGAGCCAGCATAGCTCATTTAGCAGTGCAAAGGGCATTATGGCCAGGAATGCCACACTACACGAGGCAGCCCAAGCACTCTCTGGTCACACGAGCCCTGCACTGTGCCCAGTGCACGCCCAGCAAATCCAGTGGCCACAATGGCCCAGCTGCAGGACAAAACCAACAGTCAGGGGGGCACAAGGCTGTTCTGTAGTGCACAATCACTGCCCATGGGGAAAGGTCTCTTCTTCTCTGCTTTAAATTACTCCCTCTCAATTCTTCTGCCATTTCACTGTCATTCTTTCTGGCTGCTATGGCCACACTGATGTACATATGCCCTGTTCATATGCAGTCAGTGGTTCTTTTAACTGGCATAGGATTTGGGAGTTCTCAAGAGAAGACAAAGGGATTTCACTGGAAAAACAAATAGCCTTAAGGCTCCTTCCTTTCATCCCTTTTTCCAGAAATCTTTTCCACTCTGGATGAGACTTATGGAAGTACACAAGTGCTATATTAAAAAATATAACTTTCATTGACAAGTATCAAGATTCACACTTCTAAAACATTCTGGCCTATTTGAAAATTTCCCTCTTAATGACTTTTATTGTCATGGCATGGAAAGCAGCATCCTCATCTCCATTAGCGAGGAAAATGCCCTGAGAAACTGGAAAGATGGAGCCTGGAAGTGTAATTTTTCAAGCACAAACTGTGTATGTCTGCCAGAGACCTTGCCCCAGCCTAACAACTTTGCTCAGCCTCATCTGTGACCCCACACCCCTGCCTGGGCCCTATTTAAGCACAGCCAGTGAGCACTGTTCCTTCCTTAGGTGATACTGTAGAATGCTGCTCTCAGCCCTGACAGTTTTCTACCCTTGTTCTGTCCACAACCCTACCCAGGAGGAAAGTTAAACCTCTCCAATTTTTTTGGAAATAAATAGTAAGGTAGAGAAGAGCTTCACAACTTGGTTTTCTAAGTAAATCCCCCTTCTTTATGGGTACAAAGTTTACACTTTAGGTCTTGAATTGTATACTTATGCTTTGTTATTTGAAACAGCTAAAGCACACATGGCTTGCATTAGAATTTGGATGTCTAATGCACTTGAATTAATTTGGAGACCTCTCTTTGAAGCTTTCACTGTAATTCCATCAACAAAATGCATTTGCTGTTTGAGTTTCATATGTAAGTAGACTCAGTGGTTCCCAGGAGAAAGTTAGGGGATTTTTTTTACTATTAACATTTCTTTTCAAATTTTTCATTTCAAAGAAAGGAAAAGTTCATTGCATGTAGGGAGAAGGGCCTGGATTTTATATCACTGTTTATAGAAGTATAAGTGCATATGAAGCAGAACCTGCCATTTCCTGCAGTTCTTATAGTAGAGCAACTGAAGAAAAGGGGAGAAAACAAACAACAAAGGTAGGAGGGCATCCAGTTCATTTAATTGCTAAGCTGTTCTAGATACTAAATATTTTTTTTTTTCTGAAATGGGAAAACCATATTCCTGTTAAATCAGGTAACCCTGAAAGAAGGTATTTCCCTTTACCTTGTGTCTGTATTTGGGTGTTTCTCTTAGGGACCATGACTACACACCCCTACTCAAGCATCTCTCTGGGCAGAATCTGTGACCTTGTCTTAAGCTTAGAAATTCCTCCTCAAAGGCTGTGCTTGAACAGTAGCTTCAGATTTTACACTGAGGCTGCAAAGTTTTGGGACAGGCACACATATTCAGTATTCATCTGTGGGCTAAATAACATGCCTTGGGGATACTGGAGCCCACCAGTCTGTTAGTGACTGTGTGCATACTGAGATTTTTATTTCTGTTCACAAATGCCAGCAAGAGAATGAACATGGTGGAACAGAACCCCTGTACTCATTACACTGGACTCTCCTTTTGTCTTATCCCTTCTCATTCCTATTTCCTCTGAGGCAGCTGTTTATTATATACCCTGCTGGTGCAATTAATGAGAAAAACAAGTTCTACTTGTGCTGACTAATGCAGAAACCCCACAACTTTCCAGCAGCCACAGTGGGAAGGAAAGGTATCTGTGTGCTTTGTCTCTTGGAACAGGGATAGCTGCAGCCTCAAAGTGTTGGCATTTGGTCTGTGCTCAGGAAGTCCTCCTTAATCTACACAGGTTTCCATGAAAAGTAGTTATACTGTCAAGTTACCATTCTTATTACAAATACTATGACCCTTCAAAAAACTTTAGACATAATATAACTCTAAACAGATAGAGTTTAGTACAGAACACAACTATAAAATATTTAATCACCTATTTTCCCCATAAAGTAATCTAAAAGGAAATGCACGAATATTTCCTTTGAAGTTTTTTTTTCCTTTAAGCCTTTCAGGTATGTGCATTATGCAACTACCACCTCACTCTCTTCAGAGGTATGCACACAGTAGGTTTCTTTTTCTTCAAAATCTTTGATTCCTTGGAAATTGTATTGATCCATGGAAGAGAAACATCTACAATTCAGCAGGGTTTTCTTGAAATTCATTATTCATTTCCACCTAGATTCCAGTGCCTGTCCCCAGCACAGGCTGGCACAGCATTCTTTCATCACTGTTCAAAGTATCCTCTAAGTTTTTGAAGATCTGACTTGCATCAAACAATTGCAGTGCAGTGGTATTACTGATTTGCTCTACAATGTGCCAGGCTGACTAAGGAAACATATTAAGGGTGCTTAGAAAATAGACAAACATATCAATAGACTTCAGATAACTTAGAAAGGTAGCCCCATGTCTATTTCCCTTACTCTCAATTTTTCCTGTTGTTAGGACTGGGATGTAAATGTTCCTTAACTGTACTCTTTTGTGCACAGAATTGTAAGCTTTCTGCTTAAAAGTTTAACAAAGAAACATTAGTCCAAATCCTTGGATAACTCTGAATAAGATAGTTGATGGGTGGATCCCAGGTTCATCACACTGCAAGGGAAAGGCGCCTTAGTGGAAACCAAACCTTATGTTTTCTGTGTTTTCTTTGAAGTCTGGAAGGAAGTTAGGAAGGTTCTAGTGTTTGAGACAGAAGTCTGCTGTTTAGCAGCTCCTCTGTGTGTTTATGCTCTCAGTAGTTTGACTCTTCCCACTTCTTCATCCTGTGAGGAATTATGTAGGAAAAGATTGGTCACTTGCTTGGTTTTGCTGTGTGACCATGCACAACCTCTCTGACTCTGACTTTGCTCACTTGGAAGAAACACCTGAGCACAGCTCTAAGTACAAGACAGCTGAGGTTGTTAAAAGCCAATAAAAAGGTTTCAAGCTCCACTGGCTGAAACGGAGTCATGCAGATTTAACTTCCAAGATAACCAGGTGTTACAGCACACAAACCAATATAAACAGTGATGTTTTGTGGAACTGGAGTCATTAGAGGGAAAGAAGTCTAGTCAAAAAACCATCAGGAGTGTTATTATCAAACAGATTGATAAGGTTCTTGTACATCAGAAAGGGATGTGACAGAATACAGCAGTATTTTGTCATTCACATCTCAAAAAAGCAACACCCGTTCTCGCAGTCCTGTGACAACTCTCCATCACTGCTATATATTAGGAACAGAAGTCACACTTTTCACAGCTTTCTCTGGAACAGGCAAATAAAACTGGGTGTATTTATAGTCTCTTGAAGAATACAAGCACTGATATTTAAAGCGCAGTTGGTGATTCATGGAAAACTGATAAACATTAATTTCAAAACAATGGTATGGAATGCTCTCATTGTGCTGCCTTTAGCTGCCTTTTCTTCTATCTTGCCTCTTAGTCACACATCCTGAAACACCCCGAGATCTTCCCTATGGCAGGATCTATTTGTGTCATGTGTATCAGTATTCTTTTTAGGTTACTTGTGTTCTTAACATTGTCCTTAATATGCCTGTGAAATATTAATTCTGTCTCTAGAATGTGAATGTGTGAACCTCTCCTCAGACATGCCAGTAGACTAGCACTATCACAAAAAAATGTTACGACCCTGACACCTGCTTCTGCAGTTTTACAGAGCTATGGGCATTTCAGACAACAAAATTACTTTTAACTGGTCTTTTTGTAATACAGTTCAGGGATTTTTTTGCTTTTTTACTGCCTGTGCCTTGTCTGTCTTGAATAAACATAAGCTGCCAGAATGGACAAACCAGATTCTTTTTTAAGCATTTAGTACTGTGAAAAGGATGGTTGTATTCACTTGAACTCATTTCCTGAAACATTATATAACCTTTTTGTTTAGCAAAGATAAGAGGCAAAACATAGTTGGTACTAATCTCTCCTCTAAATTAAAACAATGAGGACTTTGGGTCTACAGTAGAAAAGGGGGAAGTTAGAAACTGTAATTCTTCAATTCAACCATCCTTTGAGTTGCCAAAGAGCTGTCACTGGTGTACTCTTCTGAGTAAGTGATTATAGGTGGGGAAACAGGGATTTAGAAAAAGGTCTGGGAAGTCTTTCTTTAGTTGCTCTTTCAAAAAGCAAAAAGAATTGGTGAGGATGTGATGATCTGATTCATGTAGGATTAGAAACCACCTTTGTGTGCAACCTGCCCAGGAGCCTGAGTCCCTGGCTGATGGATGAAAGCATCTGTGAGGGAGCACATGCAGACTGAGGCAATTTGCTTTTGGGTACCTTTCTGCAGTGTGTTCTCCCTGGTGAGAGGGACAGTGTCCTTTCTGAATCTGGAAGAAATTTTTGTGACTCTGGATTTCCTGTGTGAGTGCTCTCATTGCTGAACAAGGAGCTACAGAGAGCCTTCCCTATCCTCTCTTCTGTGGTTAAGGCATAAAGTTTCTTTTGTGCCAAACCTGTTTCTGGCTCCAGTGCAAAGCTGGAATTGGCAAGGTGAGGAAGAGTCCTTTATTAAATATAAAACCTGTGGCTTGCTTTCCATGTGGTGTTAAGATCCCAGTGACCAGGAGCTGATGGATCATCCATCTGCTGAAGCATGAGACCGGTTCACACCACTTGACCCAGGATTTAATGAGTAACTTCACAAATGCTAATGAATGTAGAAATGTAGTCTTCTTCTGGGTACTGCTGTGGGCTGGGCCTGGCTGCTTGCTGCATCCAGAAATGTCCCTGCAGAGGGTTAATGCAGTTCTAGCAGCGAGCTGTGCCTGTTATTTGCAGCCCTTTGCCCTCCTGAGTCTCTGCCACTTCCTGAACTTGGATCGGAAGTGACAAGGAGGTAATTGTTTAGGTGAAAGCTAATTATGTTATTATTGTATGTTCACTGGTCAATAATATGTACTGCTTGTCATAAATAATGGTGTTGGAAAGGCGTGCCTGGAGTTCAATTCACCCTCAACATCAAACAGCCCACTTTTCACTTCTGCAGTGTGTGCATACAAAGCAGCAAGCTCATTCCCTCAGCTCCGTTATCTCCCTCTGTCAATGTTTAGAGGGAGGAAGACAGTGGAGCAGCAAAAGCTGCTCAAATACATGCAGGTTTGTTTGGAAGGGTAAGCAAGAATCCTGCTGCCCTTCAATATGAATTGTGAAAGGAGTTATTTTTATCACAAAGAGCTTGCATAAAAATATATTTGTAAGCATCTCTATTGTTCCTGAACAATGGAATGCAGCAAATAATGGAGGGAAAGTGTAGGGTGTAGGTCTTTTTTCTACTCAAATTTTGTTTTTTGTTTTTTTTTTTAAGATATGGAACTTGCATATCTCAGCAGAAGAATGCTTTTTTTAGGACTTACCTTCCCACAGCAAATTAGGAATCTGTGCCAGACCCTACCAGTGATAATTGTTCTAATGACACCCAGAGCTTCTGGACTCTGGCCCCAAAGGAGGATTTCTGATGTTTTGCTGCAAAAGATTTGAGAAGCTTATGGGTGCCAGTTTTACATCAGTAGTATGCAATGACATTAAGTGTTGCTCATTGGCACTGGGGAACTCTTGACACAGGTGGTTTTTCTGCTTGGAAGAGATGCTTGTTAACATGACAGTCCTGTGAGAGCTGGGGAAAGCACATCTGTCTGTATCTTTTTACCCCTTTTACTTATCCATGAGTTGTCTTCCCTTTCTGCTGAAGGGATCCCAACAGCCAGGGTGAGGGGGTCACAGATATTCTGGGATAAGGTAACCTCTTGCAATAGCACCTCTGCTCTCTGCCTGCAGTGTAGGGAACTCTCCTTGTCTTTTCCAAGCACTTCACATTAGACATATCTCAGGTAAAATCTGCAGTATTTTAAGGGATAGGGATGATGCACATTTCCTCAGGGGTAGCTGAGAAGACCTTGGGTTTTGGGGTAACTTTTTTGCTCTGTAGTTATGTGCAAGTACTCAGTAGGAGTTTTGGTCTCAAAAGCCTAAAACCTCTGAGGTGGCGCTGGGGCTCTGAGGACCAAAATAGTTCATTGGGCAGAAGTGTGAGAACCTCAAACTCACAAGAAGTCACCTTGCTTTTTGTTGACCTTACTTACTAGCTCATTCTTTCATTCATTATCATTAGGGAAATTCCCTGTTGTGACAGCCTCCAGTTTTGCCATCCTTCCCTTTCACTGTAAATTTTTATTTACTATTTTTGGTTCTTTTTCCTATTTTTGAATAGTCTTCCAATTTTTTGCCATTTGTTTCTCCACTTTCCGTATAAAAAGTTAGCATCATTGTAGTCAGAATCATTGTAGTTCAACTTCAAGAGCCCAGTAATTTAAGAGCATGTCACTGTTTTCAGATGAAATCTGGATTTATATGATGATGTGTTGGACCATATACTAGTCCATGGTGGTTCATTTTCACAAATAGAAGCACGAGTATCCTGCTGAGTTTGTGTTTGTCCTGTTTGTATAATGAAAGGCTAGGCTCCAAAGAAGTTTTTTGGAGCTAGCTGAAACTGCTGAAGTAGAACAGATACCCAGTATCAGTGCCCTACATTTACAGGTGCCTGTGTGAAATCAGATACACTGGTTCTCAAGAACACTTTTGCAACCTGCTTAGAGGATTAGGAAATAGGATTGGATGCAGCAGGCCAAACAGAAGGGAGCTTGTTTGTTGTGGGAAGTGATGCTGTATTTCTCCTGGTCACTCCTGTGTTGCTTTTACATCCTATTTCAGTCTACAAATGGCTCTGAGGCCCTCAAAGGATTGTCTTATGTGCTGCTTGCTGCCCTGCATCAGTGTCAGATGGGGAATTACTTGAGGGAGTTTAGAGGTATAAACTGGAAAAGCACTGCAGAAGAACAGGATTTCTGCTTGCAATCATTTTGGGAGTGATTGCATCCCAGACCTGTAACAGCAGATCTGTTTGTTTATTTTCAAGGGATTCAGATAAACCAGTTTGTGATACCTGCTGATATCAGGAGAGAGTCCTGGGGTGGTGCAATGTTCACATAACTCACACACTATTGTCAGTGAGGAAAGCAGGTGCATTTTGAAGGAATGTAGGTGAGGTTCATACTAAAATATAGTCCTCTTGGATAAGAGACAAGTTAGCAAGATAAAAACTTTAGCAAGAAAAAAGCTTGTCTGCCTGGGAAAGCCAGTTGTATAATGTGTGTTTTAATGTTGCTTATATAATACCCATGGGGAGCTAATTTTGATTAATGTAAACATAAGGTTTGGTCTGGAAATCAATTAAGCTAAAATATCAACTTGAGTTCGAAGTGTATTTGTCAGCAGAGGCAGTGAAGTGGTTTAATGGAGCTGTTTCTAGTCAGGTAAAGGTGTGAACTGCTGTTACTGCCACCTTCCATGAGGAGAATATTGCATGTGGACTTTCTTTAGTAAATACAGAGATAAGTAAAAGCATATGAAGCTTTTAGCCTGCCATCAGTAGGTCTGACCCTTATCCCTCAAATAGACTTGAACCCACCTGATGTGAAAACCAAGAGCTTTCTTTGCAGTCTTACAGAAGAGCTGGAATTTTAACACCCCTTTTTTTTTCTCCCCATAGTGAAATATGTCCTTTAGTCAATGAAAATAAAGCTTAAAAGTATTGCAAATGTATTTTTATCTGAATGTCCCAACTAAAAAGCATGTACCTAAATTTTTAGGATCTGATGCCTGATAAATTATTGGAGTTGTTTATGTGCAGAGCTGAGCAACCTTTTTTGGTTGTGGTTTTTTTTGTTTGTTTGTTTGTTTTGCTTTTTTGTTTTGTTTTGTGGAAGAGGAAAGGACATCTCTGGTTCACTGACATATTTCACTTCAGTTTTTAAAGTATGTGGTCACTTTTTAAAAGTAGTCAAAATTTTGAATAAACTGATGTAGAATTTAAAAATCAGTTTAAAGTGCTTTGTAGTGGTATGGTTTTGGTAGATTACTTTTAAAGAAACTATATCACAGAGATGTGTGGGGAGAAGAACACTGCCACTGTTTTTCACACTCAAATTAAAAATTCAAGTTAAATTCTGTCCTATGTTTTAGCACATAAGGATTACCCTTTTTCAACACTCATTGAAGCAAACTTAAACTGCTGTGACAACTGATATTTTAACTGTATTCATGTGCTTTGGCATGTTTCAAGTTTCTTTGCCTTGTCATGCAAAACCCCTATTAAAGACTATTAAATCTAATTTCCTTGAAATAATTTCTTTAGCAATAGCTATATTCTGAAAGGAAGTGTAGCATCTTATTGTACTTTTTACAGATAATTATTCTTTTCTGTTTTCTTTATACAGTCATACTTATGCTTTAAGACTGTCCAGTGAATTTAGGGTTTAACCTAGAAATGGCCTGACTTGCCATGCTGTGGAAAGAAGGGATAGCAGACAAGTGAGTGAGAAAATAATTTAAATGCTAATAAATCTGGCCCAAGCAAAGGTGTTTACCAAACATGAAGGGAAGGAATGTAGTTTGGAATTACAATGAGAGATCAAAAGATGTCTGAAATATGATTGCAAAAGGAAATTAAAATATGTATGTTAAAGTGTAATTAATTTAATTAAAGGCTTTGTAAGACAGATACAGAAGTAGGCACAGAAGTGGATGAATATTTGAGATGAGCAACTGATGTAATGTTCAAACATGTTAATAAAAATATGGCACTTTTCTCTGCCAAGAGTGAGAGAAATATAACTCCAAAGTGCTGATCTGTGGAGACAGAGGAGGGCTAGGCAGAGACACACAGAGATTCTTGAGAGGTGTCTTTGCCAGAATTTCCCTCATTACTGGTGTGTCTCAACAGAGCTGGGGCAAGCTCTTGTTCATATAAAGACACTTCTCCTGCCTACATCTCCTGTGCAGGGCCCCTTCATATGAGCTGCTAAAGAGTGGCCTGACTCTGCTGGAAGGAACGTACCTGGGAACACAGAGGAGGAAGGAGTTCTGGCTTACTAATGTCAGGACTAGGATTGGTACTATTTGGCTTCAGCTCACCTGACTATGGGGAGGCAGACAGGGATCCAGCACCTTTCTTGGTCACCTCTCAAAGGTGACCAGTCTCTGTAGAGGTGGTTGAGTCCAAAGGCATGGAGGTGGTACCTCCTGTGCTCCAAAGAGGAGCTGTGAGTGCATCTTCCTCGAATCACCAGGGTTTAAGCTGGTATTTTGTGGCTCCCTTTAGTGCAGATGTGGCCCAGGACAAGGAGGGTTCTGCTTCTGCAGTGCAAGGACAAGAAAATATTTAGTCTTACTCTTGCTGTTTGCATCTCAGCAGCTATTTTCAGACCAAAAACGATGCGTGTAAATCGTTTCACCCTCAAAGTGAGAAGAGGTAGTTTTGCCAAAATCAACAGCAGGTTTCAAAGCCTTCCAGGTTCCCTGGAACACAAAGGCTGACTCAGAGCTGTGACTCACGATCAGGAAGCAGCAAGGGGGGGGGGCCTCCTTATCTGCTTTCATATCTGGGGTGTGGGAACCAGCGGAGGGGTGGAGTGGGGAGGGGTGCGTGTCGGTGGGAGAATAGAGGAAAGGTTAAATATTATGACAGCTTCCACTTCTTTGGAAAGCAATTTGGAAACAGTCATCCTTTCTTATGTCCTTCATGGCAACTGGAATTGTTTTAATAGGCAAAGCATGGGAGCACTGTGGATGCATTGACAGTTGGACAGTAAATCAGTCTCTGGGTGAATTCTTCATGTGCAAAGAGATAGATTAATTTCTAGTTTTAGAAGTGATGAGAGTAACTCCAGGTACAGAGGGAATTGTCATTGCTAAGTTAGTCATGACTCTGGGCTCTGTCATTCTCTTCTGCCTGGTGCTATTTACTGTCACTGACTTGTGAGCAAGATATTGCAGGGCTTTTGCATCTGACTTTCAAAAGTCAACTTTTGTGCCTGGATAGCAAAATAAGAACTTTCACTGGGGCTTTTTAAAAGCAAAAAGGTGCTCCAAGTCCAGGGATATTACCAGTGAATAATGAGTGAATTTATTCTCTCTTGGCAAAGGTGCTGAAGGATGCAGAGACTTTCCTGCCCTTAGGCCTTTCTACTCTATGTGCTTCTTTCAGTCCTCCTTGGCTTTGAGAATAAATAGTTACTTCAAGCTTCAGAAGATGCTTAATGGTTTTTCCACGTTGATTCTAGGCAACATTTTTCAATTATTTCATCGCTATCATTGTTATTGGCTTTCTGACAAACTGTCCAGTGGCTGGTCAGCCCTCAGCCTGCAGCAGATGTTCCTGCATTGTTCTTCAGTGGGCTGGACGTCTCTTCCCTCCTAGCTCTACAAATGAAAAGGTTTTCTGACCTCATTGCTTATGTCTCAGGAGGAATGACCCTCACTCTCTTGGCATGCCCTGGATTAGCTATGAGTGCTCAAAGTTTTCTTTATGGCCTAGCTCGTGCTCTGCTTGCCAGGAGCTTCCCAGGTACCCATCTCTTCCCAGAGCCCTCTGCTAATCAGGCTGTGCCCCAGACCCACTGCCAGGCTGTGCAGGCTGGGCTTTCCCTTCCTTCTTTCCCTGCCTCATGCAGAACTATGTGTCTAGGATAAATGGGAATGATGATTTAAAAAAAAAAACAAAACAAAAAAAAACAAATACAGCAAAGGAACATTTCTTCCTTCGGCTGGGCCCCAAGGAGACAGATGTTCCTGTGAAATGTCTGCTGTAGAGCAATCCAAAGAAGTGACTGCAGCTTGAACTGGTTTGGGTGTACCTGCACAAAATTAATTTGCCCGAGTAGCAGCTGAGCCCTGGCCCTGTGTTTGGCCCAGGCTGCCACACAGACTCAGCAGCTGGGGCCAGCTCTCCTGAAACAGCCCCTGGTGTGCTCCCCAGCCAGGCTGGGATGGAGATGGACCCTTGGGCACCCTTTGGGGCAGCTGCTCCCTTGGCTGCCCCTGCCAAGAGGTCTAGCTGATCCTGCTGGTGAAAAGAGAGGGAGAAACAGAAGAGGAACACATCCTTTTTATACAAAACTTGGTTCAGCACTGTGTGATGCTTTTTGCAGCTCGGTATGCTGGGACAAGCAGCCAAGGATTTGCTGCTCTTGTGTTATTAGTGGTCACAGTTGGGAGTGGTGCAAATGGCTGCACAGGTAAAAGGGAGTGGTGACTTTGGTCACAGCAAAGTAAACTCTAGAAAGTATCATCTGTGCTTTTCCTCAGACATCAGTTTTGGATTCACAACACTAGAGTTACCTGCTCATCTATATTTAGTGTGCATAAGTGTATGTGAGAATTCTAAATTGACAAGTGGTATGTTTTAGATTCCATCTCTTTTGCAGAACTCACTGAATAAAAGTATGTGCTTTCTAGCATAAAGTCAATTTTGTGAGCAGCAGTGCCCTCCAAGCAAGGCACTCTGTCATGCTCTGTCCCAAGTATCAGTGACCTCAGCTATTGGACTCCATTATGCCTGCAGCAAAAAGCAGTGTACAGTCCTGTGCCATTTTCCCTTTTTTAATTCAAAATTTTCTACCAAAAAGAGTCCTGTTGAGAGCAAGAAGAAATATGCATTTTAAGAAAATTTGTAACTTTCTACCTTCTTTTTCAGGTCTTCCAGACACTTCCCTTTTCAAGTCCTATTTCTTCCTTTTCTTGATCCTTTGTTGAACATTATAGTCCTGTGTTTATATCTGTCTGTTGCCATAGAAATAACTGTTTCCACCTAAGCTTGAAACTTTCTTGAGGGATAAAAGAAAAGGTTATTCCTTGTGATTGTTTCATCAGCGTGAAAACAAAAAGTCTCCAGATGGATGTGTCTTCAGAGGTCAGGAACTCTACTACAAGATGAAAGAAGTGAGGTGCTTCCAGTGGCATCACACTTCCCTTTTTCCAAGCAGCAGGTCTGGCAGTGTGCTTGTGCATCCTGCCTTCCCAACCTGCTCCAGCTCTGCCTCACCAGGGCTGAAGGATGGGTCAGGCTTTCTGCTCATCAGAGCTCTGCTATTGATACACAAACCACGTAAAGGCACCGGCAGCCTTTCAGAGAGAGCCAGTGCCGTGTCACTCACTGCTGCCTGATTTGAACAGGGGCCTGCCAGGGCATGTGAGGGGTGACTCTCCTGTCCCCAAGGCCCTCACGCTTGTTTGCCTCTGGAAGTCCCTGTTTGTGTGCACTGCCGTGCCACTCTGCCATGAACATTCACTTTAAATTCTAAAGCTAGTGTATTGTAATTGCCTTAATGCTCCTTTTGGGATGTGTGACTGCAAACTACCTCATCATTTAGATAGAGTGGAGCTATGGGGGGAAACCAGAGCGGCACTTTTATTTAAATTCAGGTGACATCTCACCTGTCTTTTTGATTGGAAGAAGCAGTGAAAGGGGGTGTGGTTTTTGGATTTTTGGTAAGTGGGATTTTTTTTTAATTTAGCTTATTAAAAATGTTAGTTTTATGAAGGAGGTGGTTGTTCACTCCTCTTTTCCATTGTAGGGAGAAACAAAGCAAAGAATTGTACAAAACAATGCAAATTTAAAAGGAAGTTTGGGGCTGCTTGGAAGGCTGCTTTACATCCCGTGCAGTGTGTGGAAACCATGGACACCCTTGGGAAGAACAATATCTAATTCAGCAGCTACTTCATAAATAGGGCAGTTGCAGCTGTGCTACAGGCGAGTAGCAGTAGATTATTTGGTCTGCTAATGTCAGATAATCCTTGTCACTGAAAAATAAACCAAGCCCCATCCTGGTGGGCATGTGCAGCTGTGAGTACCCTTCATATCACTGGTCTTTAAAGCACTAAATAATGATTTTTTTTTCTTCCCTGCTCTTTCCTGAGTTTTAATCTATATCTTCTCCATCATCTCTCTAATGAAGCCCTACCAAATTTTAATACTCCACCTCTTCATTCTCTATTCTACCTAACTATTCCTTAGCATTTCTTCTTGAAAACACTTGAGGATCTGAAATGTGGGTTCAAAATTTCAATAGTCCTGCACAGCTCGAAACTTACTATGTGAACATTCTTAGGTATAATGAGCTCCATACCATTAAGTGGGTGAGTAAACATGCTGCTTATGGGTCAGTTGAGGAATAGACTTTTTTAAAGGTCTTAAAAAATTCAAAGACAAAACAAGCAATGAAAAAGATCCTGTGGTAAGCTAAACTTCTCCTTATATTAGACCCAGATTTAACTCTCATTTTAAAATTGTCTGCATTGCAGCAACACAATGTTCATGTAGATAGAATACAAGAAGCTAGAAATGTGATAATTTGAAAACTTGTATAAAAAAATTAGTGTGTCACCTCGGATGATCATGATAATCCGTTTGGACGTTCCTCTGCAGTTTTTATCTCCATTGTTCTGTGTAACTCGACCAGTCTTTATAACAGGTAGTTAATATATTTGAGTTAAAATCCCCACAACCCTGTGACCAGTCTCCTGTGATGGGTGCTACAGCTTCAGGTCCGGGATGAAAAAGCTGCTGAGGTACAGTAAGCCCCAGGGAGATCAGTGCTCCAAAATGTTAGGCACTTTGTTGTTCCAGACACACTCATGCCCTTCAGTTTTATTTGTGGGGTTTTTTCTCTGTGTCCTGGTATTTCTACTTGTGAAAACTCTTCTCTGCATGTGACATCTTACATAAATGCTTACAAATACTTACATAATGACAACATTGACAGAGGTTGAGCATTTTCAAAATTTTAATCACATCCAGAAGCATCTGTTTTATTCTTTGCCTTGTGTTTGTGACAGGGTTAGGAAGAGGAACGAAAAAGGAGGTAAGGAAGGGATAGGAAGAGGGTAGGAATGACAGCAGGAGTGGGAGAAATGTGCAATGCTTCTGGTCTGGTTGCTTCAGGTTGTGCCCAGAGAGGCCTGTCCTTTTGCAGAGCAGAACGTGGTTTTGCTGTTGAATTTGTATCCATAACCATACTGACCTTGAAGTATCCAGATGTCTCCATACTTCATGTTCTGGTCTTGGAAAAACAAATTGAGAGTGTTGGGAAACAATTGTTTTAGCACATGCTCGGCAGTAACAGTTGCTTTCCATAATTTTAAGTGATAGCTGAGCTCTTTGAGATGTGCATGTGTTCAGGTTTGGGTTGTTTTAGAGTACTGACCTCTTCAGAAGCAGCAGGATGTTGGGATCCACACTGATTCCTAATTTGACTATCAGCCACAGATTTTTTTCTTCCAGGAAGTTTTTCATCAGCTATGTCATAAAGACAAATCTGCTCTGACTTGATAAAAAATTGGTCTGAACAGCAGCAAGTGTAAATGATGAGAAGCAGAGCTGGCTGGTCTCCAGCTCCCCTTCCTGTTTTCCTCATTAATACTGATTTTTGGGTAATGTCTGACTCCAAAGCAACTCTAAAACATCACAGTATTGAACAAGTCCAAGAAGGGCCAGGTTTTAATCTTGTCTTGTATCTAGAGAGGGACAGATCCATCTTTTCTGAGGTAAGTGCAGAATGAGGCTATGACTCTGGCTGCCTGTTCCTAATGATCTCCTGTAAAGAAAACAGATGTTGAATACAGATTTTCTTGGAAGCACAGTATAGCAGTAATTTAACCGGCTGGAATTTGGTTATAGCATGCTGACCTTTAGCAATCCTCTCATAATTTATAGTAGCTTTCTGGTTAAAAACTTGCTTGGATGAAACCTTCTTCCTTTATCTCCAATTTTGAACTGAAAACCCTTAAATGAATGTGAAAACAAAATTTTCATGGTCTTTGCTCCTTTATAGATTCAGTTTCCTAAGTATCTACAAGAAAATCAAAAGCAAACATTTTCTGGGATAATTAAAGCCAGTATTTGAATAAGTAAGGGAAGAAGTCCTATAAAAATATGCAGTTGGAAGCAAAAATTGAGGAGAAAAAATAAATGTTGCAAATTATAAATTGAAATATTTATCTCAGCTTGGAAAGCTCTGGGAGGATGATGTCTGATTGAAGGAGAGGCAGGAGGAATCCTGATTTCTGCTTCCTGGCCTGACTTAGCATTGACTTCTTGTGGAGCTCAGTCTGCAGACTGCAGTCCCTCCTCTGACACAGAGGCTGGTGCCCGCTTCTTTGGGAGTTGGCTTCTCTCAGTTAGGACTCAGGGTCACCTGCCTCTGCCAGGGGCTTCTGTCCCTCTGCCATGGAAGTGGGAAGTCTGAAGCTGTACAGACAGGAGCTGCCTGGCAGCAAGCAGTGGAGGGTGGCTTTTTCCTGTGGCTTCGGATGTTGCTGAGGTGGTGCTTGAAATCAATGCTTTGCATTGGAGCAGGGATTGAATCATAGCAGTGATCCGTGTGCTGCCCCTCAGACTGTGGTTCTGTCCCTAAATAGAAAATTCTGAAAGAGAATTGTAGTAAACACTTGACCTATTCCTCATTTTGCTTACGGTTAAATATTTAGTATAAGAGTAACTATTTTTAAATGCTTTTCTTGTGGATCACAATTGCCTTAATCATTGGATTTTCCCACTGGATCCCTGCAGGACACAGTTGTGTCCTGGTCATCCAGATTTCAATTTTAAATTCCCCTGGGAGCTTTAATTAGTGTTGTTCTTTGTAGGGAGGTGAGCATTGAAAATGCAGTTCTTAATCATGGAAAACTTTTGTTTAATTTGTGGATAAGCTGTACTATGCTGGTTTTTAAAATGCCACTTTCAACGGGATACAAAGGAGCCCTTGGCCCCTGTGACAGCTGGACTCTTATTACCAGGGGCACAACTTGTGCTTCTGCTCATGGGCATGGCTACTTACCAACCTAAGAGTGCCAGCTGAGAGTATGGTAAGGTCAGTAATTCATTATTTTGTAAATTGTTTTTGTTACTAGGGCTATAAAAGGTGTTTCATCCTTCAAGCCTGGGTCAGTTTGTCACAAAAATACCCTGAGGTGACAGGAGGCTGAAAAAAGTGATTTTTAACTTCCTGTGCTTTCAGCAATAACTTCCAACCCCGATTTACAAAGCACAGAAGAAAAGAATCTGAGGAATGCACTCGATGGCTATTGAGCAAAGCCCAGCTCCTTTCATTGAAAGTAACCAAGTAACGCCGAAACGCTGAAACCCGGAGCTCTGCCCTCCCCTGCCCGGGCAGGCGGCCGGGGAAGGGCTGCTTGGAGGGGCGTCCTGCCCTCCCGGTGACCCCCCTCATCAGCACGGGGCTGCGGGAATGCATGGATCCATTCCCCTTGAAAGGGGAGGCAATCTCTCTCCTTAGGTTTGAAGTATTAAAGCACTACTGTTCTGCATTCGTTTTGTGCTGCTACTGAAATTTTTGGGCACGCAAGAGTGAAAACTTCTATTGTACAGAAATGCTGTGTTAGCTGAGAGCTGCTGTAGAAGGAGCTGCTGCATGAGCTGTTTCTGGGAGAGGAGCCTGCAATGGCAGGGCCACTGCTGTGCTGGCACAGCCAGCGAGCACTGCTCTTCTTGATGTGACCTTGAGGTCTCTGGCACACAGAGTGAGATGAACAAATTAGTTCTCTCCAGCTGGGATTGAGTTAGGAATAGGGGTAATGGTTTTAAACTAAAAGAGGGTAGAATGAGACTAGATACGAGGGGGACATTTTTACAGTGTGGGTGGTGAAACAGTGGAACAGGCTTACCAGAGAGCTGGATGATGCCCCCAGCCCTGGAAACATTCAAGGTCAGGTTGGGCAGGGCTCTGAGGAACCTGTTCTAGTTGAAGTTGCCCCTCTCCTTGCAGGAGAATTGGCCTAGATGACCTTTAAGGTCCCTTCCAACCCAAACCATTCTAGGATTCTAGAGAACACCAGGTTTTGCCTGTAATGGAGAATGGCCTGTAATAACATGGGAGTTTATATTTATTTAAGAACTTTTAAGTGCTTCATTTTTATATCTTAAGAAGTAGAAGAAACAGAGGAACATGTGACAAGCAAACACTTCAGTACCTGAAGTTAGATTGGCATGCTGCTAAAAATACTTAGCAGGGATGGGAGTGCTGCACAGCTGGGCAGACCTTCAATTTGCCCTGGCAACATGAGCAACCTTGTATGGACTTTGCCATGTATGGTGTAGTAAGCTACAAAAAGGGGGCATTTCATCCTGTGGACGTAGGTGAGATCTCTAGTATAAATTGGTGCTGAATGTGGTTCATTCAAATATTTTAGTGGAACTGGGAGCATGTTAGGCTGGTGTGAGAAATTTAATTGGGGTATAGGACAAGAGCATGCAAGATACACAAAGTCAATTTGCCCACGTTGGAGAATGTTGCAAACAGCCATACAAACTGTACCTATGGCTGTCTTTACAGAGCTATTGTTGCTTTTGTCACAGTCTGAGCTTAGCAAGATTTTTCACTGCTCAGAAAGGCAATCTGCATTCACCAAAAAATTAGCCAGGGTTAAAAATTTATTGTACTCAGTTCTTGGACTGAATTGTTCCTGAGGGACTACCTGTGAAACTGCTGTCTAAGCACTAACATTAAGCAGAAGAATCTAAAGAAAATAACATAAATTTATTTAATTGCCTTGCCAAGTTCCCTCTCTCATGAAGGGATTCAAGTCCCTGTGAGTGATTTGCACCGCACACATGTTGGTTTACACCCAAGCTATGCTCTGAAGTAAGTTAACCAGACTTCTGTGTGGCAGGGAGTGAGTCTTTCTGCTCTGCTTGCAAGCATGGACAGTAGGATAATGTGCATCAGAAATGAGGACCCACATGAAATGCAATTGCAAGCCAGTTTGCATCGTTTGCATCACCTATCCCATGGATTGTGGTGGGCCACCTACATAAATAACAAAGGCAGTGTAAAATTATCCTCTGTCTGGAGGTGTCTGTGTAAAAGCATTAGCTGGCGCACAGTGGTTGTGTCAGAATGCATCAGAAATTCAAATTATCTTTTATAACACACTGAGTGTAAGAGTTAGCTTTTCACTGCATCTGTAGCACTGTCATGGCAGTGACTGAGACGTTGCCTTCGCCAGAGGCCATGTTATTACCCTAAATAAACTTACCTGGGAACTGCAGTGTCACAAAAACAAAGTGAAGTTCATCTGGATCTCTCCCACTAATGCCCTCTGCAGCTGTGTCTAAGCAGTGAATCACAGAGGAGGAAAAGCACAAGGGAAGTGGAGAAAAAAAAACAAAAAAACAAACAAAAAAAAAAACCACCCGATAAAAATCTTGTCTCAAGCAGAGCATTGGTGTTTCTTAGAGTGCTCAGGTATAAAGGAAGGGGAAACTGCTGAAGGGTCTCCTTTCTCTCTGCCTGTCCCATCTGACTCTCCCCTGGGCTGCATTGCCCACTTGTGCAAGAGATCTGATGTAGCAAAGCCTGGCTCAGGACCTTGTGTTTCTCTGGCCCCATGTCTGCTAACACAGCATGTACCTGTGACCACCTGCAGATGAGGTGATGTGGGGGATGTAGACCATACATAGAAGTCCCCTCAAGACAGCAAAAAGGGCAAAAATGGGCATTTTTGCTTCGGCCAAAAAGTTTCAAGGAGCTGGAGTGACACGAATATTGACAGTCATAGAATTTTTAAATAAAAAGTTATCCTTAGCTAAGTTTCTGCTGGAAAGAAAAATGTGTCAGGAAAAGATCTTTGATTTGCTTTTTACAACATCCATCCTAGAACAGCATAAAACTGACATGTTTAATCCCAGTAAAATCAACTAATGGGTCAGCTAAGATGATGATATTGTCATATGCAATAACTCTGACAAAGCTGATGGAAAAGTGACTCTTCGTTTAATGGAATAAACTCAGTTTTCCCCACTGGTACTATGTTGTGCTCTTTTTAAGCAGAAGACAAAGAGTTCTCCAGCATTTGTCTTCATTAGTTGCATATTTATGATCAAGTCTCTTGAATTCAAACTTTACAGTTTGTTGTACTTAAGTGAAACTCCATAAAACTAGATAATGTAACTCCCCCATCTTTTTAAATAGGAATTTTTAACTGTTACGGATGATGATTATACTGATTTATTAAAAAAATGTATACTTTTACCAAGTGTTCTGCTACCTAATTGATTTCCTACAAGGCTGTCTAAAAGCCCTCTGAGGCAATTTGAGTAAAACTTGATAACCAGATTTGAAGTGTTGCACTGACTTAATTGAATTATTTGTAGTTTGGATAATTATTTGAAATCTCATCTATCTGGAATGAATAAGTAACATTACTAATTTGATAAAGGTTGTATGGCCTCTCTTGAAATGATAATCCTTCACTGTTACTTTTGAAGTATCTGTGGTAACAGCCAAATAAACATACAATTTATGATGTCACTTAAAACTATGTTAATTTACTGGCCAGCTTCAGATTTTAGTTTAAAATATCTGGTGGCACTGGAAAAATATACCTATTTGGCAAACTGTCAACTTTTTTCTGGGTCAATGCTCATAAAAATATATTTTATTTACCAAGATTAAACAATAGCAGTTTGTTTTCCATTTGCTATCATAAAACAATCGTGGCATGAAATCTGGTACATTCTGCTAAGAAATATAGGTCAAATTAGTTCATTTATTTCTGTCAACTCTTTGTCCAGGCCTGCATTTACAGCTCTTGATGGTTCCAGGTCTATTTTTATGGATTCAATTTTAGCTCTGAAGACTGGAACCATCTAGTGTACAATCTTGATAGATTCCAGTAATATTTTTTTCAAAGACGAAGCAAGTCCAAGTCATCTATTGTATTATATATTTGTTTCCTTTTAAAGCAATAGCAATTATATAATTACCTGAATTTGATTGATTGAGCATTTCTAGGTTGTTACATTTCTGGACTGAACAAATAGTTCTGCACCATGGATCCTCAGCAGAACATTGTTTTCTTGTAACAACTGGTGTTTGCAGCAAGTAGAGCCTCAACGTGATGTTAACCAGAATATTATCTGTTTGGGTTACAGAATTTTCTTACATAATACTCTTTGCTGTTACTTCCAGAGTTCAGCAGCTGTTAAACAAATATTGTTCCAGAATGTCTGCAGATTTCAGTGTTTAATTTCCCCATGGCTATTGTTTGTCATTCAACAAAATTTAAGTGTGAAAGGCTGTTCAATAGGAAACAAAAGTGGTTTCATTAAACAGTGTCTCAGAAAAAGCTATGCCTTTATAATCAAAGTTTTCTCTAGCTTTCACTCAAAAAGAGTCAGTGTAGGAAGCAATAGTTATTTTTAAGAGAGGAATTATTTTCTTACTTGATGACATAATAAAAATATCAGGATAGAGCAGATCAGTAATAATGTCTGTAATGCTCTATGAGGAGCCCCTTCATGAGACTCCTGGTAAAGGTTTATTTCCTTGTAGAAGTTTGCAGCTCCTGTGCCCAAGGTATATATTTTTAATGATATTTACTTAATATTGTTTTCTAGGTAAGTAATGACCTTGTGAATGATATTTACTTTGTCTTAACCAGTGACCACTTTGTGCTGTAAGAGTTTAAAAATTGAAGTAGTTCATGAAAATCATAGCAGGCAAGAGTTTTAGAATATAAAAGTCATTAAGTAGACTGAGGGAAGTGCATTCCTCTCATGGCTAGAAATGTCTGAATAAATTTCTTCTAGTCACAGAAATGTGTTTACAACCTTGTAAGGGATATTTACAAACTTTTCAAATTTGCCTAAAAGTCAAAGCTCCCACCACCTTTCTTTAAGCCTTAAAATGGAGAGAGCTGCCTGTGAACTGTAAGGCAGGAGTCTGACAAGTGTTAGTGTTGCACAAGTGTGAGGGGGAGAAAGCACAAAGAACATGTGAAAAAGAATAAATATATATGTGTAAAAATATAGCCACTGAAGATGAGACACAATGCCCTGGTCAGAGCGAGCCTTGGACACAAGACTGTCAAATGACCTTCCAAATCCTACTGTTGCATGTGACTTTTACTGAACCATAAAGCAAGCAGGTATGTTTTAACAGAAGTTCTAATACTCTTGAATTACTAGGGGAAAGAAAAACAAACAAAGAAGTTTTTTCCTCCTTTCTTTTTTGTAACTTTGCAGCAAGAGATGCTACAGAAGGGGAAGGAAATGAAACTTGAATAATGAACTTTAGAAAGGGTACAAATAAAATGTCCAGGCTATTAATTAAATCCATTTCCAGATGAACAATCTAATCTCTTGTCTGTGTACTTTCATTATCAACAATTTGAAAGGGCTCAAATATTTTCTCCAATGTTTTAACAGCAGATGTGGACTAGACTACATTAATTGAGAGATTGTTTTTCCAGTTGCCAAGAAACAGACAGCTTTCTTTGAGAATGCAGTGTTGTGCTCACAGCCTTAGCTTCCTCCTGCTCTCCTGCAGGATTTGGGAAGTCAATGTTCTGGTAACCAAGCTACCCCTGACAGGAGTGCAATGAGCTCAGCCCCACTAATGGATAGAGAGTACCAGCAGACAACAGCTGATGTTCAAACATGTTTAACATTTAAAGAATACTGCAGTTCTGCCAATGACTTTATACCTTCAGGTATTAGATGTTCATTATGAAAAGAAGATACATATTTAAGTGAAGATTGCTGTCAGAAAATTTTAATAGACTAACAATAAATCTATTCCAAGCTGGCTGTCAGATACTGTGAAAAATTCTGTTCATGTTGTCTGAGTGCTGTAGTTACACTTTGTGAGTTTGCCTCCTGATGCCAGTGATTGTGATGTCTTGTTGCCCTTTTTCTGACATAAAATGGGCCAGAAAATCTGGAATCTAGTTCATAAGACTAACAAGCCAAAATTATGATTAACTTTGAGCTATGAATGTTTAATTGAATGGATGATGGATGCTTGATAACCTTTTCTGATGTGGCATGCTTTTAATGGTATTTTCCACTTTGCAATTGAGGTATTTGTTTATTAAATTACAGTCATCACTTTTGTCAGTCATCCATGCCTTCTTGTATTTCCAGCTGTTTGTTTCCATCTCAATTGTCTCACCTTCTTGCTTCCAGTCCACCAGCCTTCTGCTTAAGCTGCTTAAGGTACTTGTGCTCTGTCATTGTCTACCTCACCTCAGGGGCTGAACAGGGCTGTGGCTTCTGGAGGTGCTCAGCTCTCAGCTCAGGGTGGAGCTCCTGCTCACCCAGCAGTCTGGTGCTGAGGAATTGGAGGTCTGCCTTCATGTGCTCAGCAAGAAATCTCTTCCCTCTCCTTGTACTCAGCCCTGCCCTGCCTGATCCTGGCGGGGATGCCTGATGGCCTGGGCTGGTGGGTGCCACCAGGCTGCCCTGCTCCCTGTCCCAGTGCAGTGGCAGGGGCCCTGCAGCCCTGTCAGTGCTCCAGAGGGAGCCCCTGGGAGAGCAGGAGAGGCTCACCTTGCCTGCTGCCTTGTGGCACGACTCTGGGCTCTGCTGCTACCAGCATTTTCAGTGCTGACAGCAACACAAGTTTCCAGTGGGAGCATTTACTTTGAAAAGTTTTACAATCTGCTTTAGCAATGTCTTTTGTTTGGTGTAGTAAGAAACATGCCAGCCTTCACCTTTCTGTGTCTTAATGCCTTTTGGAGAGTTTAGGCTTTCTAAGTGAACAGTATCTGTCTTTTTGTAATGTAGCAATTACCCTTAGAACACGATGACTTAACTTTCAGCAAACATTCTCCTGGATAATCTGGAGAATTAGTTCAACAGAGTTTATGTTAGAGAATGTCAGGCCAGATTTTCAAAAAAAAGGGGTTTAGAAAGCTAAAATGCAAATTAAGGCCAAATGTATTCACCCACATCTAAGATGATCCTCCAAGAGCTCCAATAGTTACACACACCCAGACGTCCATATTTTTGCCAGACAAGCTGTGTAGGCTCTGGGAGTTGCACTCAGCCTGGTCAGAGCCACTGCATTTGTAGATAAGCCTCTCTGCAACCTGGGATCCCTCATGCAGAGCCTGCCTGTGGGACTGATTTGTGAAATATCATGTGAGGATTAGTAAGATTCAATGATTAAAAGGAGGTCAGAAAAAAGCACAGAACTTGCATCCCTACTGTCATTGAAAATTACAGCAGGTTGCAGCAGGGAGTATTGCTATTGAACAGCCTGGAGGCCCTTGCTAGATTGTGAGAAATGAGCTCAGCACCATTTGCAGGCAAAAGGAACTGCAGTTCACATTTTTGCTAGACAGGAAACCATTAAACTCTGCAGCTCTTCTGCTAAAGGCACCCTTTCACCCTTCTCTGTGAAGACCATGAAGCCATGGTGTTCCAGTAAGATATGCATGAGGCCAGGAGGGCCTGGCACTGTGCTCTCACATCTCTAAGAAAGATTTACCTTTAGGGCACATAGAAGTTGTGTTTCTGGTTGCTCAGACAGAAGCTGCTGCTATATTTTGTGTGGATGCTGGGAAAGCATCCACAGTATTTGTAGAAGAGCAGACTCAGAGTCTCTGTCTTGAGTCCTGTGTTGCTGTTGTGGGGTAAGCTTGTCCCCTGGAGAATGATATAGGCATTTCACTTCAAAGCAGATTTATAATCTGCTTTGATTACAAATTTATAGATTTATAAATTTAGATTTATAAGCAGGTCTATAATCTGGCATTTGGATGGTGCTAACACCTGGAGAAGCTTTTCAGGTGTTCTTCCATGTGGATGTTGTACATGGCAACCACAGGCGTCAATGCCATTCACTGCACAGAGGATGTGAGGACTCAACTCAGGTTTGCAAATTCCATTCCTGCAGCTGAACACCCCTTGTACTATCAAAGGGAACAACCATCCCACAAGCCTCAGCACAATATAACTGGGGCTGTCATCATAATGCTCAAATAAACTGTGGCATGGTTAAGGCTGTAATACAGTAGGCCCTGGGAGATGCGATTTGCAAGATAATGTAGTTACTTGCTATAAAATGGAAAAGCATTCCTGGAGTTTTATAAACATTGCAACTTGGCACTCCTGAGAGATGAATTTGTGCCTGAAAATAATATTATAACTCCTTTTTATCAATACTTCATTGTAATTGGAGCTGTCTATAAGCTGTCTCTCTTCTCTCAATTAGAAGCTATTTGACGACTCAGCTGAAATTCCCTTCCTTGCATTATCAACCCACAAGTTCACTCTTCAAAAAGCAAATATTTTTAATATTCTGTCCAAGCTACAGGATTAAATTCTCATGTTTTGTGTTCCTCCAACAATCTGTTAGTGAGAACAGGTGGACACAAATATGCCCTTTGTAACCAAAGTAACTTTTCAGCAGCTTGCTTGGGGGTTCAAGGTATCCATTATTAAGAATTAGATGTTTTGATTTAAACCTACAGTAGCTAAACGTAAAAAGTGTAATATACTCTGTTCCTTCACAGTGCTGGGAAAAACTCCAAAGGTCTGGATTGAAGACATGTAATGCCCATACATGGGGGTAAAAAAGCATGAGGGGCTGATTTGGAATCATACATTCAGCCTACAGCCATTAAAGGGAAACAGTAAGTTGAAGCAGAAGCCTTTTGATCTTTTGCTTGTCAGACTTCTCAGAAGTGCTTGTTCTTACTCTGCTATCTTCAAACTGACTTATTCTCTCAGGGCAGGGAGCAGCACTTAATGCATCCCTGTGCCTTTTCTCTTAGTGCCTGCCCACACTTGAGTAGCCAAAAACGTATCTTTGCCTAGCAAAGAATTGTTTTTAAATCAAAGCATCTCCAAGACCAATATTGTTCTATCAGCTACATAGAACAAAGCTGCCCTTTGTTACAGCAAAAACTTCTTATCACTCCTGCAAGTATCTCTCTTGTTTCAGTTGTTTTTCTGGCTGGCACTTGGCTCTAGCAGTTCACTGCTGACCCCTGTGCATGGTGTATACAGTTGTTCTCAATCTTCAGCTACAGCAAAGCCCTTCAGGGGCTGCATTTTGATCTTCTGAGAAAATGTTTGTTTTTATTGCTGTCATCTCTGTGGCATTTCTCTCTTTACTGTACTTAAGTAAAATTGCATTTTCTTCAGTTTTGACACTTCCTTAAACTGTGAGAACTGGGGGCTATGACAAATATTCTGTTGTTCACTTGTTTGCTGGTGGGTTTATCTTTTTCCTAAAGCCATCATGTTTCAGCTACTATTTTTCATGCAGTCACCCCTCTTCTAAGGTGTGTTATATGCAACTGTAATATGTTTGTAACCAGAATTTTCTCTGCAACCAGCACACACAGAGAAGGATGACTTTTTTGGTGGTTCTGCAGCAGGACACAGCTGCAGAGTGCATCCAGCCAGGTAATATGAAGGAAACTTTTCACCCGTTTCATAACAAAGCCTGAAATTACAGGTTCCTAATTCTTTTCAAACTTTAAACAAATGGCCTTGAGCTTCTTAAGAAGGAATTCACGGGCTTAGTTATTTTAAGTTAGTTATGTCTGAAGGGAACCACATGTTGTCGTCTCAAGTCTAACTTAACAAGCTGTAAAAAAACTTGCACAACTGTGTGCAAATAAACAGCCGTTAAAACCACCCAACAGAGAAGCCAAATCTGATAGAAATGAAACAGCAGAAACATATGTTCATATTTATTCAAATGCCAAAACTATGTGAGTTTTTTGCCTTATTCCACCCCTCTTCCACTCTAGGTTGAACTGATCAGATGCTTTCTTAGGAAGAGGAGGTAGAGAACACTGAGAAGTGTCTGGGTTATGAAGAGGTAAGAGCTCTGTGAAAAAAATAAAAGCCAGGCTATTCTGTTTGACCTTTTTTTGCCATTTTGTCTTCTTGTGCACATGTGCAAGTGTGTGAACCTTTGAGGATTACTGCTGTGTTCTATCCTAGTTGTTTCTCAGGTTGTGATTATTCAGAAAGAAGTGTGGGCTGCTGAGCCTGCCAATGAATTCACTGTATGCCATCATTCAAAGGCAAACATTGGCCTCACCCAGCATGCATTTGGTATACAATGTGCCTCTCTTAGAGTCAATCTCATCATGACATTTACATATTCTGCAACATCTATTTAAGTTTGGGTTTTTTTCTGAAATGCCTTTACTTGCTTTGAAGAGAAAAAGAGCGAGGAATGTTGTCCTTTTGTAAGCAAAAAGAGGTTGAAGAAACAGTGAGCTCTTGCATTTGTTAGTGCTCTAAGTGACTGAAAAGGCACAGAGCCACACTGTTCCCTGTGGCTCTGCACATTCACTAGCCCAGAGCTCAGCACCTAGAGTTTGGATCCACTTCATCCACCATCCACTTCTACTAACCAAAATTGCATGTGTGACTGTATACCTGTCCTCTCTGTGCCTCTGGTGGGTCCTTGCTTGTTTTACTGAAAGAATATGGAAGCAAGTTGAATGTAGATCTCCTGCAGCTGGGCCACAACCCGAAGAATAATTTCACTTGATCTCTCCTCTCTCTCTTCTCCTCAAACCTATCTCTCTCTCAAAATCAGAGGACTGAACTTTAACTTTTCACAAGGACTTCTGGAAGCCCTGCCTTGGTTTGCCCATACACACTGCTTTTTGGAGAAACAGGAAATCAGCTTGTGCTATTTTAATCCTGGTGCTTTCATATAAATATGCACTATTATTTTTAACAACTTTGCGGAAGGAAAAATATGTTTACAAGCACCAAAAATTGTGTCTCCAGTACAAAACATTAATCTGAAAAGTAGTGATGGAAACTTGATACTGCTTCATAGAAACTGTAAGGCAATGCCACTGTTGTTCATGTCCCTTTCATTGGTTCTGATTCTTATTTTTTATATCTGTTCAAAATACAAAGGATGTGTCATCTTTTCATGGATATTACTAGTTGATATTTTAGTGATGGCTGAGTTGAATAATTAAAGGGCTGAATAGCACAGTTCTTCATGCCTCACATCCTTCACACTCTGGTCTAAAGCACAGCCATAATCACAGCAAGAACTTTGTTGAGAACAAATAAAAGTGAAAGGGTAACATAGCTGGAATTTCTGCTTCAAGTCTCATACTACTATAGTCTTATTCCATACACTTATTTCAAGAAACCACAGTAGGTTTCACTGGAATTTTTACTGGACACATTAACTGCACATTAATGGCTCTTGCATAGCTGATGTGTTTGTAGCTCCAGGGGAAGGAAAAGCAAGGCCACTTTGATATCAGTTTATGTAACACAGATTTTGTTTCTTGGAAGGCTCGAGGCCATTAAGAGTAAAAGCTATACTGGACTATGTTCCATATGGCAATTTCTCAGGTATTATGATAGCTAATCCAGGTTAATAATTAAAATCCACTTTTATCACTCTTTCCTTCAGGATGCAAGAAAGAGTTGGAGGTTTCCTTTTAGCACCATATCATATTTTCCTGAGTATGTGGTCCTATCCTTACTACCACAGCATTCTTAATATTTTATTAGGTAATATTTCATCTGGGTAAACTAGCAAAATGAAGTGAGGATTCATTGGTTCTCTAAGACCTATTTTAACTAAAATGAGCCCATGGTGATACCAGTGATTGATGGAGCACTAATAGCACTGGCAGCTCTAAGACCCTGTTTCCAGAATAGTAGTGGAAAATGTCCTCTGCTCCTTTTCTCCTAGCTGCACATTTTGATTATGTTTTTATCTTGGTTTGGGCAGCCACAGAGATGCTGTCCTTGTGCCCAGCAGCTGCTGTGCTCAGCATGAAGTATTTTTGGATTTGTCCATGTTGGAGGGACTTTTCAGTGATTGAAGGTATAAGAGGAGCCATGAAAGCAAGATTAAGCTCAGAAGCCTGGTTTCATGCCCTTGGGACATTTCACCTCCTCAGGTTTTTGTCTGCCTGCCTTGCAGGATGCTGTGATCTCATGAGCACTGGATGGTGCATCCCCTTTATTGAGCCCATGAAGGAGCTATCATCACTACAAACACAGGAACTAGCTGTAAATACTCATAAATCTGTACTTTCAAAATTATTGTACTTCAGGTTTGTTTGTTGGGATTTTCTGCCCATAAAAAGTTCTGCTAGGAAAAAAAGGCAAGGAAAAAATGGAGAATATTCCAATGTTCTTCTTCAGTGGAGAAGGTATGGAGATAGGAGATATGGAGGTGGGTCTTTGGTGTCCTATCATCAAACCAAAAGAAAAGGTTTCTACTGTGTTACCGAAAATGTGAAAAAAAAAAAAGTGCAATTCCCACTTGGCCAGGCAGCTTCTCCTCACAGGTGTAGGTAGAGCTGTACAGTTTTACTCATGGCAGAGCTGCAATTTAGTGACTCTTTGATGTGACCACCAGCTAATCTTCACAAAGATCTCACAATATCAACTGCTTGCTTTTGGCCTAAAAATGCCAAACTAAAAAGGGTTTACTTTAAAAATGTCCAAAGAGCAGGAGAAGTTGGAGACTCAGGAATATCTGTTTGCAGATGCTTTCACACAGTGTGAGGAGTGGTGTCCAACCTGCTTTCTGGCATGTGGGTTGATGGACTTGCCCTGTGCCAAAGATTTTCATGTTCTGTGTTTTTTCTACTGCATAACTGTCAGACAGCTTTGGAGTTCACAGCGGGAGCATTCAGACATAGTGCAGCTGTGCCTGTTGCTCCAACAACCACTTCATATCCCAGGCAGGTCACAGAAGAGACAAAAAGCAGCTGTGCTGTCAGTCCATGAGTCACAAAGCATCTTCCACCTGGGAAGAAAATGGTTGTGTCAGTAGATTATGTAAATTGATTCTCCAAAGTTACTAGGAAAATGATAATCAGTTGATTTCTACTTAATATTGTAAACTGCATGACTAGAGATAGCCCATTGCTTACATGGGCAATATTTTTTAATTAAGAGGTTATTTTCTGAATTTTCAATAACATGAGATAATAAGCTGAGTTAAACACCTTTGCTGGATGTGCATCTGACTTCAGATTTCAGCAATTTATTACTGAAGATTTATCAATGAAAATTTTTATCAATGGAAGTAGCTAATCAGACAAAGGTAATGTTTTTTCTCAAATAATGCATGTTTATGGCAATGTTTTGACTCATGATAAAAGGAAAAAAATTGGTGAATTTTTAGCATAATTTTCCTTTTCTTCTGGCACAACTTTTCAGGTATATAAAATCAGTTGCTTTTTCCTCTCAAAGCCTTGAGTGTTTGTGGTCTGAAGACCAGATTTGCTGATACCTGGGACCAGAGCTGCTGCCAGTGCCCACACGCCTGCCTGAGACACTGCGTGCAAACCCAGATGGGGGCACTGACAGCACCTCTGGTCCCAAGTGTCAGCAGATCTGGTCTTCTGACCAGCCTGGGGAGATTTGCCAGATTTCTGCCCATATGCAGTGCCTGAGGGGCTGAATGCTGCACCACTCTTAAAGGGACTTTGCTTTATTTCCTCCTTCCTTTTGGATTTATGCTTTATGGTAAAATAGATTGTGACTCTATATAACTGACAGGTCTGTTAGTGCTTATCAGATAGCTTAAAATTCAGAAGAAGCAGGCACACATACCATTCTCTCTGCAGAGAAAACCTACCTGCAGGAATTTAGTGGATTGCATTTATTTATTGATTATTACATCATTTATTTAGCAGATCTGGAAGAAAATACTTACATTTGATTTTTCATTACTTTAATTCTCATATTGCTTAGAGGAAAGCAATAACAGAAGTCAAGTTACCAGGTACATTTTACATCTGCTAAAACCACCCCCAGCAGGGAGGAACTGCAAACAGCAGCTTGCCACTTCTGGTCAGGAGTAGCACTGCCTCTCCCACAGCAGTTCACTGGTTTTAGGATGTTTGGACTTGTAATAAATTTTTGCTATTGGTTTTTGGGAGATAGTACCTATATATTAATTTATTAAACATACCACAGCTCCATGGTGGTTTTTGTAAGCTCTGGATAATGGGCCAATCTGAACAAGTTCAGTGTTTCTCCTCTGAAGCTGCCTTATCATCCTGTGAGGAGGGTGCCCAGAGCTCTGAGGTGTCTTTTTGTTCCCACTCCTTCTAAGAGTAAAGTTTGGCTGTGCCCCAGGACAAGAACTCCTTCCCAAAGTCCTTCTGGAGTGTCAGCATGTATAATGTGCCTTGGAAACTGGTGGGGACAGTCCCTGCAGTGCTTGGAATAGTACAGAATGCTCTCTCCAGGGCAAATAGTTTGGAAAGGCTAAACTACTTAAAATCCCATCTATACAGCAAACTGGTGCAGACAAGGAAGAGCAGGAGAGTCAAGAATCTAGCAGTGTTTAATATACTTTTGCAAGAATTATCCGATGGTCTCTTATTTTTGTGATGTTTTGGAGGGAGAATTGCTGTCTTTCACCACCTTTCTTTAATCCATTTCCTGTGTGTTAGCAAAGGGTAAAAAATACTTGGGTACTGTGCTGCAACTGTGGTGATTTTTTATGAAGACAAATTCCTAAGGCTGGAATACTGTGACTGGTCTGAAAAATAGTGCACATTCTTCTTTCTTCATTTTAATAGAAGCAGAATGGAAATTTTGCAAAGAATGGGGGTGGAAGAGATGTTTTCTGTTCTAAAGTGGGCGAGAGGTTGAAATACAATTACAATTACATTTTTTGCATGTCATTGATGTACAGATGAAGCTTGTTTGGAGTTTTTTGCAACTTTATTTTAATTGTCTTGATCACAGTTTTTGAGACCTTACACACTGTATTTAGAGGTGAACAGGAGCTTAGCTGGAAGGCCTCACTGTTGAAAGCTGACTATCTAACATTCCAGCAAGCATTAAGCTCAGCTGATGTATATATTCACAATGCAAGTGCTGTCACAGCATTAGTTTTTAAGAACTGATATATTAGGATACACATTAATGCACAAAAGTCTTGTAAGTGCAGTTTGGATGTTGCAAAAAATAGTGATCTGTATTTACAGCCATTTATTTCCTCTTCTGACAGACTTCTGAAGTGGGAATGCTTTATCAAGCTTTACTGCTGAGTGCCCTGGGACCTTTTTTTGAAGCAAATCAGCTTTCACCTGGTGGAAGTGGATGAGAAGGGTGGTTTGAATTCTGTCACTGCAGGCGGCACAGATCCTCAGTGCTGACTGGATCTGCTGCCTTTGGAGTTAGACAGAAAACAGGAGCTGATGCAAAATGTGTTTTTGGAACCATCATCCTTTGTCAGAGGGCATCGATTCCCTAAGCACCATCAGTGTGATGGAAACAAACTGAACTCCTTTGCTCTGCTATTATTAACAGCTCATGAGCTTTGTGAAACCCAGCAAAAGGGTGTTGCCAGTTTATGACTCTGCCAAGGCAGCAAGGTGGAGTTGCATGTGGGAATGAAGCCCTGTTTAATCAGGTTTTGTAACTACTTTGATACAATTTTAGCTGAAGCATGTTCAGTCAAGCAGTTCCTGGTTTAATGCACACACTGTTTCGAATTCAGTAAATTTCAGAATTTACCAAATACCAATTCAATAATCATTTTTTACTGTCGCACACTGATCATCTACAAATATGCCTGTAGTAACTGTACATTGTGTTTTTATTTGTTTTTAATTAGGAAACCAGTTTTATATGTCAAATCTCCCCTGAAGTCTACTAAAATTTTGGGTAGGCTTTAAAGATGACAAAATTAAATCCTTAGCTTGATCTCCCAGTAAAGACAGGTGAACACAGCAGTAGCAAAGCTTTTCTCCTTCTAGCATCACAAGCATGCTTTGGTTTTACAGGGTTTTCTTGACTTTTCCTTAGATCTAGAGGAGGAATATCTTCCATTGTGAGGTGTAGCGAGGACTGGGCAGTTTGAGAGTGGAAGCACCCAAGGGGAGCTCACAGGTGAGCAGGTTCTAAGCTGCACAGCAGCCTGGCAGCCTCTCAGCAGTGACAGCCTGGTATCAGGGCACACCTCACTTATTAGGAGCACATACACAGGCTACAGAGAGTTTGGAGCAATGGAAGGTTGTTATTTATAGGCAATGGGAAGGTTTATGCCTTGTGTTTGCAGTTTCAGTTGAGCAAATATACAGTGAAATTGTACTTTATCCTCTTTATTCAGTTGTTAAAACCTCAGGTTTCTTTCCCAAGAATCGTAACTGTTTATCTTGATTTTGTGATTGAAAATCTATAACCAAGGCACCTGTCTAATAAGCTGAGGATTTATAGAGATGTTGTTTGTTCTGTTTTACTTTAAAAACAACAACTAAAAAAGCCAAATAAAAAACTCAACCCCTCTCCCTAGATTATAAAATGTTTCTGAGGAAAAAAAGTTGGTTTTTTTTTTTTTTTGTTGTTTTCCTTATGAATATCTTACAATTAGGAAAAACAAGAAATTCATGTTTCTAGCAAGTGCAAAGCAGCTTGAACATTTTCAGCTGAAAGCTGCTTTGGAAGCTTAACACGGGATTAATTTTTGAAGTATGCCTGGACTATCAAGAAGTTAATTGATGGAGTGTGAGCAATACCCAGTTAAAAGGCACAGACAGGGAAATCAGTGCATTCTCTGTGAGAGGCTCTTAATGATTTCCTTTCAGAGAATGTGCACACTATCTTAATTATACAGGAGCCTACGTAAAGGTACCATTGGATTGCATCCAATGAAAGCTAAAACAAACAATATGACAACAAAAAGGGCACTTGCGTCATTTCACTTTAGCATTTATAAGACAAACAATAACTAGCAAATAAAAACCTCCTAGCCTATGGTGTGCTTACCAGTGCCAGGGTATTTATTCCTTCACATGTAATCTTTAAAACAAAGAACTACATATCAGAAAATGCTGGGACAGTCTTTTTTTTTTCTTTTTTTTTTCTGTCTGCACAAAAAGAAGACCATCTTACAGCAAGGAGATGTTTCCTGTGGGGCTCTGCTGGCTTCATGTGATTAATGACCTCAGCACTTCACAGATAAGTCTTTCTGTGTGAATGTGATCTTCTCCTTTGTGCACAAGGGCACACAGCCACTAACAAAATGCATGAGAAAGAATGGATGATGAAGCTAGCAGTGAAACTGAGGTGCTGGAGCATTCTCATTAGAGATGCCATTGTTTTGTGGAAAGTGTAGATTTCAATATATTCAGTAATGGTGATTAAAATTCTGAGTTTTCCTACATGGTAAGACTTGACACTCTGAACAAATCCACCTTGTGAAATTCTGTATCCATGAGATTCCAAAATATAGTTTTGGAGATCTCAGCTTTAACATGTGGATTCAGCTGTGGCAGTGCACTGCTAATGTGCTTATTCTAACAACCAAGGGGAAAAATGTCCACATTTTTGCGTATTAGTTCCTAAAAGGGTACTGATATGGCTTCAAATGTCAGGCTACTCTGCCATTTTTCTGCACTTTGGTTACTCTAGGCATATTTTGGTGATGCCATTCAAACATTTCTCAAAAAACTGTTGCCACAAAGATAAAGTTATTGCAATGTTACTTAGCACCATGGCATCGCCAAACCACCTGGATGGTCTTGGGGAGCTTCCTTCAGAGGATGCAAGGTGGAGGAAGGGGTTCTCTCTCATCCCCATCAGCCTTTCTTACCTTCATCTGACCACTTTGGGAGCAGCTCCTGTCCATTGCAAACTTGAGCCTTTCCTTGAAGCTGCAGGGTGCCATGGCAGGCTTCAGGGCCACCTCCTCCCGCTTCTGGGAGGAAGGCCCTACTGCAGTGTCTGCTGTGCTCCCTTCAGGGCACACCCAGCCACACGTTTGCTGTGTCCCAGGGTGCTTTGAGGAGCACAGAGCACATTTTCTGTAGGAAGACAGGAAGATACACAGCCCTCTTCCAGCTTTGCACAAGTCAAAAGCTCTGAAAGGTCTGCATTGTCAGGACAGGGTCGATAGGCATGACAGCAGTGACACTCAATACACGTTAGACATGAATGTACAACACCTCTCATTGCTAGAGTATGCTACAGAGGAAGGGAGGATCATAAATGATATGTTTTGAAGTAAAAAACAGCTGCCTCCATTCATGGAGGGGTCAAAATAATCTTCAGCATTAATAATGACTGTTTAATTCATTTTCTAAACTTCATTTTCTGTTTTCCAGGGTTAGGGAAGCCTAATTGAGATATGAACAGTGTTTTAAAACCAAATTCTTGTTCCTGTCATGAAGCCCCGATACAAGATGCACTGATCTATTCCTTCCCATAGTGAGATTATGAATTTGTTGAAAAGAGGGATGTGCACCAAGCACACCACCACAGTGGTGTGTCCTGCTATAGCAGCACAGATAGGAGCCTTGGGAAAAGTATGTCATGTTCTTATCCTTCAGCTAATGTGTTCTGGAGCATCTTCCCTACTCAAACTAACTCCTAACTTATTTACACAAAAGGTGGAATCCTTACCTTTAGCTGGACAGGTTTTCTTCTCACCCTTCCATATCCACCAGTCTGAATTTTCTACCTGTGATAATTGAACCATTCCCATAGTAAATGTCTGTGTACTTGGAATGAGGCCCAGGTACCAAAGTGTGGGAGTGATGCCTGACTGTAGGGAAGTGGGAAACTGCAGCAAGAGCTCTGGGGGTTTAAGCAGCTTCCTGGGGAACATGCAGGCATTGACTCTTCCCAGAGCACAGCAAGGAAGGAAGGTCTTGCTCTGGCTGACAGCTAATTTTAAAGAGATGCATTTATTTTTTTGGACACAGCACTTGGAATTCCACTTAATATTTTAATCCATCAAATGGATATGGACAATTGATGGCAGAATTCAAGGACTGGAACTATGTGATTTTGAATTAATTAATGCTCTAAAGGGAGCTGAATAGATAAAGCCCTCTGATAATGTAACACCAGAAGGCTTGAACTTCCTTGTAACAGAATAATTTCTCTAGGCAGGACAAATTTTTCTCCCATTTATTTTTGGTGTCAGGTTTACCACTACCAGCCCCTGCTATGCCCTTTAAGGAGCTAAGTTGAAAGTTAATGGGACTTCTTGCACAAAGAGTTGGCCAGCCATAACTGCAGACAGCAATGAGGTACCTGATTAGTGCAAAATGTGACGCTTTCGCTACTTGGCCGCCTGCCCAGCAGCAGCTACTTCTGCTGAGCACATCCAATGAATTCATGTAAGTCACCAAAGAATTGCAGGCCAGGAATGGCTGTTGGCTGTTACTGGATCAGACCAGCTTCTGACCAGTCAGCTAAAGAAATATCCTGTACTTCAAACACTGGACTATCCATTTAAAAACATTTAAAAATATATACAGTGAAATAGACTTGTTAGACTGGAAAATCCTCTTTAGCATGATACCATCTGACCATTAAATGTCTGAAGAGTTGGAATGTCTCATCAAGGAGTTATTGAATTGTGTAAATAAATCTTTCTTTAGAATTTATTGATTGGTGTGGAAGAGCTTGTGAAGTCAAATGTGCTTCTTTGTTTTTAGGCAGCTTCATGCAGGAAATTTGGCCTCAACATAATTCTCTGACTACCCCCAAATTTAGAGTAGTTATGTTAATGCATACTGCAAGAGAAAACCACTATTTTCTTCCTTTTATTCTAGCTTCATTTTAATGGGATTATAAACTGGCCTTTTAAATGCAGAAACAAATTCCTTCTGTTGCCTTCTACAATAATTTTTAATTAACAGTCTGTTGCTGGCCAAAGGTTATCTCAAAGGAGCTGCAAAACCTGGATCTCCCCCCGCTTCCCTCCTTCCCATGCTACTGCTGCCATGGATCATGCCCTCTGAGCTCAGTCATTTAAACTGATGTCTCAGCACTGAGTGGATGAGATTTATAGAAAATAATATGAATTTCTTAAGGCTGACTAACTCATCTTACCTGTGGGTTTCCTTGGGAGCCTTTACTAGTTTCTGTTTAGAATTTTCTCCTGATGCTTTTTGTTCTACTGCTTGTCACAGCTATAGGATAACTGGGTCAACGCCTTAAAGTCAATACTATTATCACTCTGGAACTCCTTGTACTGCCTCATGAAAGGAAATGCATTAATTTTAGAGCTGAGTCAAGCCCAGAAATGAATTAGCACATTGGGTAAATATCTGACAGCACATTTTTAAAAGTAACTAGTCACGCACCCTGAGCTGTTCACGAGCAGATGACAAGAAAGGGATATGTCCTCTGGGCTTGCTTATGGACAGCCTTTGTGCAAGCATTCTGCATTTGTTTATCTCATTTGCTATGAAAACAGGTATTAAATGGATTCTTTTCTTCTCCTCCTGTCATAATTCCTGATGGAATTATTATCTAACTGGCCAATTTCAGCCCAGATCTAGAGAGGGAAGAGGACTCCATGGTGCTATGTATTCATTATACTTCAGGATATAGATAGCTGGAGAACTGAGATGCAAAGGTTGCACCATGAAGTTGCTCATTACCTGATAATAGGAAATATATATGAATGGTCCAATGATGAAAGACTTTATGGAAGCAAAAGTATCCAATCAAAATGCATAGAAAATATGACTGTGTTCATTCTGGAGCTGATGAAATTTTATTTCACTGATTCATTGCAAAAACCCAAATTAATTCATTGAGTCTTCTAAATGGATTTGGAAGGAAATGTACAGTAAGTTGGTCAGATCTGGATATGCTGTTTTGTATTCCTGCAGTTTGCTGTGAGTGTGGACCGTGTAATGCCTACTCCCTACTTCAATGCCTGTTAGAAAGCTTAATTACCCTAAACACACACAACTTTATCAGGGATCCCAATGAGAGCAGAAACAGGACAAAATATCAGCTGAGTGCTTTTGAAAGATAAGATAAAGAAAGATCTTTTAAGTGCAGATAAATCTCTCCCCCCTTTATTTTTTATGTGTAGTTCCTTTATCAGCCTTTTGGAACACATAAGATTTAAAACATATGAGCAGGAACGGTATTTGAAATTACCATCTTAATGTACTTCAACTGTAAAAGCAGAGAACAAAATCCTACAGTATAGGAGACAGATGCATAAATGGAAATGGCCCCAGTGCCGTAGTCTTGGATGGGCAGTGCTCAGAAAAGGAATGAACACAGTGGCTAAATTTAAAGAAAGACAGCACTGAATAATAAAATGCACAGAATTGGCTTTAAAATTAACAAAAGCCTTTCATGAACCTGTGGATTTATTTCCTTTGCCTGATCTCTTGGTAAAGATATGAACATCAAAAATTACAGCTACCCACTGACATAATTCAGTGACATGAAGTGCATTTACTTCTTGAGAGATTTAAATGCTGCTTGTTTTCACACGTTTATGTGTGCTTGGCCTCAGCTCTCTCCATCTGACTTGGTGGTGCAGCTGTAATCCACTTCAGTACAGATATCCGGCTCTTCCTTTAGAAACTTCCTCTTGCCATGCTATAGCTCTTGTAAACGCCCTGGCGGAAGTGGCTTTTTCCTCCTTCCTACTCCTGCAAGAGGTCCCAGAAGCACAAGTGGCTTAATAAACCAGACAACATTTGGTTTGAAAAGAGCCTGAAGATATGTAGTTTGCATTAACTTGAATGCATTTTTTCCTTACCTTATAGAAACATCATGCATATCACTCATGTTTAAACAAAATGACTGGCAAAGCTGTGGAAGCTGCAGACACTGTCCTAACACCTTAATTTATTACAGCAAAACTGCCAGGTTACTTTCCATCCTTTCTACTCTACATATTTGAGAGAGAACATCTGTCTGGCAACAATAATGGTTCCAAGTCAAGTATATGATTACTTTTCTTCACAGAGAAAGATGGCTGAATGATAGACTAGATGTAATTATCTTTCACTTGCAGCAGTTCCCTTTAAATATATAATTTTAAAAATAAAAATTTAGGAAAAAATATGACATGCATATTATTATTGTTTCATGGCAAAATTTTGATTATTTATAATCTTAAATTATATATATTTTATAGGATAAAAGGAGACAGTCTATTCTGCCTTAGCAACATAGCACTCTGGTTACTCAATTTGGTTCTGGCAAGACAGGATGATAAGAAAACAAGTGAGGTTCCTACTTTTATGTGGGGATTTTTAAGAAAAATTTGGGGATTTTTAAGAAAATCCCCAAAGGTCTGAAATGGCAGATATTATGGGTATGCTTGGTGTCAGCCTGGTGAGAGAGACAAGGCTTTCAAAAGGCCTAAAATAATAGACAATGGGTTAAAAGGCAAAAAAAAAAAAAAAAAAAAAAAAGAGAGAGAAAGTGGAATTTCAACTGGTAGAGAGAAGACTACATATGTTCTGTAGAAGACAGAGGTGCTGGTTGGTCTCCTACCTGGAAGGACCAGGGAGGTGAGATATACATGGAGAAGCTGGGAAGTTGCCAAATAAACTTGAAGAAAGGCAGCAGCACCTTCTCAGCTGCCAGCACCTCAGAGGAGCTCTGCAAGGGCTGACTTCCAGCCTTTTGCTGTCCTTTGCAGATGCAGATGGAAAAGCCAGGAGACACTGGCCCCTGTGGTGGGCCATCTGAACAGAGATTGCAAACGGCACTCATGGGTCCTTTCTCTTGACATGGAATAGACACTAGCCATGTCTGGACATATTGTCTTTCTCATTTACAGCATAGCAGAGGCCTCAATTGATTTTTTAATATTTTTTTTTAATAATCTTGGCTTAAAAAGAAATTGCTTAATTTAACAAAGCACTTTTACTAAAATGGAGCTGTGGAAACTTTAAAGATGTGCATGACAGTGGGTTGTGTGTTTCTTCATGCATTCTCCAGCTCTCAAACACAGACTCTGCCAAGGCAAATAACTGCACAGTATTTATCATAGTTTTGTTACTATGTAGGAATATTTTTTGCTACAATGCTTGCAAAGGTGAACTATTTGTTAGCTCCCCCTCTCTTCTGTCTGCCAATAATATGGAAATCCAATTGTGGTCATGAAACATTGCTGGCTTGGAGCTGCAAATCCCAAGATCAAACCACATTAGGCAGCAGCATGGAGTTTCTCCCCCTGTCAAGAACCAGTTCTACTGCCACGTGAAAGACCAACAGAAGGTTTTTGTCATATTGCACTACATCTCTGAATGCACACCTATGCAATAACTCCCATTACTCCTGTCAAAGGAAGACACAAGGCACAGAGAGAGTTTTGGGGGATTTTTGTGGGTTTTTTTTTTTTTTTTTTTTTTTTTTTTGGGGGGGGGGGTGTATTTTTTGCTTGTATGTTTTGGTTTGTTAGGGTTTTTTAAAAATATATTTTATTTTCCTTCTATTTTTCCTCTTTAAACCTATTTCTAATTACTCTGCCTCGTAGCTTCTGTGTGTGTTACCCATTTGTCACAGTGTTTTCTCTGTGGTGAGATCTGCCAATGGGGCTTTGATGGCTGGTCCTCCTGTAGATGGTCATCCCAAGAATGTGGGCTTAGCCCCCAGCTGAGCTGGAAAACAGAGGAAAGAGATTCCAAATCTCTTTCCAAGTCCAGATCTTACCAGCATGTTTTGATCCCATTTCCTCCAATCCTCCTCCAGCACTGGATGCCTGCAGTTCCTGGGAAGGCAGCAGAGGACAAAGCACAGGCTTTGACCACGCTACCAAGGGCCTAATTTGCAGCCTGGAAATATTTCTTTGGTTTCCAGAGGCTTATCCCTATCTCTATATCCCTCTGTGTGGAGGGATATAGATAAACTGTGTAATCCTTCCTGAACACTGGAGGCTCTCCTGATGTACAGAACTAGCAAAAAGCATGGGGAAGCCTAGCCCAGCTGCAGTAGGAAAATGCTCCTTACAGTGCACTCAGACATGGGAACAAGTGCCTGTGGGAACTGGTGGAAGTACCTCATTTATATCTTTGAGTTATGTAGGAATGTATTTTTTTTCACACAATACTGCATCTGAAAGAATTCTCTGCAGGCAAAAACTGAATTAAGTCCACTTCAAAGGTTTTTGTTCTTTTAAGAAAAAAAGACAGTGACTTAGTGGTATTTCTGGGCTAAATTGTATTTCTCTCTCTGTGTATTTACACACACATTCATATGCTCTGGGCCAGCACCCAGATGACAAATGTGAGAATTATTCTTAAAATATGTGTGTCTGTGTTTTTTATTTGGTAGTACTTAGTAGAACTGCTAGTGGCACTGTGGTTATAAATCTTCTTTAGAATTTTATAACATAATGTAAAGCACAATTTATCCCTGATCAATTAATGCCTACACAATGTTTAATTTGAATGGTTTCAAAATAAATTGGGGGAAAAAAGAGTTTGTCTAAGTGACTGGAGTGACAGGATTTTTTTCCCAATGAATTAGTGCTTTGAAGTACAACTAACAAATTGCATTCTGAAGCAAGAGAAACTTTTATTACAGAACAAAATGACTTTTTGATTACAAGTATTAAAAGAAATAAGCCACATATTTTCCTTGAAAAATGTTCTGCTTAATACAGAATTTGATTGTGGAATCCTTACTCATATAGAGACAAAAGGGATCTTGCTGGGATGATATGAAGGTGCAAGAGAGCCCAGTGCTGTAGTGGCAGGAGTTCACTGCAGAAAGCTATTGGCTGCTGTTTACATTTCTGACATTCTCTGAGTAAGTGTTGTCACAACAGACAAGCAATTATAGACAATAATGTGAGTAATTTGTGGATTAAGAACTCCTTAAGGATGTATTGGCACGGGCAGACAGTAGCTGCTTTTAGCTTGCAACTGTTCACCCTTAGCTGTGCCAGTGAAACTGTAACTTTCATGAAGAAACTGTGCTCCCTCTTAGGCAGCAAACAATGGCAGGGGTTAAACTTTTCTAGGCCTGGCTCTTACAGCTCTCATCCAGGCAGCTCAACCTCAAAGGGCCACTTTTTAATAGGTACATCTATTTATGAATACACATAAAATGGAAATATAGGCCATTATGTTGAAGAAATGCTGTCCTAGGCCCTTGCCAAAAAAAAGCCAGAAAAAATCAGATTTTAAGATTCCAGTACTATAAATACACCTGTGAGGAGCCTTAGCCAAAGTCCAAGCCCCAGTGCTGTTGTGGAGGGCACAGGACCTTTGCCGACCCTCTGACTCACCACTTGGAACACCCATGGCTCAGGAGACGCTCCATATTAGCTCATGCAAATTCTGTACAGTGTGAAACATGCCCTGCTGAGAAAATTATTTGATTATTCTGAGGATCAACACGAAAGATTGAAATGTAGTTTGCCCTTTTTAAAAAGAAATTCAAAAATACCGTCTCAAAACATGCACAGAAATGATGGGTACTTTCAGGGTCAAATTAAAATACACTTTGTTTTTCCTTTTTGCTACTGTTCTTCTGGTCTTAGTTCAATACAAACCATTCAGAAAATTAGAGTGTTTATGAAAATGACTTGTGATAAGGGAAAATTTATCTTAATAAGGCTGTATATGGGTAAAGTAGTGGGTGGGCTAGAGCGGTTTAGGAAAAACAAGTTTTTTTTCTTATCAAGTCAGTTTTTTATTTTATAGGGGAAATTTTCAAAGAAACTCCTTGAAAAGTTTTAACTATAAAGCTAGATAATGAAAGACTATTGATTGAGTACCATTAACCTTTTTTGTCCAAAGGCAAATTTGTCTTTAAACATGAAGTACGTCATGTGCCTGGCTGCCAACACCAGTTTTAGAACTCCAGAGAACACAGGTTAATTTTGCTGCTAACGCTTACTAATTCAGCACCTTTTAATGAAAATGTTGTAAAAGACCTTTTCCAAAAGCTTATTTCCCGCAGGCTCTGTGGCTGCAGGTGAGCTCCCTGGATGTGCAGGGCTCCTCCAGCAGTGTCGGGGATGCGAAGCCTGACGCCACGGAGGACGGCGGTGCCCTGCTCCCCATGCAGGGTGCCCACCAGCTGGCACATTATGCCCCCAGTGAGTGACCCAGCCAGGGCTGCTGTCTCCTCCACAAGCAGGAGACAGTGCTTAAGAAATGGCACACCACTCCCATAATGAAAAGGGCCTTTTGTCGGCACCTCCTTCCCACATATGGGGACTCGTTTTTCTTTTGCTGCGTTTCAGTTGGTTCTGGTGGCTTAAGTACATCCTGAAGGAGATGATAAAGGCTTCAGACGCACCTAAAATTTTTAACTTCTGGTGTCCCTGCAGCGCCCAGCCTGTGCCCGAGCAGAGGCTGATCTAATTGCACATCCCTGGAAGCGAGGCAGAAGGCTGTGTGTACCCAGTACACATCCTGTGTCTTTTCCTTGCGCCTTCTCTCCCCTCCTCACTCCCGTTCCCCGAGGATAAAACCCTGCAAAGTCCCTCTTGGCCGCTCCGTCTCTTTTTTCGTTTGGAAACATCCTTTACAGGCCCGGGCCACGGGCGGCCCTTCCGAGCCTGCCCCGGCCGGGCAGGGACCGCAAAGGGGTCGGCGCTGCGGCAGCGCCGGCGGGCCCGGGCGCGCATCCCTGCCCGGCATCGCTGCCCGGCATCCCTGCCCGGGACGGCGGCCCGGCCCCGCGGGAGGCCCCGCTCTGCCGCCGGCCCCGCCGCCGTCACGTGGCCGCCGAGTTTTCTCATCCCGCAGCGGTATGAGGAAGTCAGAGCCGCCGCCGCCGCCCGCAGCCGGGGCGGGCGCAGCCTCCGCCGCCGCCTCGCCGCGCCGCGCCATGTGAGTACCGCGGGCAGCCGAGCTCTGCCGCCCGCTGTCCCCGGGCCGCGGCGGGCCGGGGCGGACACCTGCGGGGCCGGGAGCGCCCGTCCGGGTGCGCGGGGGGCGGCGGGGACCGGGTCCGGGGCGGGCCGGCGGGTGAGCGCGGGGAGGGGCGGCCGCGCTCCCGGGGGCTGCGCGGACGGCGGCCCCCGGGCGGACGGACGGACGGACAGCCCGACGGACGGCGCATCTCCGCTCGCCCGGCAGGCTGGCTCTCTCCGGCACTCGCCTCCCGGCGTGAAGCCCCCGCCGGCGCCGCCGCCCCGATGGAGCAGCCCGCGGCGGCGGAGGAGTGGCAAGGGGCGACCCAGAAGAGGAAGGCCTGGGCCAAGAGCCGCGACTCCTGGCAGGCGTCGGAAGCGGAGGATTTCTCGGCAGCGGCGCTGGCCCGCGGCGAGGAGGAGGAGGAGGAGGAGGAAGAAGAGGAGGAGGAAGAGGAGGAGGAGGATGTCGGCGGCGGCGAGCTGCCGCTGGCCGCAGGAGCAGGTCAGTGCCGGGGGCAGCAGCCCGCGGGCCACCGGGACCCCCGCGGGGCGGCCTCGCTGTTACTGACTGTCGGCTTCTCTCCTGCTCTGCCCCTAAGGCTGCCACAGCGTTCCCAACGAGAAGATCGCGATATGGCTGAAGGACTGCAGGTGGGTGCTCCCGCGGACGGGCGGCTGCGGCGGCGGGCCCGGGCAGCGCCCGCGGCGCGGAGGGAGGCACGGAGGGAGGGAGGGATGGAGGCGGCCCCGGCGGGCCGGGCCCGGAGCGGAGCGGGCACCGGCGCTGGCTCGGCCGCTTCCCCGGGCGGGCTGCGCCGGCAGCAGCGCCGCGAGCCCGCATGGCCACAGGGGAGCTGGGTTCGGCTCCGCTCCTCGGCGTCTCGGTAATGAGCCTGACGGCTTTCAGCCGCCGGGGCAGGAACCTGGCAGAGCGTCAGGAAGGCAGCGTTACTTTAGAAGCTGCAGTGGTTCTCACCGAGGGGCTCCAGCTTAAAGCTTCCACTGTTTCCTTGACTGGTTTTTGGTGCAGATTTCAAGAAACGGTGTTTCCGCGGCATGGCCTCTGTGCTTACGGGCCCTCAGGAGTGATGCCACAGTTTAGACTAACTTGATTTATCTGGTTCTCTTAATGCCTTCTATCCTTGAGGCATGGTATATGTATTCTGCGTTTCTATTACTAGTGCAAAATAATCTTTGGGGTTTACAACAGGTATTGATGGAATTACTTTTTCTTTATCCTCAGTCGAACAAATGCTACATCAGTAGCAGCTGCTTTTGTCCTTTTTCTCCATTCAGTCCTAACAGCCCTTGGAGGCAGACTTGATAGGGAGAAGCTAACAATTAGCTTTCCAGTAGCTGACAATGGCATTTCAAGACCTCTGCTATTTGATATTTCTGGTTTCTTTCTCCTTTTAAGAACAGCTACGTTAAGGCGAGAATTTACCACTGAGATTAGTTGTGCCTTTGTGATCTCTTGATCCGGCAAGCAGCTGACTGATCTTACTCTGTAACTGAAGTGGGTGTTGTCTTATAGTTACAGGATCCTCCGTATAGTTTTCTTCAGCTCTTTACAGGCTGTGCTTTGGATAGGGTGTTGGCAGCTACAGGCTTGAAATTGTACTGAAATGTAACATTCCAACCTGGCAGACCATTCTTCTAAAATGCTAGAAAGGGAGAAGATTTTTCTGACTTTACCTCATATCTGATATCCTGTTGGTCTACTAAACAGTTTTCTTAAAATCAGTATTACAAATTCAGTGCTTTCTTAGAAATGTTTTTTAAGTGGGGAGGGAAAAAAATGTAAGAACTGGAGGGGAAAGAGGCCATTGGAGGTGATATTCTTCTGAATGCTGCACTGCCACTATGTCTAAATCTGCAGGATTTCTGTCTAGAACCTTCCCTGGCCCTGTAGTCCTTAACATTTTCATACAGAATTTAAAGAATAGCACAAAGCTGCAAACTGGCAACATGAACATCTAATAGGTGGCCAAAAATCTTGAGTAGTAACACAAAGCTTGCAGTTTCATACCCCTGCTTTGGTAACTATCTGTTGTTAAAACTGGCACCACACATTTCTGTTTGCATCTCTGGTGGTTGATTCCCAAAATATGGGAATCTTGTTTTCCAAATAACAAATGAAGCACAAGTTAACTCTTTTGCTAATACAGAAACACAAATTTAGGTAATTCGTGTCTGTGAAACCTGTTGCTCTCCTTCCACAGTAGCCTTTTAAAGTACAGCTGTTTACTGTTGTAAATCTTTTCAGAGGAATCTTGTGTTCTCAGAAGGACTTTTAAAAACAGATTTTCTAAACAATGCTGTTCAGACAAGAGTTAGCCTCTGCTCTATGGCGTGCAGGGGGCCAGCGTGTGTGGTTCATGCCCAGAAGATGCAATCCCAGCTGCCTGTGAAGGGCTGCACAGTTCCTTATGTTTTAAACTGCAGAATAATTTTTTTTTTATGCCTAAGGTACATGCAAACAGTTGCTAGCAGGTACAGTAAAGTGATAATTCAATTTGCTGTGTTATAAGTGATTGTATATATAGAATCCTTGGTAACAATGTACATAGGAAAAGAGAACAGCATTAACAGAGGACGGAATAGCCCTGCAGATACTACAATGTTTTGTTTAAAAATAACAATAGTGAAATTTACAATTTGTAAGTCGCTCCCTGTGAAATTTCTTACTTGTTTAATAACACTGGTTTTGCTGTCAAGCTTTGATTGCTAAAAGGTATGGGCATACACAAACAGAGCTTCTGTTTCTGGTTCATGGCGCAACCTTATTCTTACAAGTTAAGAGTATTCTTAACTTGTATTCTAACATTTTACCATGTAGCTATTGCTACAAATGAAGATTCAGTTACTGAATACAATATCTTCTGTTTTCTAAAAGCAGTCCTTCACATTTTCTGAGTTTCTGTGTGTGTTTGTGAAATCAGAAGAAAATTGGCACTTTTAAAATCTTAACTTATGGTTTGAGTTGGCAGCAGTACAAAAAACCTTAATATCAACCCACTGCATAAATAGATCTACTTATAAGTCGTATTCCTTTGTTTATTTCTAAAGGCATCAATAGTGTTCTAATATGGATAAAAAGAATTACTAGCTGTCCTTTGATATTTATGTTAGTGGTTTGGGGCTTTTATTACTTGGCATCTCTGTTTCACATCTGCTTTAGAGGAGAGGAGGATTCGTAATTTCCCATGTTATTTACCTTGATAGGTACCCATTTTGTTGTTTTGGGCTTTTTGTAAAGAAATAACTAGCAGCAAACCCTAAAAGCAAAAAAAGCAAGTATTTATCATACTGTGATAAGAATTATGGAGGCATAAAAAATGTCAGATGTTACTCAAAGTCTCTAGTTCATTCACGTTTTGGGAATTGCATGCCTTTGAAAAAGACCTCTTTTTCTCTCTCCCCAGTACTTTGAAAAGGCATTTTGAAGTAATGAGAAAGCTCATAAAAGTTGAAGTACAAGTGCTTGCATTATAGTGATAGATAAAAATAGGTTTTTTTGTCAACTATTACAATGACGTGTACTGTTTTGATTGAATATAATTTAAACTCTGCCAGTAATACAGGGGATGTGGGAGGTATCTAGGAGCCATCTCCTGTAGATATGCAGGAAGTGAGTTCTTGAAATGCCTCAGAAAGAAGAGATTTTTTGCTTCAAGTTTAAAATAAACATGGCTTCTGCCCAGATAAAGGTTTTAAAGGCTGAAGTTTAAACACTTCCACAGCACAGTGCAAACCCCTTTTCTTGTTCTGAGAGACCACCTGACCACAGCTGGTGGCTGAACAAACAGAGCTCTGGGATGAGAGGAAGCCTTGAGGCTGTGTGAGGCAGGGACACCCCATCCTGAGGGCACAGCAAGGGGAAGGGTCCCCCGGCCCGAACATTCCCAAGTGCACAGGGCTGCTCTGAGACACAACCATGGGCCTTGCTGGTGGAAAACAGCAGAAAGGCAGAGCTATCCGTGCTGTTATCTACAAGGATTTTTGTGTGGTACTTCTCTGTTGTTTAAACTCATGTTTTGTCTAGTCCTTAAGAGCAAGTTTTTCAAAGGCGGGGTGTATGGCAGCTGTGTGCACCCGTGCAGGTAGGGCAGCAAGGGGTGATTGACAAGGATGCTGTTCTGGTAGCTGCTAATGTGCTGTAATGGTGACAGACTTAATTTCAAAAGGAAAATGCCAGCTTTGATGGATGCTTTTACTGCTTTCTGCCAGCCGCTGCATGCAGCACTGACCTTGGCTGTCAATGCCAGCAAGTTTCTCCATCAAAAACACAGAGCCATGGGAGCAGCCACCAGGGAAGGAGAGGGAGAAGGCTGGCAGTGCACCCGTCAGAGGCAGGGAGTAAACATCCAGCATAGTTATTACCTGAGAACATAGGCTTCTTGTAGACTGACAGGTTTAGACAATATAGCCTAAGTTTTTTAGACTCCAACTGGACAGACATCCAGAAATGCAGAAGATATGAGCCTTGGCAGTGTGTCCTCTCACCTGGAATGTGCTTATGCACCTGAATGCTCTGGCTGTTTGCCTTGGAGTCCCACCACGGTGGGGCTTGGCTTTGCTTTGCTTTGCAGAAGGCGTGTTGAAGTGAGCTTGCTCCGTATCAGCTGGCTGCATCTGGAGAGAGTGAGCTCTGTTCAGAGGGGAAAGAAAAATAAGGTTGTGAAGTGTAAGGTCTGTTAGAAAGCAGATGCAAACTTTCCTTGCTTAATTTGGCTATGGCACCAAAATAAATACTGTATCAGAGCACTGTTTCTTTCAGGTCTTCAGGCGGGTTTATGTGTTTGTCTAATTAAAAATCCAAATGAAACATACATAATGTAAGTGCATAAATCATCTGCTTTTCCCTTCTTTATGAGTATTATATTTCTGAATTTGTTTTGAGCTTTGAAAGTTAATGCTGTGCTACTTAGAAGTGACAAGACACTGGTTAAACATGTCTGAGAGACAAGATGTGGAAACATCTAGTTAGTATCAACAAATACAGTGTGAACCCAGAGTGGGATTGGACCTGTCATTTGTGAGGTTTCTGCTGCTCCTTTCAAGCACCATGAGGTTCAGCAAATCCCCTGCCCTTCAGGCAGCAGCTTTTGGAGGGATCATCCAAAAAAGAACTAGTGTGAACAGCCTGTAAAGAATCAGAACTGGCAAGTGACAGCTAACATAGCTGTCAAGACTTTTTTATCTTGGATCTTCCTGATCATCAATTACAACTTTTCACCCCTCTCTCCAAGAAGTTTTAAATGTGTAGAAAAATGGCAACAGTTTTTACTGCATAAATGAGCTTGAATTAATCCATTCAAAAAATCATGCTTCTTATTTCTGGGTGTTTTGCTGAGAAGTCCCTGATTTTCCTCAGCAGGGGCTGCTGCCCCTGAAGGTGTTCGAGCTTTGCAGTTATTATGGTTTGTTGTTTTTCTCTGCAAGGTGTATTTATCTAGAGGGCTGGGGATTGTTTAGGAAGTTATTGCCAGTCGTCAGATATTTGTGCTTTCTGGGGGCGGAGGGAAGGAGGGAGGGACAACTGCTGCTATCACAAGCTTGTTACATGCTGTAAGGAAGGACATGAAGCAGCAAGTTTTTTAAGTAGTGTTAATCTCTTCTGTGGTTTCAGAACGCCTCTGGGAGCCTCCCTGGATGAGCAAAGCAATCCTCTATTGAAGGGTAAGGAAGGACTTTACCTACTGAAATCTCTTTTGCTGGAAACTCTGTTTTCAAGGACATTCATGTGAGACCTGGTAGCAAACCAAAGCTGGGTCAGTGTTGCAAAGTTATTCTCACAGCGGAGCAATTGTCTCTGAGAAACTGGAGAAGGGGGGAAAAGAACCTGAATTATAATGGAGATCTTAGTAAGCTCTAAAAAACTCCCAGATGTGTGAAGCAGGGAGATGATTTTGTCTCCAAACTGGAGAGCATTAGGCAGTCTCTGCCTCTAATAACTGTGGTTGCCACACCTGAAAATTTTACTATCCGAGCAGGTCTGAATAGTAAAGTTCAAAGTACAGTGGGAATGTGCAGGTAGTGACAGGGTGAAGAAGAATTACTTTCCGTGCCTGGAGTCTTCACTTCAGCTCCTAATCTGGTACAGGAAGGTGAGAGGAGAATGCCCCAGCTGGTCTCAGACTCTGGATTCTCCTGGTAAGATGTCTGGAGGATAGGTAACGCAGCAGCCGAAGGCACAGATGTGCTGAGTGGTACCTCCAGGTTCCCACTTGAAGTTAGTTTGCTCACACATTGACTTGGAGGTGTTTCTGAGTGCAAAACCAAAGCAGTGTTATAGTTGTTCCCTTTCAAAATCATTTTGCTGTGTTCTGAAATGTAACTTCTTGCTTCTTAATGCATTTTAACTGCATGAGTAATGCAGGGATTGTAAATAAAGTCTAGTTATTTCTTGTATCAAATGAAGTGTCTTGCAAATATCTTTAGATAAGCAGCTGGAAGGAAAACACTGGAGCATTGTAGTTGTTGAACTGCTAACTGTATGTTTTCAGGCATGGTGGTGAGAAATGGAGGAAGTTTTGAAGATGACTTATCCCTGGGAGCCGAAGGTGGGTGTGGCAGATTATGACTCTTTTTCTAGCCAAAAAAATTATACTCGGTCATCTGATTTTTATTTTGAAGGACGGCATTGGCTAGAAAATCAGGATGAAGCACACAAAAAATGCAGGAAGATTTGCTTTTTGAAGTTATTTAGATTATGGCTAGAGTTAAACACTCTGGGTCTCTGACCCAAAGGTCAGAGGCAGTCCTGAATTTGCTTCTGCCCTCTCATTTTAATGTCCATGATGACAGGACAGCCTGGAGCACTTACCAAGGCTCTGAGATAATGATTTCTCCTACTTGCTCTTCTTGTCCATGGGTTACTCTTGGCAGCCAGGCATGCCCCACTTCCACTGAATCCCTTGGGAGTGGCATGTGTGAGCTTCTTAAAGGAGGAATGAAATTCTGTCAGCCAAGGGGCAAATTTGTTAAGTGCTTTTAAAAGTGAAAAGCACCAAAGCTGAGTAAGTATTTTGATCAACCACAATATAGACTCTTCTGTTGCTATCTGCTTGCCTTTTCTTTCTCTTCCCTTTTTTAAGGGGAAGGAGATGTGGCTGTTCCCCATGGACTTTGTAAAAAACTTCTAGCCTTGATCTTGATCATAGATCAGAGGTGTCTGTAAAGCAGCTAGCAAAAGCACTGTGGATTCTGTTCTAACAGCAGTATCTTGTAAAATAGCAGAAAAAGTCTCATAAACCAGGTCCTGGAGTTATCTGTAGGACAGGGGTCATAAGACATTATCTGCTTTCAGTGTTAAAAAAAAAAAAAGGTAAAACTCCCTGTTTAGCTTTTATTGTTTTTGAATCACAGCTTTTGCTAAGTGCCAGAACTGGTGTAGTAGGAAGCCCTTTTCTTCCACATTGGTCTTGCCAGAGTGTTGGAGTAGTGGCATAAGGCCTGGAGGAAGGAAATATCTTTAATTTTTAAAGATTTAAGACTTCTAAGGAGAAGAGTTTATCTGGTAATGATCTTGATCTGCTAATGATGAAAAAGCAATAAATGAGTCTTCTATTGTAGTAGATGAAATAGGATTAAATTTTCCTATTGACAGTCTTTTCCACTTGTTAGATTGCCTGCAGTACAAAGATTTCATAGGAAAAATTTCTGTGTAATGATTATCCAAGGGTCTGAGCATATGACCAAGAACACAAGAATTAATGGATTTCAGTACATCACGTCACTTTTTTCTTTTCAGTTTTTCTCCTTATAATTTCCAAGGACTTCTGGTTTGTATGGGTCTTTAGCACGATTTAGCTTGTCCAGATGAAAAGGTCCCAGTACTAGAATTGCTGGTTGATTTTTTCTGGGTAGCGATGCAGACATTTCTGCTGGGCTTTGCTTCCCGTCCTGGAACAAGGGGACAACAGAGCTGCTTGGAGCAGGGCTGTGTGCCCTGCCAGACAGACAGCCCCTTTGAGGCTGGGATGAATGGCCTGCCCTTGTGCAGCCGGGACTGCCCGAGTCCAGATGCAAGCCAGAGCCCTGTGTGAATGGTACAGAGGGCATTGGGCAGGGACCTGTAACCCCAGCCCACTGCTGAGCTGGTAAAACCCATGGTTCAGCTGTTCAGCTTAGTCACTGGATAATCCTTACAGATAGGCTTACCTTCATATTATAGGCAGGAATGTTGAAGAGATGTGGGATCTGTGTTTTGCATACATTTCTTTGTGATGCCTCTGAAACCAAGAGAGAGGTTGAGAGGTTTCCACATTTTACTCACGGTTGCTGACTTTACCCTCCTGGCACAGAGGGTCTAGATGCAGGCTTTTCCTGGCAGTGTGTGACATCACTCTTTTCATAGCTGATTCTGAGGGCTGCTATAACAGACACGTGCTCCTTGCCTGTCTCCTGGAGCAAGTTGTTAATGCTGAGTTGCTTCTTTGGGGAGCCCACAATTTAAGTATGAAGTTCAGTTCTGAAAGAATAATGCTGCCTGGAACATTCCCATGTGATCCAGCTGTGGAAAGTGCTGACTTCCCTGTCAGCCTGGTGACCAGGTGTTTAGTACCTGGCACACAGCCTCCCTCCTGAGGCTATCACCTCTGAGCCCTGTCACTGTGCCTCCTGCCCTATCAATGTCTGCTGGCCCCATCAGCACCAAGGGCTTCACTGAGCTCTGGTCCATGTCTTGCACAGCTCAGGCAGCCACTTTGCTGATGAAAAGATGAACAAATAGTCTTAGCACCTGGCCGTAGAGCCAACAGGCCTTCTTTACTTTCTCAACTGGAGCAATCTTTGTATGCCTGCTTGTCCTCCTCCCCTTCCCACCCAAGAACAGCCCTGCAGCTGGTAATCTTGTCTACAGTTGCAAAGCAATAAATGGTTTATATAACAATTACCAGCTTATCACAATTTGAATTTCAAGTAATAAGATTAATGACAGTATGTAAACGTGTGTCCATATGAGACTTAATTTTAAACAGAGCTTTAACAAACCAGATAATTTTTACATCAGCCGTATACTAGAAACCCTTGACAATCACATTTATATGGAAGAAGTAAAATCTGGCAGGACTGTTGGTAAATATGCTCACTGTCTGCTTCTTCATACTTATTGTGAGAAGTGTAGTTCTGAACAGGTCTAGTTATAACTTCTTCTTTCACTGCAGCTAATCATCTACGGAGTGATACCCAAGCAGAAACATGGTAAGCAGTTTTTTTGTGTTTGTTTACTTCAGAGGAATATTTATACTGAAGGGCAGGGGAGAGAAATGGAGAGTGGAAGTCATGGGGGCTTCCACAGAGCTAAAGCTCTTCTGCTCATGTTCATTCTCATGTTAAACAAAGTGATCCAGATAACACAGAGTCATTAGGAAGTGCAGAAAAAAAAACTTAAGATTTTATATTCTTTCAGCAGACCTGACATAGATTTTGGAGTAGCAGGAGGAAAACAGAGAAGTGACAAATCTTAGCAATGTAGCATGATTAACCTTCTTTGCCTCACTGATTGCTCACTGTTTCAGACATTTCAAGGGAAAATTAGTTTTGCCTGTCACAGCAGATGTCTTTTGGGAGCAGGGAAAAAAGACTTTGAGATAGGAGAGATCGTTAAAGCTTCTAAATAAAATGTACTGAAACTAAAACCCCACTGAGACTTCAGTGAATGCTGCACAGCCCCTATGGAAAGCATCTTCTCTATTCCTCCTGAGTTGGGCTCCATAAATAAATGTACACTCTTAGGTGAATCCTCTTCCACCTTTGGTTTCTTGGTGGCTGTTCAGGGGGGGAACAATTTGTTCCTCAGAGAGATTAACAGGAAAAGTATGTTTGAACCCAGGATACCACCTAATGCTCAAGCAGTTTCTCCAGATGCAGAGAAGAAATAGTTTGGGATTGGGAAAGGCCAGCAGTGTGGGCTGGAGCTTGTCTGCTTCATTTCCCTGTGCCCAGAGCCTCTTCAGCTCCCCCAGCCGGGTCCGGGCAGGTGGCACTGGGGTGAGCAGGGTACCCGAGGCACGGAGAGGGTGGCCTGGCAAGGGGAGGTCCTGCTGGAGGAGGCAGGGGCCCAGGGGAGGCAGGAAAAGGCAGGGCAGGGACAGCTCACCCGAGGCTGGGCTTCCTTACTGGAGAGGGTGGGAACAGGGAGGGTGGGGCGGCAAGGGCAGATCGGGGGTTGTTTTCTCAGCTCGCATTTGCGTTCGAAGTCATACCGTCTGTACATTTTTACTGAGGTGGCCCAGGGTTTGCTTTCGTTTCTGTGTTTCAATAAATGACATGGATAATATAAACCAGATAACAGTGAAGGGGAAAAGAGAAATTCGGCAGTGCTGGCGGGTTAACTCTCCAGTGAGACAGAGAATCAAGTCCCTGAACAAAAGAGGTTTATTGCAGGGGTCCTCTCTGTTTGTGTTGACAGCGATGGTGTACTGGCAAAGGACAGGAGGCTGCAGTTCCATCAGAAGGGGAGAAGTATGAACTCCACCGGCTCGGGAAAAAGCAGCACGACTGTTTCAAGGTAAAACTATGATTAAAAGGTCTGTTTCTCCGTTAAATGAATTTGGCTTGTTTTATGTGCATTGCTGCATTTAGTAGCTGAGAAGGGAATTTTAATTTGGTTGCTTGGAAAACTTCTGTTTGTCTTTTGTTGTGGTTTTCAGTAAATGCTAACAAATGGACGTAAACATTAAAAATACCTGAACTTTTAATGGTATTTTAAAATCTGAGCTCTGCAAAATAGGACTGATTTTAGAAATTTTGGGATTGGATCTGTGATGCGTCTGGGCTAACGGCTCTCATGATGGGAATGAAAACTTTAGATGCAGAGATCTCCACAATTATTTCCAAAACTAGTCTAAGCTGTAGGAGTCAAAAGTTCAATAAACCAAAGTGAGTTAGCAGTTCGATAGAAGGGACTGGATCCTACATGTAGATGGTTAACATCTTTCATTTTTGTAGTGTTTCTGAGTTACTGGAGCTTTATGAGGAAGATCCTGAAGAAGTGCTCTACAACCTTGGGTTTGGAAGGGATGAACCAGATATTGCTTCAAAAATTCCAGCGAGATTTTTTAACTCATCATCATTTGCCAGAGGGATAGATATCAAAGTGTTTTTGAATGCCCAAATACAGCGCATGGAAGTTGAAAATCCAAGTTTTGCTTTAACAAGTAAGTATGTTTTTGAAGTACAGTTTGTTTATTAGTTTATTAACTATGTAAACAACCCCAAAAGAGGTGTGTATTTAATATTCTGGCAAAACTCTGTTACAGCTTAAAGGCAACAATTCATTCAGAATTCATAATAAAACTCTTGCTTGGTCTTAAATAGGCAAGAGGTGACCACCAGGGTTGTACTCCTTGGGATGAGTGGAAGGGTTTGTAGTGGGGGAGGAAAATAAAAGGCATCCTGTAAGGTATACTGCCTTCTGGTTTGTATCATGCTCATCTTTTCTTCTGTTGCAGCTTTAGAGCACTGAAAAAAAATAGCAATATCCCTTTGTTTCTGGTGTTCTTCAGTCCCTGGGTGGGATTTTTTTCTTGGGTGGCAGTGACCTATTTTTGTTATTGTTGAAATCTGGGGCAGTATTTCTATGGACTTGAACAAGAGCTGTGTTGGATCAGTAATGAGCGCTGCTTAAATGAGGGCATTGCTGTCCTTTTCTAGTTGTAGCTGGAGAGAGCGATGTGAAGTAACACTTCCTTTCTAGCATTTTGTAAATAAACTTGCATTCACACACATATGCCACTGATTTAATTCGGGAGAATTTTGTATGGTGTTCTTGCATATTTAGTAAAGATTCTCTTTTTCCATAGTAAGTTATCACTTTCATGTTACAGGCCTAGGAAGTGTTCATTCAGCCTTAGAGGCCCCTGATAAAAGTAGGAGGAGGTTTTTGGGGTTGGGCAGAGATTATGATCAAAATTCCCTCTCAGATATGCCTTGTGTTTCGTTCCTGTGCAGGTCGTTTTCGTCAGATTGAAGTGCTTACTACTGTGGCCAATGCTTTTTCTTCCTTGTATTCTCAAGTCTCTGGGACTCCTTTGCAGAAAATTGGTAGTATGAATTCAGTGTCTTCCAGCAAAGAGGCGTTCAGCCCTCCCCCTCTGAATCGCAGCAACACAGCCAGTCGGTTAATGAAGACCTTGTCAAAACTCAATCAGCAAGCTGATGGCAGCAGCTCCACCAGTCCTTCGCCTGTTGAAAAAGGGAAAAGTCCAGCTGAAGTAGGGAGTGAGGAAAATGATGTTAAAAATGAATCTAAATTGTCAAAATACCCTAAAAAGAAAGACTGTCCCTCTTTTTTGGCCACTGTAAAGGAGGAGATAGCCGGCAGTCAGACAAAGGCTGCAGAGGGACCTGCGCACCTCCCTGCTGCACAGGAGGGTTCTGTGCCTCCGGCAGACGCACAGGCTGGCAGGCTGGCCGGGGCCCAGGACAGACCGTGTGAAGAACCCGGCCTTTTGGACTCGCCAGGGCTCAGCAGCAGTTCCAGTACCTCCGACAGCAGTGTCCTGACACAGAGGCTGTCCACAGCATCACCAGGTAGAGACCCCTGCGCTCCCCTCGCAAACCCGTCCATAACGAACCTCATGCTGCAGCAGAAGGACTCCTTTGAGATGGAAGAGGTGGGTAAAGATACTTGACTTTCTTTGTGCATACAGTTTACATAGCTCCCTGTCTGCCGGCACAGGAATGTTCCCTCCTGTGCAGCTGACAGTGTTTTCTCCAGGAATACTTTAAATTCTCTGTGTTGTGCTTTCTCAGCAGTTGCAGGCTGCTCTAATTGATCCTCTTAATGAAGTAACTTGGTGGTGCTGCTGCTGTTGTTCCTAAGTCAGTGGGAAAGTTCTCATATTTTTTAAATCAAATTCAGAAAGAATTGCTATCACTGGCATAACTCCTGGGAAGTTTTCCCTGTGTAAGTAAATCTAGGTTAGGGTTTGTATGCAACAAAACCTTGGGTGTTTAGTTTTCACTTTACTTAAATGGTTAACTAGAAATCATAACTTGTTGCCTAGAAGAAAATTCAGTGTATTAATTGATGTTGATTAAAGATACATTTGTGACTAAAGCCAGAGTTTTGTTGCAGTGAAACAGGGGAGGGGTTTTCATGAAGGGTGAGGTGCTCATCTTGTGCAACTTTCGGTTTTGATAAGGATCTACTCTAAGTTGATTTATTTGTTCTCTGGAAATTAACACACCGAAGGTCTCTGTGACATGACTTTTGGCAATGGCTTAATTACAAAGTCTGTGCTAGATGTCTTTTAACATCTTTGTATATGGAGATATCCATTTTCATATTGACTATTGTCCCAAAGGAATTTTAATTCCCGGGTTCCCATAAATGATTTGTTTATTAGGCTAGTAAACATCTAGCCCACAGATTCAAGAATGCAATTTTTGTGTAGACTTGCAGGTCAAATTGTAAGAACTGTCTCAATATTCTTAAATGAGTAGATGATTTTGTGGACACATTTCAATGTGACTGTTAAGAATTAAAAGTTCAGCAGTTAAGTTTTTCATTTATGTGAAATAGATACATAAAATGAGGGATATTGTGATTTCATTGGTGAAATGAAGAAAGCAAGTGAATAGAAAAGCCAGAATTTTACAGTGAATGATGAAGTGATGGTTTAGAAGATACTGTGTCTGGTGTCATATTGTCATGATGAGCTCTTCTAGATCAACTAATGTTGTAGCTGAAGGCAGTCATTAAGCAAAAAAAAAAAAAAAAAGTAATCAAGCCTCTTGTGGTTCCTAGCACTGGTTTATTCCAGTGTGTCCTACTCACATGTTGCGTGGCCATCTATTGAACCAGAACAAAGGACTAGTCCAGTTAAGAGGGGAAAAAGAAACTCAGTGTATTTTGATTTATTTCTTTTTCCTGGCTTAGTTTTCAGCCAGATAATTTTCTTGGTACAGCTTGTTGTGCAGCTACAAAAATGTTTGCATTGGCACAGTTGGATGGGACTGAGCAGCAATGCATTTTGCCGTATATTTCAGAGGAGAAATCCATTTTTGGTACCCTTGGGCAAAACTGAAACAATTAATGTATTTTATATACATTTATATACATGTGTGTATTCAGAGTAAGTTGGCTGTAAAGACTCGCTGAATTCTGTGCAAGTGCGATTTGCTTGCGAAGTTTTGGTTGCACACTTTGTGCAGTGATGCCAGGCATAAACCCAGCTGTTTTGGCAAGACAACATATGATGTGTGATGGAATTGTGGTGAATTTTTTGTTTATGCAATACAGTATATACTTATCAACTGCCTACAGATACCTTGGAGGGAGGGATTCAGTTTTGCTGGAGACATTTTAGAACAATTCCTGGCAGTGTGATTTTATTTTTGTGAGTCTCTAAGCAGAGTGTAATGAACAATAAACTGTATTAGTGACAGTAACTCCTCCCCCCATTTTCCTAGCTTGGCTTGGAGTGCATTCTTATGCATAAGAAAGATGACAGATATATCAAGGAAGTTCTTTCCAAGGCTTATGAATGCCTTGGAGGTTGCGTGCCCTTCGGAAGTCTGTGGCTGTGAAGATAGCTAGTGTGGGAGTGAGTCAGGACAGGATTTCCCCCAAACACCCACTCCTGAGGTGGCCGATGACAGTCCTGAAGGTCACTTCCCAGCATGAATATTGGCTGGAGGGATGGGGAAGGAGCTTCTGTGTGCCTGAGGAGCTGCACCATGCTGTGGACATGGTTGGAATGCTGTCTCCTAGCCAAGGACAGGAGGTGGATGGTATTTAAATGAGAAGAAGCTTAGCTTTTGGAAGGCTGCAAATTTAGCCATCAGAAACTGGGAGGTTTGAGAGAATCAAGACACATTTCCTGGAAGGCCAGTTTTATTAAAGCGTCTGTGAGATTACTTGCTGTTCCTTGTTAAAAAAATCACAAACTAAATTTTTCCTAATCTTAAATGCTGAGCGCCTTCTATGCTCCCCTGCACTTGGATGCAATAAGGATTTACCCCTTTGGCACAGCCTTCAGCTCCTAAAAGAACAGAAGCCACTTGGTTTATCAGGCAAAAGTAATGCTGCTCACTTACTAATGGTAAAAAGTTCAGGCCAAGTACTCCTCAAAACCTTTGTAACTAAGAAAATGAACCCTTGTGGCTGCTATACACATGGGATCAATGCAAATATAACCTCTTCTTTAGCCAAATACTAATTTTGGCTTATCAGTATCTTGATTTTTACATTTTTAAGTTGATAAAAATTGAGATAAATTCATTGCATGATAATTTTGAAAGTGGGCTGGCAGCCCATTAGAGGGGGATAGTTGGATGGGGGGTTGTGCATGTAGACTTGCATGTGATCCATTAGGATTTTTTTGGGATCACATGCAAAACGAGAGAACATTTTCTAGGTTTTGAACCAAACAAAGGCCTCCCTGTTGAGATTTTAGACATATTCTTTTCATTGTTTGAACATTTGCCTGAGAACTGCTTTCTTGATAAAACTGTGTTTCACAAAGTTATTGAGTGAAAGGATTCATTTTTATGTAGTTTTAAAATTCCCAGTTGAAATGTGCATGGATCTGCTTTTCTGTACTGGAAGACATAAGAATTATTTCTATGAGTAGCAGCTTGGTGAAGTCTGGAGTCGGTTCTGGCTGGGTCTGAGTCCTTCTGCTGGAGGACTGGTGACTTGTAGGAGATAGTTGGTAGGGCAGCAGACGACAATCCATGTGTGCTGACCTCTCAATACATTTTTCTAAATGTATTGTTCTTTATATTCAGATGAAGGGACAAGAGTACTGACTGGAAAAAGACAGTAGTGTAAAGGTGGTCAGAGGTGTTGTCACACAGTAATTTTAGTGTTTTGTCAAAGAGGAACCAAGAGCTCTGTGTTGTCACAGGATGTGATTTCCAGGTCTTTTGCGTGCAGTGGGTAACCAGAGGGGAGGTTTGTGCTCTGCATGGGAGTTGCTGCCCAAGGATCACTGTTCTTCTCCCAGAGCACTGCTGAATGCCTGGTGAAAGTTTATTCAAGGAGATCTCAATTTGTTCCTTCAACCAGTAAAGGCTGTTCAATTGGAGGAAAAAACCACCAGAACCTCCTCCTGCATGTGCAGTGTGTGTGGCTTAGGCATTCTTAAGCACAGGAGTATATTCCAGTTGGCCTGACAAAATATTCATCTCCTCTTCCTGATAGATCCAGAGTACAGAGGGGGATCTACCTCACGTTTCAGCTGCACATCAGCTAGCAGTGACCAAGTCAAGGAAAGGTGAGTAGACTGCAACTTCTGTGAGGATAGCAGACTGTTGAGTGTCCTTTCATCTCTGAAAGGCTGATTCATATATTTTAAGCTTCTAAAGTTTTTTTTTTTTCTCTCTAGAAATAAAAAAGATCTGGGTGTCTTTTTTAGCTAAATCACAAAACATTACTACAAAGTGGCAACCAAATTACAGGCAAGACAACAGCCCTATAACCTCACTGGCTGTTTTCACTTTTGTATAATTGATGATAGTTCAGATGGCCTGAAATGTTGATTCAGATTGTGTGGGATTTTTTTTCCTTAGTAGATCCTGTAATTTAAGATACCAATTTAAACTGAAATTACATTGTTTTAAACCTAAATTGCATGATACATGCAGCTTTTTCCTATGCACTACTGCTCTGTCTGCAGGCTGCCTGCACAGAAAGCTAGTGTCTCTACACCCACGTGGAAACTGTAGTCCCTCACATGGAGAATGCTGTTCACTGGCTGTTGTGGTTCATTTAGTTTGTGCTTTCATCTCAAATTCTTATTTGTGTGTTTTATGGCTTGGGAGGGGGATAAAGCTGATTTTTAAGTTTATTTGGTGACTGTTACTTTGCCCAGTGGGAACAGTGAAGTCCATTCTCTAGCTGATATATTTCATTGAAGAGGAACTAGGGCTTGTTGCTCTTAGGAAGGTGTTTAGATGTCTGCAATTTCTTGGTGAAACATGAATAGCATCTCTAGATACTTAAGAGAGGCAGAAAAACCTGTCTAAAGAAACAGAAATCATCTTATTTGCATTTGCAGAAATGAATTGGCAGTCATGTGAACTGTCAGCTGAATTGCATTAACATGGTTGAGCGTACCCTGGACTAAGTGTTGGAGGGCCATGCCTGGTTATTGGTGATAGCTTGTGCTACTTGTTCATCAGTGTTCTGCACTACATAGCCTGGTGCTCATTAAGCTTCCTCTGCTACAAACTTAGGCCACTGAGGATTGCCAGAAACCGAATCTCTAACTGTTCCCACTACTTCCTCCTTACACGCTTCCTCCTTCCTCCACCTGCTTTACATGACTGCATGACAAGAGGTGCAGTCTTCATAGGGTAAGCCCCCTGTTTGCCTGGCCTCTCCAGCTTCAGGGAGAGCTTTTCAGAGAAAACTAAGTTAAGGAGCCAGGAGCTGCAGTCATGGAGGAGAAAAAAAATTCTTTTCATCTTTTCTACTCCCAGTAGTTATTTTGCCCTCTTCTTCCACCACACAACAAAGAAAAGTGAGATGGTTCTGTGTGTACTTGCTGAAAGGTACCAACAGTTACAATGGGACTTCAGTCTGACAGAAGCAGGCCAAGCTGGGTCATGTTCCCCATGCACTGTGTCCCACCTATTTCTGAATACACTTTGCACAGATTAGTGGTGATTCTTTATTATCAGGTAGGCATTGCCTGCAGTTTTCTGTGACTTACCTGACAAGGGTATCAATGCCTGCACAGTTGGTAAAAGTTAGTCTGAGACCATCATTTTATTTCACCTAGAAGATGCAAAAATTTTAGGACTTTGTTCTGTGTGGATTTCAGTCAAGCTACCAAGAGGGAGAACATTTGATGGAGAACTTATCCAAAATGTAAAAAGAACTGCAGCCAACTTTGTTTTTGCAAGTTGTCCAACATGAGAAAACATAGAGGCCTGCTTTCTCAGAGAGTGGATGTTCACCAAGTTAGAAGGCATCCAAAGTTAGTGGTCACTTGTAAAAATGCTGGCCATTGTGTCTGAGTGTGAAATGCCACTCTCACTGGCAATTTCAGGTAGGATTGGCATGAAATTCAACCACAGATCCTCTGTTGCAACGTGATTTCAGTTGACAATCCTTATACAAACCCACCTTTTTCAGTGGCTCTGTCTCTATGGTGCATAAGCACACATAAGCTAAAGATTTGTTCCAGAAGGAATACTTCTGTACTTCTTTTATGTGGTGGTATTTCTTTGTCAGTTAGTAGGGTTGGTGTTCTTTGGTACAGATTATTATAAACCTTGCAGTGTCATTTTACATCTATACTGAAGGCTGTGGATGCTTTCTTTGAAATTTACAACAGTTTGCGAGGCATGTTAAGAGGGCCTTTAATAAGAAGTGAAGTATTCAAATTAAAAAAAAGATATTCCCTTTCCTACTGAGATAGTGTGGTTGACTGTTGACTTATGGTTGAACAACACAGTCTACTGTTGCTTAGACTCGCAATTAAAGCATATTTCTTATCTCAGTTGTTTTAGGAACACAAGAATGAAAAGCTGCAGCTAGTTTACAAACATACAGCACTGCTAAATGTCCACTATAAAAAAGTGTACTGCAAAGATATCTGGTAGAAAGGTTTGTTACTGCAAAATCAAAATTCTTACTGACATATCATACAGCAGCAACTTCCATTCAAAAAAATGCCCCCAAAGCAAGACAAATACAGGCATAATGCCTAGAGGAAAGAGTATTCTCAAGACACTGCAATTTGTGAATGTCTGGTTGTTGGCATCAACATGGCTCTGTGAAATTTTGGGTAGGCACAGACCTGTCTCTTTCAAGGCATCCTACGCTGATAGTCAAAAGCGGTTATTGGTTTTGCAAATTTAATCCTTGAAAGGGAAAAAAGCACATCATCAGCACTTCCTGTCCTTAATATATTATTGTATTTATAGCTTTCTGTGGGTGCAGCTCTACAGGAGACTGGAGATGGGAGAGTGAGAAGAAAACATCTGGAACAGATTTAGTATTTGTAGGAGTCTGTGCTTATCTGTCCAGATGCAAGGAGATCCCCAGAGATTCAGAGTTTTTGCAGCAGGGCTCCCTGTTGGGCTGGTTTTGTTAGTGCTGGGGTGCATGGTGTGATCAGGATGCAAAGAAGGGACAGCTGATATTAAATTCCATAATTAAATACCTCACAGTTAAATTGGGAATGTTAATTTAATGATTAACATATAAAATACAAAGTGCATTAGAATTTTTCCAATAGTGCAGGTCAAAGAAACAAATATTAAATCTTTATGAACAGTTTCCACATATTTCTTCTCCTCTTCTTTGTGAGCAGTTGACTCAGAAGAGGTGAGACTGACACTGGTAGTTCATTATTACAGTACAATAGATGAACTAATCATTTCCCTGACAGGGATGCTCTGATGAACCTGCTCTCACATTTTGTAAATCACAGACTTGTTTCTTCATCATGTGTTCTTTGTTTAGAACATTTTCAGTTTATTTAGTTTATTTATGAATGCACACTTTTTTTTTAAACACATATTCAGTACCTAAATATACTTAGATATTTTTTAATATAGTTTAAAACAACAATCCAAGAAGCATTTTAATTTGTGCTCTGTTAAACTGGGATGGGACTTTGATTGTTCCTGCTGGTTTTGTTTGTTGTAGCTGGTTCCTTCTTCCACACTTTCGCTATTATCCTGCCCCTGGCCTCCTCGCAGTAGTTCAGAGGATTTCCTCTGTGTAGCTTTGAGTGGCAGAGTCAGTGTTGTGCAGTGGTACCTTTTTGCAGAAGGTTACACAGGGCAAGGGATGATCCCAGGCTGGCCCCTATAAACCAGCCTTTGGTGCTGAATTTTCTGCACTTGAGGTGAAGAGAGGGGAGCCACATCTCATCGCAAACTCCTTGGCTTGAGATTCTTCTTTGCCAGGAGGCCGTTTAGTCAAGAGCCAAATGTAACTCTGTGGCTTTTTTTGAAGTGTTTTCCTATTTTCCCCTTGTTTGCTTGAATCTGAGAGATATCCAGGTGCTGTAGAACAGGCTATGTAGCTGCATCAGTATTGTCAAGAGGGTGGATACCATTATGCATCTGTATATCCCAGTGTACTAGTTGGTATTTGCAGTCTTTACAGAACCAAACCTTGTCATTTCACTACTGATTCAGTAGAGATTCCAGCTCTTCATAATTTTTTACTGCATTTACATCATAGTGGTGTTGTGGAGAGCTCTAAGAATTTGTGAAAGACAAGGGTAAGGTGTGATAGCAGATGACTACTTGGAAAATGTCTTTTCTGATTTGCTTTAAAATGTTAAAAAATCCTAGCAGCTCTATAGCACAGAAGGCAAGGGATAGCTGTATAAGGGGGATGTCTCCTTAGGTTGAACCAAGGCAATTTGAATCTATTCCTACTGTGCCAATCACTTGCCATGGATGAATGAGGCCGGTGCAGATGACTGCTCTGGGCTGATCCCTTGCCTGGTGGTATCTGACCTGTAAGGCTGTCAAAGCTTGTTCATAAATAACCAATGCTGTAGAAATTATATAAAAGACTGATTTTAACTTTAGTATTGTGTCTCTGAGAAGCCCAAGAACTGATTTGAGAAAACATATAGATGTAATTTTCCTTTCTATAGCTGAAAAGGAAGCAGAAGGACAGGTCAGTATTCTGTTGAACAGTAGTGAAGTTCCTGCACATGAAAACAGATGCACATGCACTGGCGAATTGCTTTATCTGAACTAATGGGGATCTCTTCCCTAAGAGAGGCTAAGGGTTTTTTTCTATTAAATTAAAATTCACCACATAAGAAAAGAGACAGAGGAGGCCAAAGTGTTTGGCAACAAATTTAGGTAACTATTCACCTTGAAGCTTTCCCCCAGCTTCAGCTGTAGTGACAAGCTGTTCATGGCATGGTCTTTCAGTTGTAGGAATTGAATTGGGCAGTTAATAAGATCCAGTTCTCAGGGAAGTAATTTCCATTGTCTTTACTGGGAGTTGGGTGGGGATGTCTGTCTTGAGGTAGAAAAGTTGTTTGTCATTGCAGGATATTGTGGCTACCATGATAACAGAGCAGCAGCACAATTTGAAAGGCACTCCCTAAAAGCTGTGTGACATCATTGATACAGAAGCTTAGTGGGCAGTTTGCCTCCACTGGTGTTCACAGGCTGTGCAGGCTCTTACTTTATTTCTGTGTTTGTAAAATGTGTATCAGAATTAATACTAAAAAAATTAGTTGTGAATATCCAACAGTTTTCATAATGCATGCCAATTCATTGAACTATGAACTGGGATTAAATATATGATGACATTTAACTGGGGCAAAATTCTGCATTGAGCCTTCTGGAGGATAGCAGCAAGCTCTTGCCTAAGGCTCGAGAGGAGAAGGTGGCAGGGGTCTGGGGCTATAGGCCACTATAGTTACTTCCCATCTCCAAGATTTTATACTTCTGCTGAGATCTGAAGGTGAGATAAGGTTGTTGCCCACCTCAGGCTGAGTAAAATGTTTCTGGTGCCATAAGGTAAAGGGTGCACTTGGTGGGTGCTTCCTGTGCCCAGTCAGGAACAATACACATGCAATAACAGTGTGCTGCAGAGCTTGCTGAGGTCTCCCTGCAAAGCTGCTTAGTGAGTGCAGTGCTTGCACCAGAGGAAATCACTCCTGGGAAGCACTTAGGGGTTTAGAGCCTCTTTAGACTATTTTAATGCTTACCTAATGAGAATAGAAAGGAACAAGAAGGAGGATCTTATCTCTTGTGTATAGAATGAGCACTGGGAATGGGCTTTGGCAGGTTGCCCATTGATGTGTAAGGGATGTTCTGCATTTGTCTGCTAGCCCAGTGGAGGACCCTCTCCAGCAGCTGGCAGAGTCTTCCACATGGCCCTCTCTGCCCTCTCTGCCCCTTTGGGTGGGTGGGATGGTGGAGGCTGGTAGGAGACCAGTGATCTTCAGTATCTCCATGATCAGGAGAGGTGTCAAATCTGTACTTTTCAACAGAAAAGCAACTCTTCCACTGCCTGTGTGTGAATTAATCAGTGATGCGGTTTTGTGAAAGGAAAACTCCAACAGTGGCAATATCTGCAGAAGTTTTTTACTACAGCACAGGAAGGAAAAATGTAAAAATGCTTTCTCTTTCACTGCTGCTTGAAGTTTCACAAGTAGGGCTTTGGGTGAGAGAGATTTTGCTTGAAACAAACAAGTAGTTTCTCTGTTTTGTTCAAAGTGGAATCTGAAAAGCAATTGTATTATCCACTTAATGTTACTTTGATATAAAAGGAAAGCTTGTATTGAATGTGATTGATCTTGAAAGGCTGTGATTTGTAAAGCAATTACAGTTGGGGTTTGGTTGTTTTAAACAGATCAGCTGTTAAGGACAGCGAGTCAGCACTCTGACAGCAGCGGCTTCGCAGAGGACTCTACAGATTGTTCTCCATTCAGTCAGCTTCAGGTAAGGTTCTCATCCCGTGGTTGAAATACTCCTGATTAGTGTGAAACAGTAGGGGAGGGTAGGAGGGATGTTGATGTTTGACTGTTACTGTGACTGTCAGTGTAGGTCCTATAAAATCATAATTTTCAGAGCCGGACCTGCTGAGTCCCTGTGGTCAAATTTGAAAGCCTTTCTCATAGGTTAATGGTAAACTTGGGACGGGAATAAGCTCTAAATTCAGTATGTTCTATTTGCTGTTACTGGTGTATCTTTTCTCACTGTCAGTTCCTCTCAGTAGTGGGTAGAGATTAACATCTTGAAAGATTATGGCTATTCTGCCGATCATTTCATTTTTTAATAATTTTTGTCTTCCCACTTTTCTTGTTCTTCTCTCCCCAACCCCCTGCATATTTTTCTTATTTTTTCTTTTTTTCTTTTTAATTAACAGCTGACAGAAAATTAAAACAATTTCACACTAGAGAATATAGACTAATTTTAGTTGATCTTGACCTTCCATGCTCTTTCTTGTTTCAGTTCCTTTGATCTCAGTCCCAGAAATTGCTATGATGCTGACCAGAGACCTCATGTCTTAGGGAAAGCCTTTGTTCCAGCCTGGTGTTTAGGTGTCTGCTCAATACACATGCTTGCACAGCATTGTATCTGATATTTTGGAGAGCTGTTCTCCTGGTTCTCCTAAAACATTCACACAGTAATAGCCATGATTTGATTGGCCTGTCAGTCAGTCAGTCAGAGAAAAGCCTTGAGTTGGATCCTGCTCTCAAGGCCAGCTGTTCCTGGGACCTAGCCACAGCCCAAAGGAAGAGATGGGATTTTGGGTACCTCCAGCAATTTCATTTCTAGAGGTTCTATCTACTGAAGTGTTTCTTATGCTACCATATGTTTCTTCTCCCTTGTGGCACACCAAGCATTTTAAAAGCTGTTGGGCAGTTACTAGGAAGAGTTTTTTCACCCTCTCCATCTATCAGTGTTGCTTTTTCATTTTGGTATTGGAATTCTGGGTTTTCTGATTTAGTAGTTCTTCAACTGAGTACCAAAATAAAAGCCAAGGCAGTGTTAATCTTTGTCTCCCTTAAACATCAGTTTAATGCTTTCCAAGAGCAAGAAAGGGAGTAATGATTAATAAAGGGGAAAATGATCCTGAGTCCCTGCAAAGAGCATAAGCATCTGACATACTTGTTCAGCTCTCTACAGAGCTGTGAATGCACCCAAGTTGGCAGGCATGTTAGAAGGTGACTTAGAGGAGAATCAGTCACTCCTAAACTTTATGTTGGTTGCAACCCGATTAAGAGCCCACTTAAGAGTATGCTCAAAATATGTTGCAGCTAATTACCCTTTATTGCTGGAATATTGCTGGACTTTATCTGTGTTGGCTGTAAAGGGAGGAGATTTTTCTGTTAGCTGTTTTGAAAAGGTATATTGAGGCTACATGAGGTTTATGCCATGGCATTGCTAGGCTCTCCTCTGCCACCTTCACTCCTTAATTCAGACCAAGTGCTGAGCTGAACTCAGAAAATATGCGTGATGCAGCTAGGAGAAATGAGAACTTGGCAGCTGGAGAAGAGAACCTGTGAAAAGATGAGGGGGATACAGAGGAGTATATGTTGTTTCTTAAAAGTATGGTAATTTAGTGCCATCTACTGTCAAATTATTGACTCTAGCACCCATAGCCTTCCTCTGAAGCTCAGGAGAGAACTCAAAATTTGAACCATATTGCCTTTCATCTCTGACTTCCAGAATTAGGATTTCTGAGGGAGATTTTGACATTGAGATAGGGTATTTTGCGAGAGGGAGTTCATGTTACCAAAGAAGCCAGAATTCTCCATCCAAGTTCTTATGCCTTAATCATAATTGAACAGTGTGATGGAGGATTAGGGCACAGACAGACACACATGTAGCCCACGTGGTTTCACCTAAACATTATAATCTTTTGCTCATTTAGTACCTTCAACTTGAAAACCATCTGGATCTCCACATTCTTTCACAATAATCTGTGGCTGTGTCAGTGAGTGCCATGTTAGGTATGTACTTGTGAAGGTGACATTCATGGCTGAAATCTTCTAAATGGTTGGAGAAGGAACTATTGCCTGACAAACATCATAAGTAATCTCTTTAGAAGGAACTAATAATTAATATTCTAATGGTAGCAAGAACTGCAGAAAGTAGAGATGGGAAAATTTCTAGTTCATGCATCAACTATGGTAAATTTCCAAGAGTGTACTTTATACCACATACTCTTAGGGAAATGTCTTGTGCTCTTGTAAATACAGCAGTCAGTTAGTCCAGCTTCAAGAACATGCTTTACAATCAATAGATCTCTTCTTTTTTCCTTTCTCTTAGATGCTTTTCCTGCCATTTTTTACCTTTAAATTAGCAACTCCCTCATTTATGTGCTCTGGTTTAAACTGTGATTTAGAATGAAAAGGGGAAGAAGTATCAAGAGAAAGGAAGGAAGGGCTAATAGTACCGGATGTGGTCTTCAACTGAGATTAACATCCTAATGTGATACTCTCAGACTTCAACAATTCTGTATTTAAACAGCCTTAGTTTATGGGCAGATTGGCTTTCCCATTCTTGGTGTTGTCCTGTAACACGGTTTCACTACAGTTTGCAGTTCCCCTTACTTCTCTGTATACATTTCCTAATGCTACCCTTTATTTCACTGTTGTGGACCTTTATAAATGGGAAATGCTTTGTACCATGACCCAGCTATCTGTTGGTCATCACTACCTAAAATACTAGCATTGTATTCTTCTTGCTCTTACTCTTTTGGCACTTCTATTATTCTTACAATATTGATTTTATTGTCAAATCAAATGAATGTGTGAAGAATTTTCTCTTTAGGAAAATAAAAACCTCCTTTTGGTGCTATACTTCATTGTACTCCTAATGTATCTGATACTGTGGTTTCTTTGTTCTCCTTCACTGTTTTTATTGCACATTTAGTGCATTATTCTTTTTGCTCCCCACCCCAATGCCCAATGAAGGTATTCTTGGACTCTGGGCCTGACCCCATAGAAGGCAGCAGTTGAGTCTCCAGTACATTCACTCCTTTGCTGTCTCATATCTCTCCTAGGTTCAGGAGTCTTTGCAGGGCATGGGAAGCAGTGCTGACAGCTGTGACAGTGAAACAACTGTGACATCGCACAGTGAGGAACAGAAGACACCGATAGCCAAGGAACTGCCCTGTTTTGATAAGTTTGAGGAGGAGGAGGAGGAAGATGATGATGAGGAGGCGGATTATGATGATGATGAAGAGGATATTATATCTCAAGTAGAGAGACGAAAGGTAGGGGCATCTTCTGATAGCAGAAGGAATGAAGACAGAAAAATTAGTGACTGTAAAACTGAACAAAATCAAGGACAAGAAAGCAAGTCATCTCATATATCAGAGACAGTCCAAGGAGAGGTCAGCTCTAAAGAGGAAGACATTTCCAGTGAGCAAAAAGAGTCAGACCTGCTGGAGGAAGGCAGTGTGTTTGAGTTTCCTCAGTATCACACACACCATATCCTCAAGTCGATGCAGTCTCTGGAAGGTGATGGCTTTTCCACATCATCTGTGGACAGAGTTCAGGTTGCTTTGCAAAGAGCTGAGATGAGGATCATCAACTCACCTGACTCCAAGGCCAGGTGCACTCTACTTAAGTCAAAAGATCTTCTGAGGAAGCAGCGACTCTGGTTTGCTGAATCGGGCTATCCTCTAAGGCGGTCTCAGTCTCTCCCAACTGCATTGCTGAATCCAGTGAAAGTGGTGTCCTCTGTGAATGTTCAGTTAGCTCCAGGAAAAGAGACTCTCTGCAGTCCTCCTTCTTTCACCTACAAGTACACACAAGTGGAGGAAGACAAGGAAGCAGCATCTGAGAATGACAGAAGTGAGGATGAGGCAGCCTCCAGCCATCCTGTGTGCAAATCCACACTGTTCATTGCGCCTTCATCCTCCAAGAAAGAGGTGCCCCAGGCTGAGCCCAGCAGGCTGTCTGAGGAGCTCAGTCCCACCAGGGTGCAGAGCTGCCCCCTGCACACGCCAGCAGCCATGTCCCGGTCCACGTGCTCGCTCCATTCCCTCCCCACCGAGTGGCAGGACCGGCCGCTGTGCGAGCACATGAGGACGCTCAGCACCCACAGTGTCCCAAGCATCTCTGGCTCTTCCTTCAGTGCCATGCTTTCCCCCTTCAGCTGTCCCTTCTTTCCAAGGCATGGAGTTCCTCATCGTCCTCCTGCCATGAACCCACCCTCCACTGTGGAGATGCAGCTGCGCAGGGTCCTACATGACATCAGGAACTCCCTGCAGAACCTCTCGCAGGTAAGAGGAAGCCTCGTTTTACCTCTGGACAAAGGGGCTCCTTATTTTATCCTTACCAAACAAAGGTGATAACTTGAATATTTCCTTTGTATAGTTAAACTTCTCAGGAAAAAAAAAAGATATTTTGCTCAAGTCTGATTTGCTACTGTTTTAGGAGCTTCTGTTTAAACAGGCAAGTTTAAAGTGTTCCAATGTGGGAGTTTTAGGTTAGATATTAGGAAAGAAGTTTTTCATCCAGAGGGTGGTTGGGCACTGGAACAGGCTCCCCACAGAAGTCACAGCACCAAGCCTGATGGAGTTCAAGAAGAATTTGGGCAATGCTCTCTGGCACAAGGTGTTACTCTTGGGGCTGTCCTGTGCAGGACCAGGAGTTGGACTTTGATGACCCTTGTGGGTCCCTTCCAAGTCAATATATTTATGATTGTAGGATTATCTTTTCAATGCTCCACTTTTTTTGCATTTAATATTTTCTAGTTGCAGTTGACCCAGACTGATTTTTTTCACAGTATTTTTTATTTTTTAGCTTTTATGAATGTTCTTGGATGGAAGAGAGGAACAGTGCATTCTTTATTAGCTATTATTTTATTTTAAGATGGAAATAATTAGTTTTAGATTTAAAAGTGCATATTTATAGACTCACAGAATGGTCTAGTCAATCCTTTGATTTCTCTTCTCTTTGACATACTTCTCACCCAGCTGTTAAAAATGTATTTTTTTTCCTTACAAGTCACAAAGCTTCAATAATGATGTCAATGATTGATCTCTGCGTATTTCTGTGCTGTTTCATGCCAGTCTTTTTCACTTGAAATTCTGGAGCTAGCCAACATGTTCTTGATGCTATCAGTCTTGTATTAAGAATTGATTTTGTCAGAGCTTGTGAAGTTTTGTCCATCTTATCACTCAGAGAAGAAAAGCTTGAGAATGCAAGCACATAAATTTTACCAATTTCTGCCACACCTTCTGCTCCTCATCTCTTAATTGTCAGCTGTTCCTCCTCTGCCATCCTGGTTCTGCGGTTTTCTTAGGTAGTGATCCAACTTAGGATCCTGCAAGCTCCTGCAGGAGGCTATGTGGGCAAAGCAGTTCCAGACTCTGTTCATTTATGTGTGAATATGTGAATACTATTCAGTTGTAGACCTAAAATTTCTGTGCATTTAACCCAAGGCAAACATGTGCCTGCCTGCACCATATTGCAGGTGGGAGGCTGTAGTGGCCTTTTTTGGGCCCCTGTTATTTTATTGACTTTGCCACTTGTCAGAAGTTAGAGGTGCGTCCAGTCTTCCTGTGGTTCTATTAGCTGGCCCTGCTTCTCACAACAAGATTTGGTACTGTGACCAGCTCTGCAGCAGGAAGCTGTGGTCACCTGTGTTTTAAGTCACCCATTGCTCAAGGTGGTGTTCATGGTTTGCCTGGGAGAAAATGTACTTAAACCTTCTCTAGAGAATCCTCCCAAGTGTACCAATTGCAGCCTTGATCTGTGTAAGGTTACATTGTGCTCAGTACTTCTACCACACATACCATGCTAAGTAAACCTTCTGAGAAAGAAATCTCTGTATTACATCCAGTATTCAAGCTGGTTCAGTCAAAAAAAAAATAAAAAAAGGGCATTGGAGGGGATAATAACATTTAGCCCACTTGTCCTTCTTCAAGCATATTTTGTCTCAATCAGTTTCATTTTGGGGACTTGGTCCTTCTCACAACAGAGATTGGTTTCCTAGAGTAGAGATGGAGTTTGGCACATAGCATACTCAATGGCTAATGAAAAAGTTGAGATGTTTAAATATATTATTCTGATTTTAAGAGAGAATAAGGAGGAGTAGATAAGTTGCTGATAGAACAGGGAACAGAGAAAAGATAAACCCATTCCCTTGATGTGATCGTGTTGGAGCAAAACTTCTCTATATGAATGAATATGCTTCAGATTTTCCATGGCATATCAATAATCCTTTAAATTCTTTCAAAATTATATTGGACAAGCTATTTTTCATGTTTGAGAAGGTAAACATTTCTGCTGTTTCCACTGTTCTTTGTTGTGCTGTGTTTCTACATGTAACAAACCCTGGGGTTTATCTGTTTGCTCCATGTGTTGTTGCAACATGCAAATAGAAATTCTTCAGCAATCTTGTTTTCATGAAAGATCATTAGCAAGCTGGGGTCTTTGGGTGTAGGCAACAGAGTGATATTGAAAATCAAAATGAGCAAAAATTCCCCAAACTAAGAACTGAAGAAAATCCCATGACAAATTTTATTATAATCATGATTTCAAAATGGGACACAGTTTAATTTGCCCAGTTTTGGTTTTGGAATTGTTATTTTTATCATTAGCTGAGACGATTGAGACTACTAAGTTTTCAAGCATAAAATGCTTTGTGCAGAAAAAGTTAGTTTTTATATCTACTCACTGTGTCAGACAGGATTCATTTGCCTTTTCAGCAGCAGCACACTTGAATTGCTGAGTTGTGTTGCACATGTGCCAGTTAAGAAGTGGTGCTGCCATTTTGTAAGGTTGCTTACATGCAGCACAGCATTTCCATGGATTGCAGAAATTTCAATGCCAGAGAGGTTGTGCTTAAACACTGGCTGCTTTTGAGGTGTCTGTGTATTCCATTCCCCATTTCAAATTGTTTGTTTCTTCCCCCTAGTACCCAGTGATGAGGGGTCAGGATCTTTCAGCTGGTTACACTACTCAGAGATCATCCATTCTACCTCTCTATGAAGTAAGTGACCCTGTTTACAGAGTGGTACTCAGTCAAAATAAAATACAAGAAAGCATCCTAAATGTGTCACAGATTGGGCAGTTCCTTGTCTTTGTTCTCAAGAGAGAGCTTCCTGCAAATAATGTTAAAAAGGAATTAATCTAAATATTCTTTCATGTGTTTGCTTGTATGATACAGCTGAAAATGCTGGTTTTTTAAGTCATTGTGATGGCACAATGCAGCTTCTATCATTTGCTGAAGTTGCTGAGGTGCTGTTAACTCAAAGGGCTCATCTGGGCAAATATGGTTACAGGATCCAAACTTACTTTAATTTGTTTTCCCATGTAATTCATTATTATATTTTTATTTCCCCAGAATACTTTCCAGGAGCTACAAGTGGTGAGGAGAAATCTAAATTTATTCAGAACCCAAATGATGGATTTGGAATTGACTATGTTGCGTCAACAGACCACGGTTTATCAGCACATGACAGAGGAGGAAAGGTAAAATGACCTTTTTTAAAAAACAAAAAAAAGAGAAAATACTCTGGCGTATCAGAAAGTGTGTTACTGCCCTTGAAATCAGCAAGAAATATATTAGTTTCAGTTTGAGCAGGGTTGGAGATGAGTTTTTTGCCAAAATCGTCATTTACTCTTTTCTTTATACATCTTAATTCTAGAGTTTTTTATTCTTTGTTTCTTCCAGTCCTTATTTCTCACTAATTAATTTTTTTTCTACATTATTTCTCCAAAGTGATTCTACAGCTGCAGATTTTAAGGATTGTTATCATAGGATACTTGAACATAGGATACTGCAGGGAAAAAAAATCTTAGATTTTATTTTAGATCTCTCCCATCTTCGTAGATGTAAATAAAGAATGAGCACTGTAGCATTCAGATGCTTTTCCAACTTTCAGTGGCTACTGAGCAGGCTACAGATGGCATTCATATTCTGGCTCCATGTGGTTGTGCTCACCAGGACTTGCAGTAGCAGCAGATCTGGAACAATTTTTGAAACTGATTATATATTTAGTTTAGTTGAATCAGCTCCTGGCCTATCACTTTTAAAGTAAACATGTTTGAAATCAGTTGGCTGCCTTAGACTGTGGCTTCCTGGCCAAAATGTAGCTGTGAATGCTGGGGAATCTATAACCACGCAGGAGAAGTAATATGTGATTACTGCGTTACTCTGTGGTGCTTGTTATTATCAGATTTAAATTGTATTTGATTAGATATATGTAGAAATACTGATTTCTTCTGCATTTTAAGCTAAAATTTTTGGAGAAGGTTCTGTGGAACACTGTGTTGGTTTTTTTCTATGGACTGGTACATATTTTCCATAAATGGAAAAAGACTTCTGTGCCATGTAGGCATTCAGCTAACATTTCTGTGTTCTGCTTTGAATTCCCTTGTATGAAGTCCTTTACCTGTGGCACTGTCCTGCTCAGTCACCTCTTTGAGCTGAGTGCAGGGAATGCTTTTGTTCTTTTTGTGATGTTCTTGCCGTAGATTCGAAGCGGATCAGCTGCAGAGCCTGAGGAAGTCGGTCCGCATGGAGCTGCAGGAGCTGGAGATGCAGCTGGAAGAACGTCTGCTGGCCTTGGAAGACCAGCTCAGAAGTCTGCACATGTCTTCACCTTACAGACCTCAGGCACACATAGTAAGTATTAGTTTTGCAACAGCATTATGCTTTTCTTCAGTGTAATGCTCATCACAGAATTGTAGAATAGTTTGGGTTGAAAGGGACCTTTTAAAGATCATCGAGTCCAACCCTCCTGCAGTGAGCTGGGAGAAATGATAACTGTTATAACTCTTGGAGTGGGATGGAATAATGATGCCGTGTGTATTATCAGGGGTCATATTTTCTCATTTTCAGTCAGTATTTCACCTTGGGGAAAAGGTGTGTGACTTTCTTGGTGTTCATACGTATCAATACATACCTCGTGGGATTTTAGGGCTGAGAAAGGCAGACCTCTTCTGTCAGTGCTTTCTTCTTTTTTCTCTTAATGACCCTGAGTTTTTGCAGGTTTGGTAGCTGGGGTTCATGTTTAAAATCCTTGGAGTATGGTGATGAGCTTTCTGGAGTTCTCCTAAACTGATTTTCTTGAGAGATAAGGGCAGAGAGATGTGACATTCACAGTGTTTCTCTCTCAAGAAACAGTGTGCTTTCTTCTCTAGCTCTGCCAATCCGTGGGAACAAAAACAGAAATACCCAAAAAAAAACAAACCCCCCCCCCCCCCAAAAAAAAAAAACAAACCACACACACAAAAAAACCCAAACCGAAACAAAAAAAAAGGGGGAAAATCCCATTGTCAGGCATTTGTCTGTGTTTATTGGTGGCATGGCAATATACTTACTCTTATTTTTCACTCAGCGAAAGACTGTTCCTCTCTTTTTGTGCTGCAATTCTGTCATCAGCCAAACAAAAGAAGCACAGATAAAAAATGTCATATGTTCTTACTGTGTTTCATTTCTCTTTCTTAGCCAATCCTCTTCTGTAGAAGCAGCACAGGCTACATCTTCCTCTTCAGTATTTTGTCATGGGGAAAAAATGGAAACACAAGAACAGGAAAATACAGTATTACTGTGATCTCAAGCTGAACTTGCATTCTTTGAACCGTATAAATAACTTTTTATTTGTAAATCCTTTTATAGAAGAGGGCCAGCTTTAAAAATGACTGAAAGTAACTTTCTCAAACCAGCTCTGCTTCCTGTTTCCAACATGTTTATATACTAGCTTCTGAGAGCTCTAAGAAAGTCCTAAGTGCATTAACTTAATTTTTCAGGGTATGTATGGAAGCAGAAGTGCTGATAATCTGTCGTGTCCCTCTCCATTGAACGTCATTGAACCAGTAAGTAATTGTTTATTCTGTGTTTTGCTGATGAAAAGAACTAGGAAGGTTTTTCTTTAAAATAGGTTGCAGGAGATTAATTTTACACAGAATTTTAGAAATACTTTACTCCCTTAAATAACTTTGTTGAAAACAGCTGCAATTTTCCTTAAGTAGATTTAACTATAGGTGTAAGTAGCTGTAGTCTTGTTAGGTTTTAAGAGGAATATGTAGAAGTGAGATATTTTTTCATTTAGTTGATAGAAATGGTGGTACTACCTCATGAATTTTCTAGGGAGAAATATTTTTTTATATTTCTGTGCATTTTCTGCTACTGAAAATAAGTAGTTCAAAAACTGCAGAAAGGAAAGAACAAATAAATGGAAATCAAGCCCTTACATGTGTCTGTCAATGGCTCTGGCAAGATGTATACATGTTGCAAAAGTTGGTGGCTTGGGGAAGAGCCACAATTTTTATTTATATTGGCTTTAAAAAGGCACATTCCTTTTCATGATCCTCTTTGTTGTAGTCATAAAGGCAAAGGATATATTTATTTTATAGCTGTGTTTGCTGCATGGAGGGAATGAGTAAGTGATTGAATAAATAGTGAGAAAACATAGTTATGTCTGTATGTGACTTTTTTGTATGCTTATTTGGGACTGTTTCTTTTCTGAATCCTTAGGTCTCTGAGCTTATTCGAGAGCAGTCATTTCTGAAATCTGAACTGGGTTTAGGACTGGGAGAGCTTGGACTGGAAACTCTCCCAGCAGAGGGTACAGAGTCTGTATTCTCCCATGGAAACTCAGATTCCTCTTCAGTGTGCTCTGGTCACACAGGTAGAAAAACTAAGAGTCAAAGCAAGAAGTTGTACAGAGCCTCTGTTGCCTTAACCCCAACTCCCCCTCTGAGAGCAGGCACTGGACAGCCAGTGGAAAGCTCCGAGGAGTTTGCAGACTCCAAGCCAGAGGTGGAGCACAAACTTGAAAAAATCCCTCTCATGCCTTCAGTTGATGAAATCCACAAAGCAGTGGAGCAGGAGGAGCTGCAACAAGTCATACGGGAGGTGAGTAAGGAGGGGCTGAGATCTGGGATGTTTGAACTGAGTTTTCTGAAACCTAAAGACAAGGCTGGCTGTAACTCCTGTCCACTGAGGTTTTCTCTTCCCTCTCCAGCCAAGGCTCCATACTGTTCTAGTGCTGTGTCTGAAAGCTCAGATCATGTCACCAGGTGTTGGAACCACAGCTCTATTTTTGTGCAAAGTAGTGGATGTTTTTTTCAGTGGTAGTAGTTAGCATGTAAATTAATAGCTAAGTATGGCTGGGACAGAACTTGCTGTCTCTACTAGTTGGTTAAGCAGCAGTATTTCAGATTCCCAAGCGAAAATTTCTGTCATGTTTGTTTGTTAAAATGCCAAACTGGAGTTCATTGAGTGGTGAAATAATGTTTCTGAAACAATGCTGTAATAAATGCTAAGTGTACTTTCCAGTCCCTCTACCCCAACCACTAAGTACTATAGGAATGTAAGTGAAACAAGCTGAAGGCAACTGGGAAGTTATTTCAGAGTTTGAGTGATTTTGGACCAATCATATTGGACTAGTTTTATTGGCAGTCAATGAAAGCGAGGAGTGCTTGGTTATTTTTCCTGTGGGCCAAGTTAAGAAACACTACTAAAACTGTGTTTTGTTAGTGGCATGACAGAAAAGCTCTCTGGCAAGTAATATAAATTTGAAAAGGAAGCCAAAGAAACTACTTGTTCTGAAAAGGGACGCCTGTGAAAAAGTGGAGCAAACTTTGCTCTGAATACAGAAATGGGCATCGAGAACTTGCAGATTTTATTCCCTCTTCTTCACAGGAGAAGGACCACTTAGTCTTTAGCCAAGGGTCACTGGACACTTAGTCTTTAGCTTGTCCCCTGAAGTTTTGTGTGCTCTGCCACAGACCACTGAGGACTAGGTAAGATGTCATACTTAGAAATGTACAACAGGCCAGGCTGTAATGCCATGGTACCTTCCAGGTCTGCATATGTTGAGGCTGTGGATAATTGGAACCAGCTTTACTTTAGCTTTGTCTGTGACGTGGATGAGATGCATGCCACTCATCAGAAGAGTGGCAAATGAGATATTTAGCACACCTTGCACTGTGCTTCTGATTCTGCAGGATGATCCTGGCTTCTCCTGAAGCCAGGATGTGGCCTTTGTGTCCAGGCTGTCTGTAAAAATCCATGTGTCAGGGCAGTGGTGTCATGGTAGAGGGTGGAGAAACTTATATAGGAAGGAGAACTGTAATTCAAAAGTACTGCAAAAGCAGCAGAGACAAAAAAAAAAAAAGTGAGCTGAAGTCAAAGGACAGAATTATTTCAGTCAATATTTTTTCAGAGGTTAGCCTCTGTGAAAGTTCCTCTTTAGCTTCATTAATTGATAGCAAATAAAGATGTACTCTTTGCACAGAGATTGTTATTTGGGTTGTGTGGCACTGAGGACATTGTAATGCTGAAAGAATCCACACTGAACTGAGAGGCTACTATTCAAAGATGAGTAGTCAGCAAACAACTGAGCTTGAGTCACTTTGTGAATATTTGAGCACACAGAGAGATTGTCCCTCTGTTTAACTTCATTGGCAATGGGTTCTGGATCAATTTAAGATTCTCAGCATGAGGAGTTTTGCAGGTCAGAATAGAGATGCATTGGCTCAAAGCACTTGGTAGATTTTGCAGAGCCAGAACATAGTATTAAATACATCAGGAAAATCTTTATTATTTCATAAGAGTTAAAACAGAGCATAAATTGAAATAATGCCTTGCTTAAATAGCCCTGTTGTTAGCAAAGGAATTCCAGTTTCATTGTCAAAAGAAAGAAATCTAGTAGGATGCATTCTTGATGTATGCACTCACAAATATGAAACCCCTGCTTATTCCTCTCATTCTCTGTAGCTGTGTGACCTTGTGCTGGGAGAGAGAAGCCAGGCAGTGGGTGTGATATGCCTGGGTGGGCTGTAATGCATGTGAACTTTGACCTGTAACTATTTGTTCCATGAAAAGAACCCATGGTGTTAACTTTTGGCATTAATGGACTAACTCCCTTGGAAAAACTCAGCAACATGAAGTGCTAAATAGCAAACAGTAGCTCTCTTGATGAAATACAGCCTTGCCTCCGCAGGATTATCACATGAACTACTTACTGCTTGACTTGTGTATGCCACAGGGTCACTAGGAGGGCCACCAGGCCCTCTCACTCTGCTCTTCTCCAGTTTAAAAGATGTGTACTAGTTTAAAGATCTTTCTGCTTAAGAGCAATGCAAGTTTTGATTTTGTTAATAGTTCTTCATTATAAATGACACTTAATGAAGTTACACTTAAAAGAAATGTATGATTTTCCTGTCATCATCTGCTTTAAGAGGCTGTAATGAGTCTTAATGAGACAGAGATGGTCTGGCAGAGAATCATCCCTTTTCCGTTTTTCATTAAAATCTTATGTTAGCTCAACATCCCTCAAAGTGTCTGTAGGTTGCTCATGTGTGCAGGTGTTGGGTTCCTCATCTTATTATCTTGAGCATAAAATCTCACCAGCTGCCATGAAGAAGTGGCATGGGAAAAAAAACAGGGCAGGAAGGAATTCTTTTAATTATAGAAAATTTACTTCAAGATCAGAAATATAAGCACTGGGAAAAAACTTGTCCCCATTTTTCATTGGTCAATAAAGAACACCAGTCTCCAGATCTGCCACAAGTGGTGCACTTCACTCTCAATCAGTTCTTTATTTAGCAGCAACATAATATTGCAGTAATGGTAGTTCTTTTCTAGGAAGAGAGGTCATTGGTTTGCTGTTGTAAAAATGAGTGTGATACTGTGTTTTCAATGCAATATTGAGTATTGGTGTTATACCAACGTAGTAAATGTAGCATTAATAAGTGGTTCTGTCATTTTTCAAATGATCAATTTTTCATTCACTTGCTAAAAGTAATTGATGGAGCATTCATTGACTGCTTTTCTGTCTTAGCAGCGGGCTGTGTCCTCTGCAGACCAAATAGAAGGTGCACCTTGCTCTAAATTATTTATAATGAAAAAGGGAAATATTGGCCATTGGTCACGACACACGCGTGTGCTGAGTCCCTGCAGGAGTCAGTGCTGCACTCCCCACTCAGGACTGACCTTGCTGAGTCTGGAGGGGGAGGAAGCAGAGGCTCTGAAATAAGGCAGTGGAGGGTGGCCTTGCTGTTGTGCAGACAGGAAGGTGAAAAGCAGAGGGCTCAAATAATCAAGGTCAAGCCAAAAGCTGTTGGGAGAGCTGAGAATAGAACAGGAGATGCTTTGCTTCCAGTTTCTACGTTGTTACAAGACTGTCTGTTATACTAGATCATTTACTTGCTAATTTGGGAAGCTTTTATTAGCTTTTTTTTTGGAAAGTGAACTTTATTTTTGTCTGTCTGTTGAGAGAAGGGTACAAAATAACTGTTCTATAGCATGCTCACAGATCCATCCTATGAGATACTGAAGAAGAAAGGTGGAGAGAGCACTGGGGGCTCTCCTATGTCTGCTGGACAGTTGGAGTGCTGTGTGCAGGTTTCCCTGGGCCTACATCTCTAATCCCAAAGCCCTTACTATGCTGACAGTTGTTCTAAAGCCTTGTACATCAGTGTGTGCATCAGCATAGACATCCTCTGGGCTTTCAGCTGTCAGTGAAACAGGCTCTATTACACAGTGGACTTTCTTCTGTCTGTTAATCAGCAAACAATCCAACTGGAAACCTGTTTCCCAATAATATTATAGTCTCTGAATTTCTGCTTGATTCAAAGTAGTGATGAAATGAGGAACTTTGCCACAGTAATGGTTTAGGGATTGAATTGCCTGCCAAAGAGAACAAGGGATAAATAACCTGCTGCTAATGCTGCTGCCACCCTTCTGACGTTGTTGCTTAATCCTTTTGACGCACCAGGAAAAGGGGAGACTAACATGAAGAAGAAAAATGTATTGCTTAACTGGGATGCTGAGCACTTCTGGCCCTTACCCCCCTGCACCTTCTCACAGCTGTCCTCCTCTGTCTTTGGAACTGTATGTGACTTGTCCCTCCTGAAGACTATTCAAAAAAATAAGTTGGTGCTAAAGATTTCTTGTACTTGCAAGAAGCCCATATTGTTTTTCTTTGTCATGCCCTGCTCTTTTAGAACTGTGTTTTGCCTCCTTTTCTCCTTCCTTTTCTTTACTGTAGCAATCAGTGCTCTGTTATTTTTTTGTTGTAACCTCAGCCACACTCACATGCCTGCTGCTAGAAACTCCTAGGTGTGTTTTATATAAAACTCAATGGGTAAATGCTTTGTCACAATCCTGTGACAAATAGACTTCACTGGCATAGATTAAACCCCAGTGGCCCACTGATGATGTGAGCAACTGCTGAAATTCTTTCTTTCCTGCTGCAAGTGTGCAATTAGGATTTGTCTCCTTTTGAATTACTTGAAAACAACAGCTTGTGTTCATGGACTTGGATCTGTTCTACTGTGTAATCCATTAGTGAAGGAGATCAATGCTGCCTTCCTTTTCATGAGAATAACATCATGTCAAAAAATAGTGCATTTGGGAGGCTTTTGATGTATATATCCTAAAATGTTTTTCTTCAGAACTTTGTTGAAGTTTGCTTAGTTGAAATGTATTCTTCTCTTAGCATAAAACCAGATATCCTAAGTGTAAAACATAAATATATTTATCATCTGGGAATACAGAACAAGTTTGGTTTATGTTTATGAAATTGGCAAGAACTTCAGAATTACTTACAGTTATTTTTTTCACTGTAATGTTTTTCCAGTCACAGTTTTGAAAGTTGAATTTTAGTGGTGCATGCTGGTAGTGTCAAACATATGTGCAATATCTTTTCATTTTATCCATTGTTTATATAAATTACTGACCTTTTAACTTTGGCTAATCCCTTTCAGATCAAGGAATCTATTGTTGGTGAAATAAGAAGAGAAATAGTAAGTGGGTTGTTAGCAGCTGTATCACCCCAAAGCAGATCTGCAACTGCAAAACAAGATACACAGCCATGAAACTGGTACTACAGGTAACCTTTGGGGATCTGCAAGAACCAGATTTTATTTTTATTTTTATTGTGTTAAATATCGTTGCTAATTTATACCTTGCTTTATTTGCATTTTCTCCTTGAAACATTAGGGATCAAATTTTAAGTTCATTAAATACAGAGAATACTGATAATCCTGGATAGACTTGGAAAGTCAGCTGGTTTGTAGTTTGGCCCATTCTACTATCAGTTTTCATAGAGTGGTCCTTGATGTTTATTTTCAGTGTGGTCTGTGATGACTTTCTATGTGAATGCATCATGCAAGAGGATTTCTGCAGTTTGCCTGCCTTAGATATGAATATAATCAAAATACATACTTAAATTAAACATAACAAACAGACTTGCAAAAAATCTAATTTAGGTCTTCATCTTCCTTTTTTTTTTCTCTTAAGGTTGGATGTAGTTGGAAGTGCTGTGGGATTCTGCTTTGGGCAGCACCCACTGGTGAAAGTGCCAAGTTGGTTTTGCTTCAGGAAGTGTTAAAGCTGCTGAGATGGGCTACTGTGTTTGGCGCTTGGTCCTCCGATGTGGACCTTTCCTTGAGTTCATCTGTAAGGACTTAGACACTTTAACATTACTTTCCTTAAAGCATCAGCAAAATTAAGTCACTCTGAAAGGTTTTGTATTTATTTGTATGTCCCTGTTGTAAATTTTTATGTAGCTAATTTCTTTGTCTAATGATGCATCATGAAACTTGAAGATTTCCAGATGTAACCAATTTATAAATAACACATACACATTCAGCCTAGCTTTTTTTAAAAAAACAATAGAAAAAAACCCCCAACAACCCCTCCCAAAACACTGACCTCTATGAGGTATTTATTGTGCAATAACTGATCCACTTTAAGAGCTTGAAATAACCAGTAATGGTTTCCACTGCTGTTACTTAGTGCCTCTTCAAAAGAAACAATCCTGTTACACAAATTGCTGTTAATTCTTGAGGCGGTTACTATTAGCAGAGTGGTAGAATGACATGAGGTTACTCTTAAAACTACTTAAAGTTCTGACACTGAAAGCCTTATCTTTGTGTAGGAGACAACTTTTAACTAATTTTATTTGCTTCCTGGCTGTTTGCTCATCCCTGTATAGGAAAGTGCCTTATTTAAGCACTGGGATATTTTTTTTTGGTGTTGACTACTCGCAGTCATACCAAGAGAAGTTCTGCTTCATATTAACCAAAATGCAATAAAAACGCTATCTTCTGAAAGCAATTAGGATTTTCAACTCAGAATGCATGAATGACCTTGCTTATATTATGGGGAAAATGGAAAAAATCTCATTTCCTTCTCCATCCCTCACAGAGTGTATTTTCAGTCAGCCTGGTGAAAATCCGATTGTTCCAATGGAGAAAATTGGAAGTCATTGGAGTTTTTATGTGGTCAAATAGACATGTAGTGGATATGTAATATCCCTTTTGGCTGCACTTGAACTCTCTACTCCTTTGCCTTTTCCATCTACTAAAACTCTTCACACTATGTCAAGGTCTTTAATCAAAAATAGTTTCAAATATTACAATATTATATGAAAAAGTTTATAAAATTTTAAATTGTGTTAGGAAGACACACAAGGGCTGATTTCTTTAAAAAAGTGTATATTAAACCAATAAAATATTTATTTTGCCTATAATTTGTGTCAGTGTTTTGTATTGTGCATGGTTTACTCTTAAGTGAAATAAGATAGATTTGATCAAATCACAGAATTGGGAACAGCTGGAAAGCTCGGAACAGTACACAGAATTGGGAACAGCAGGAAAGCTCAGGACTTCGCTTTTAAAAAAACTTTCAGATATTCAGGGACCCTGAAATGTGAGAGCAGTGTTGGCACTGTCTTAAAGTTAACCACTGTCTTAAAGTTATTGGCTTCTGTTGCTGGTACAAGAAGTTGATGAGTTGGTAGTTCATCCCTGTAAGGCAGGGTTTTCTTGAAAACCTTATTCAGCACATTGAAAAGCTGAAACACAAACTCTGGCAGCACTGATGCCTGGCAATCCATACAAGGTGGTAAGTTGCAGTAGATTCCTGCCTTGCTTTGCAGCTTGCATGAGCATGCAGCTCCATTCCAGAACACCACAGGAGATCAGCCAACCAGACCCACATGTCTGCAACCTTCCTTTGCAAATACAGAAACCCAAAACCCACTCAACCTGCTCCCCTTGTCAGCCAGCCAGATCATTTAACACACTTGACCACTTATATAGCTCCTGTGTCTTTGGGCTGCTCAAAGCAGCTTTCCAAGAAAGGTGACAGCTGCAGCTCTCAGGGAGTGATGGAGGAAAGCACTTCAGGAGCTGGTGGCAGTTGAGCAGGAGCTGCCAGCAGCATCTTCCATGGAGACAGCAGCCTGACTTCCTGAAACTCCACCAAGAGAAGTCACTTGCTGGTAACGTCCCAGAGTATCTGAGGTACTTCATCTTGTAGCTTGTAAGAACGTTTAATCTCACCAATTCAAATCCTAGTGTTTAATATATCCTGAGAAATGAAAAGTACTGCCAAATTTTCATCCAACTGATGGAAGTCAGATATCTGAGGTTTCGCTATGATTTAAAATAAAGACATTTCAAAATGATGTTTCTAAAAACTGTACTAAAACTAATGGATATAAAAGCACCTGATTTTCCATAGTCTGGATAACAGATTTTTGCCATTTTTAGAGGCATTTCCAGCTAATATTTTCTGAGTGACACTTATATATAGGAATGCCTATAAACTGTTAAAAAATATTTTAGTGGATCTATCATATAGGTTAAGTTGAGCTGGTATCAACTTCTAATGACAATTGTTTGTGCCTTAGGAAAAGCCATCATTATTGAACACATGCCTATCCTGTGTGACTTAGCATAATGGTTTTCTGAGCATGGACAGTTTTTATTTTGTTTAATGATTCAAACTGCTACTTTCCTTGCAAATTAGTGTTGTCCTTTTTTTGCAAGCCTGGAATTTGATATGGATTATATGCAGATTCAGATGGTTTTATTAGTGGCTGATAAATATTGGTCAACCAAATTTGCAGTGAATAAAGGCAGACAGTATTGCCAGAGATATTTTGCATGCTTTTCTGAGGTTTGCTATGACAGTGACCTTTGTCATTGTCTGTTGGCTGTAGGAGTATCAGGAGAACCCACCTGATCGTGTGGCTTAAAGACTGCCACCAGTGGTGGCATTTTGGCTTTTTCAGTCATGGGTTGGTCCATGTGGCACCAGGCTTGTTGGGGACAGGTTGGGTTCACTGGCTAAAAGGGGTGAAGGATTCTAGCCCATGGGTTGGTAGTGGTGATTTGAGAAGGCTTTAAGCTGGCTTGGAAGGGGGAGGGAGATAAGACCAGGCTCAGTAGGGTGGGCCCAGGGGCAGCATGGCAGTGCTGGGGCGGAATCGATAGCTCAGCTGACGTGCTGCTACACCAGTGCACACAGTGTCAGTGGCAGACAGGAGGAGCTGGAAGCCGTTGTGCAGCGGGACAGCCATGACATGGGATCCCTCACAGAAATGTGCTGGGATGCCTTGTGTGACTGGAGGGTTGCAATGATGGTTTAAGCTCTTCAGGAGGGATGAGCGAGGAAGCAGAGGCAGCAGGGTGGCTCTGTAGAGTAGGGAGTGTTTCTTCTGTGCAGAGCCAAGGATAGTGATGATAAGGTTGAGTGCCTGTGGGCGAGAATCGGCAGGGGGAAGGCCAGCAAGGCAAAAATCTTGGGAGTCTGTTACAGACCACCCAACCAGGATGAGGCAGCAGATGAACTGTTCAATAACTGCCTGGCTGATGTTTCACAATTGTTGGCCCGTGTTCTTGTGGGAGGCTTTATCCTGCCAGATATCTCCTGGGAACTCCAGCAGAGGAGAGGGGGCTGTCCTGGAATGTGCAGAAGAGAACTTCCTGACACAGCTGGTAAGTAAGGCTACAAAGGGTGGTGGCCCACTAGATCTGTTTACCAACAAAGAAGGGCTGGTGAGAGATGCTGTGCTCAGGACAGCCTTCAACCAGAGAACCTCTAAATGGTAGTTTCTGATTCTTGGTGAAGTGAGGAGAGGGATCAACAAAACCTCAACAAAACCTGCCCTCGTGTAAAGGGCAGACTTTGGCCTGTTCAGGACTGGTTCAGAGAGCATCAGTGGGAATCAGTCCTTAATAACTAAATGGTCAAGCAAGGCTGGATATACTTTAAGAAGGAAATCTAAAAGATGCAGGAGCATACCATCCCCATGTTCTGAAAGAAGAGCTGGTGGGGAAGAAGACTTCAAATTGTGGAGAGCTGTGAATTTCAGAGGAAGACAGGAATAGACATTGTAAATTCTTCTATGCTCAGATAAAGTAATTTTAAACTGATTCTGATTAAAATTATACTGCTGAGGAATTAGTATCTTAACTGAAGAGCTTGGATAAATAGAAATAGCTGTATCTTTTTACTTATCTAGACTTTATCCACATCTATAGTTAGTACATTAACAAGTCCACATATATAGTTAGTACATTAACAAGTCCAAACTTGATATTCTATGGATAAAAACTGGCAATAGGAATTTGGGTTAGATTGTTACCAGGCCATCAGCTCTCACTGAACGTCCCACTGACTCTGTGACTGCTCAGAAAGACTTTCTGTTCTTCCTCTTGACCTGCCTGTGGCAGCACTTGGTACTCATGAGGCAGATGAGATCTGCTCTGCATTCTACCACTCTGGCAAATTTTAAATTCTTTGCATTTTCTATATATAAATAGCAGACTGTTTCCAGCAGCTTAGTGGGAGTCACCCTGTTTGCAATGCTGTTTTGAAAGGAAAATTTCAGTGTCATTTTGAATATGTAATTTTTTATTCTTGGAAGGCTTTATCTGATTTTAGCACCCATTAGTGAGGCATAGTTTGGAGCCCCAAAGGGCAAACCTGTACATGAACAGCCATGGTGTGCACAATGTTCAGGCTTTCTCCCTCTCAGCTCATGGCCAGCACCAAGAGCTGTGAAGCTGATGCCCCTGTATGGGCAAAGGCAGGGAAGAAGCTGTTCACCAGTTTTTTAGGAAGAGGCAGAAAGAAGGGGCACATTGAGGCCCTGTGATGCTGCTGGGGCTGCCCAGGAAAATGCTGGTGATGTTGCTGTGGGGAGAAGGGTCAGCTGGAGAGCCCAGGGAAAGCACAGATCAACATATCTTTGTTAAATGACTCACATATCAGTGGCTACAATGGGGATTAAAGTTTTGTCTGAGAGACACACTGGAAGAATTGCCACGTCCAAGCTGAACCCTTGCTCTGCAAAGGCAGCCTCTTGGTTCAGGGTACTGCAACTTAGTGCTTCTCTGCATCTGCACTGGTGAATTTAGGAGCCAAAGCCTTAAGCAGGTTTGTTTTCCAAGGAACTCCAGCTCTCCTCTCCAGAGTGATGCTGCAGTGGTCTCTGACCACACCAGAGGAGCTGAGGCAGATCAGAGCCACAACAAATATTGTGGAAAGGGTGCAGGACCCACACCTTTGAATTGCCATCCCAGAAGCCTTGTCTTTGGCTGGAAACAAGATATAAACTTTTCCTAAGGCACCAGGGAAATAGCTCAAGCAGGAGCTATGCCATGAGTGCTTCCACAGCTCATCCCTACAGCAAGATATTTCAAAAGGCAGTGCTTCATACCAGAACATAGTGAATGACATAGGAAGGAAAGATCTTGGACAGTTATTATTATTTTTAATTCCATTATAGTTTTAGCTGAATCATGAACACACCTGAAACTGAAATTGTGGGGAGTGCACTAAAAACAGAAGATGAACTACAAGGATGTGTCAGTACTTAAATGTGCTTCAGCTCTCCCCAGACTGTGATGCAGTCTATAGGAAATGCCAGTGCACTTTGCCTGCAGACTTCTAATGCTGCAGATTGGTGTAGGAGGGAGCCAAGGAATCCTGAAATGCTATATCTGAGTGCTCTCTCACTATGCCTCTTATACTATTTTAAAAATACTGTTATTGTATTAGTGCATGTGAAGATTTTTGGGCTGCCCGCTCCAAATAGGCACAGGGAGAAAAGCTGCAGGAAGCAAATACTTCCACATCACTTTGTTGAGGGACCTCTCTCCCAGTCCTAGCCAGTCCCACTAAGTCCTTGTGTTTTGGTCTGTCCTGTTGTCTGTCTCCCTTCAGGAGCTGCCAAAAAGTGGTTTTGTTGGTTTGGGTTTTTTTGTGAGGTTCTTGAGCTTTTTTCTTATATACCATTGATAAAAATGCATTTGAGACACAATTCCTTTGGATAGCAATGTCCAGCAATCTAAAGCTGAAATGCATTGTTATAATCCTTTGAGCACTTAATGTTTTAATATTTTTTTACTATCTGAATATGTTTTTTAAAATTACTTTATCATTAACATAAGAAATGTTAAGCCTTTGCAATGATAATTATAGCTCCTGTAATCAGTAATGTATATTTGAATTGCAATTGTACAGTTCAATACAGGAAGTTTCATAGACCTCTAGAATAGATATTTTATGGAAAACAGGTATTTTCTTGAGAAACTTGATATTTAAAATATACATTTTATTAATATTTATGGTAGCAACACATCTGGAAAACATTTTTCTCACAGTATCTGGGATTGCAAAAACAATGATTTTCTTCCAAGTATCAAAGTTCAAGAGGAAAGCCACAACTTCATATCCCTGCTTATGTCCTCCCCTCGGTGTAACCCTGTGTATGTGGGTTATACATCCCTGGTATGTCTGAAGCTGTCCTTGAAGACAACAGCACATCTGTGCATGAAGGACTAGTGAAACTGGATAATTAGACTGTCCTGAAAACAGCTCCTGTCCTGTTGAAAGCAGAGTGTGCCTCTCTTACTTTAGTGCCTTAGACTTCATTGTGCCACCACAACTTTTACAATTGCACTCTTGCTCTAATTGTAGAAGTCTATAAAACAAATTATGCTTTGTCTTTGTAGGAATAGTGAAGCCTTAAAAATGGTCATATGAAACACTGAATAAGTGTTTTGTGCATCTCTTTTATTTGCTGTGGTAAGTGAAACTAAGCATTTCACTTAAGCACCAAAACCATTCAGGACACAGGCTGAGAAGTCCCAGAATAACCTGGTCTCAGGCAGGGGTGGTGGGACCAAGTATCTCCAGAAGGTCCCGACCAATCAAACTCTTCTGTGATTCAGAAGTCTAAATTATTGCCACCTAAACTATCATAAGAAATCAAACAGGAAAGTTTGCTAGCTACTAGCTGTCAGCTGGAAACCACTATGGTTCACAGTAGCTTTGATTTGGATGAGGAGGGGAATTTTAGCCTTCATTGAGAGTTATTTTGGATCATTGAGCCAGCTGGATCCTTAGATTAAAGTGTATCCTCACCTCCTAAGCTTTATCAGGTCCTTCATAAACCAGCTAGCTCGTGTGCTTGCCTCTGTTCAGAAACAGCCCGGTGTTCTGATAAGGTGTCATGATTTTAATTTGCAAAAATCAAAGCCAAGTATTTCATGTCTGACTTCTGGTTTGTTCTGTGTGTATGGCCAGTGCATTGTTCTCACCCTCAAACCTCTCCTTGCCTGCCTCCTCCACTGGCACAGGCAGGAAAGTACTCAGTGACTCAAAAGTTTGTGGTGATCTGTGAAAATCCTTAATGCTCTCAGTGACCTGAACAAAGAATATTTTCAAATTTCTCTGAGTTTTGCAAAGAGGTAGGTTAGATCAGTGATTGCTGGATTTTGTTTCACACATTTCTTTTGAATTCCCATGAAATGACAAATGAAAATAAATTATATTCACAAAGGAATACTATTGATATGATTGACCAAATTATTTTCCTGGTCTTGGAATCGGGCACAGATTTTGTACCTTGAATAGGATTTAGCCTCTGAAGTTTAGTAATCCAAAAGTGATTAACTAGTCTGAATCATCTTTCCTTTTTCTAGAGTTAATGGAGAGAAAATGTAATCTTAATTAAACACTATATCCCACTTTACTTGGATAGGATGAGATGCCTGTTGATGTGCTTAGCATGAGGGAGCCCAGAGAGCTGGCTCAAATGTGAGCCTTCTCAGTATCTGGAGTCATGTGAAATGGAGCCCACCAAAAGTAATCACAGCCTAAATAGGAAAACCAGGCCTAAGGTGCAAACCCACCAGAAAATTGTCATGAAATGGTGAGCAACTCTGTAGCATCACCAAAAATCTTGCTATAAGATTTAGTAGAGTCTAAAATTGTAGGATTAAAAAAATAGAGCAAAGGGAATTGTTTGATATGTGAAAAGAGGAGAGCGCTTCTGGCACATTGTAACAGAGATCGAATTTTTGAATCCACCCCTTCTGCTACCTCCACCCCCAAAATCTGAAAACTTCCTGATTTGTGCTCATCAATAATTAAGAGCCCATCAGCAATACTCAGAGGGAGCTTGCATTGCACTTCTGAGCAGCCAGTTGGTAATATACGGTGGAGAGATCCTCTTTTTCAAATCCCAAGGCTCCAGGCCATGCAATGCTAGTATTGCATTTTCAATTAGCTTCTGAGTGAATGCTTGGCATATGTGGAAGTGAGCTGGTACACAATTAGCTTATTGTTCCTTTCAGCTTTCTGCTGAGAGGATCTGAAGGGCTGCTGAAGAGAGGGGAGAGGGGGGGGGGAAAAAAAGCAAATAGCCAAGGCAGTGGCATCTCTGTGGATGTGGAATAAGGGAGTCGCTGGGCTGGCGCAGATTCCCGGGCTAAGTCGGGAGTTACAGCTGTTCCTGCGGAGCTCTCGCCGGCCGTGGCGCCGGCGCCGGGCACAGCCACAGACCCAGCCTCAAGCTCCAGCCTCTTCTCTCGCCTGCCTCACCTCAGCATCACCATGGAGCCCAACAGCCCCAAAAAAATACAGTTTGCTGTGCCCCTCTTTCAGAGCCAAATAGATCCTGAGGCAGCTGAGCAGGTAAGGAGGATGAGTTTCCTTCGCTGTTTCGAGGGAATGGGGCAAGATGTAGGTGAGCACAAGTGATACTTCTGGCCTAAAGGCTTTTCTAGCTTATATTAGTGAAACTGTAGATTAAATACTCTGGAGGTTATAGTGATGCTTGATGTACTTAAAGAGGGAGAAGGATATGTCCTCTAGCCAGAATAAGGCTTCTTCACATTAGGTTTATTAATGTATATTTGTTGTGCCTTTTTTGTAACTGCACTTCTACCCTAATACTTACATTTCACATGAATACACTCAATTCTCAACAAATCAATTCAAGTACATTATATTATTATTATTATTATTATTATTATTATTATTATTATTATTATTA